>JAIFOV010000118.1:0-80981 GCA_020654155.1 Novius pumilus
GATAAATTTATTAAAAATTTAATTTATTAACAAAAAATACGGTTTCCTTCCTATAAAGTGTGAGGATTTAAAAATATTTTCAACTCGTGGATAATTAATTCGTGGATTTTCATTTATTTAATAAATTCATTGAAAATTCGATCTATTAACAAAAAATACGGTTTCCTGCCTATAAAGTGTGAGGTTTAGAAATATTTTTAGTTCGTGGATAATTAATTCGTGGTTTTTATTTATTCAATAAATTTATCAAAATTTAATTTATCAACAGAAAAATACATTTTCCTTCCTATAAAGTGTGAGGATTTAAAATAATTTCAATTCGTGGATGATTAATTCGTGGATAATTAATTCGTGGATTTTATTTATTTGATAAATTTATTAAAGGTTCTTCGAAACGTGATTTATTCAGTAACTACAAAATTAAATTACGTCGCTAACCGTTGAATGTATACAATGGTAAACAGCCAATGGTAATGACGTGAACATAGAACAACCTAACCGGCCACTGTACAATATTTAAATACATATACAAGTAGTGAACCTGAAACTGTGACGTCAGTCTGCGTGTTAACCCTCCCCTGGAAGATGACAATCCGCAAACGGCAACAACCGAGAGTGAAAAAAATTAGCTTCTCTTCTTCGTTTCCCGTCCATTCGTAGAATGTCGGTGAAATCTGTCTGACTATCTTGTTGGTAAAAATTTTGTCAATTTATTTCGATTCAATTTGCTTCCATTTTCGACAAATACGAAATCACCGGGAGAAACGTCCAAGAACATCGGTTTTATCTATTCTCTTCTTATTTTTATTATGGGCCTCGTTTGATCGGCTAAAGCGATTTTCGATCTCTCGTCAGATCGGGCTTATCATCTTTTGAGATCAGAGGATTTATTTCTTTCTCTGTCCGACAATAAAAAAATTGGTCAAACCCAGTAGATGAATGAATTGTTTTATTATAGTCTTTCGCACATTCGTCAGCTAGACTAGACCAAGCTCTCGTTGGTTTGAATTCATTTTACAACATGGATTTACAGTGTCTGGTTAACCGTTCTTCAAACCATTTGATGAACGCAATCCACCCCGGTGAAGATTAAAGGAATGTCATTTTCATCAAGATATTTCTTTAGTTCTGGAATTTATTCCGTGTATTGATCTGCTAACAAGTGATATTTTTTACTTTGTATTATAGGTTTCAAAAGATGGGGTTTTCGCGCAGCTTGGGTAAGACGTCCGAATCAAACATAACGCGTAAAATGGTCTATTAATATGTGTAAATATTTCTTGGTGAGTTATTTCCTCCAAATCCTCCAACTGTGTCGATGGACATTATTTGATATGGTAATGAAGCCGGTCCCAAGTGTGATAAAAATCCTATCAGACGACTTGGCGTGTTTATTCTCGATACAAATTTTGCAACTCACAATAATCGTGAATCAACTTTCAAGGTCTTTAAAATAATAATGAGGACGAATGGTTTCTTGCATCTGTTGGGTGCCAATATGCCCATAAAAATCATGTACTGACTGTATTAATTTTTCCTAAATCTTCGGATATTAATATACAGCTTTTCTTTGTTTTCTTGAACAATATACCATCGTTGTTCGATATATTTTCATGCTTTGTTTTGTGAAATTCTTCGATTGATCTTCTCGTATTTCCACAGTTCCACTAAATTTACAGTTTGGATTATGTCTTCATTCTCAAAGTATTCCAGAACTGGATATCTGGATAACAGATCTGCCATTATATTTTCTTTACCTTTTTATGAATAATTTTAAAATTAAATTGGGATAAATAATGGATCAAATCTCAAAATTTCATCAGTTCTTGCTTTTGTTTTTGAATTTTCCAGCGGTTTATGGTCAGAGCAAACAATAAATTCTTTTCCAATTAAATAATATTGCCAGTGTTTATCGCTTCTTTGTGCCTTACATTCAGATGAATAACTTCCATTTTCTTTTCACGTTCAGATAATTTTCTAGAGAAATATGCTGGATGGAGCATTCCCTTTCTTGTGGCTGTTTCAATGCTGCTCCTAAACCTTTCATGGCGTCTGTTTCGACATAAATAGGTTTTTCAGGGTAAATATTGATAATATTGGTGCTGAACACAAGTATTCTTAATCAATTGGCGCTCCAGTCTTTGGTCATTTGACTCGACATTTTACGTAGAAGATTTGCAATGGTTCAAATTTCTGAGCATATTCTCAATAAACTTTAAGTAAAAATTAATTGTACCAAGTATATAACTGAAGTTCGGTCTGCTAATCTTTTTAATTTTTTGAATTGCACAAAGTTGTCTGATGCTGGAGTAACATAATACCATCAATAACGTGTCCTAGATATTTGACTGAAATGGAACTTAATTTAACCAACAAGTTTGAAACCTTCAGTCTAATTGCTTTGAACAAGTTTTCCAGATGTTGAATATGTTCTTCCATGTCTTTGAAAAAATTAGTATATCATCTATAAATTAACACAAAAAATCGTCAAATGGCCTGAAGAATGTTCAAGGATGCGTTGGAAAATGGCGGTGAGTTTTCATGCCAAAGAGAACTTTAAACATAAATTTTATATTTTGTTATGAATGAAGTCTTTTCCTGATCTGCCGTTTTGGTACACACCAAAATGCAAATTAATATCAAAACAGTAAAAAATTTACAATTAACTATCTTGTCAATAATGTCCGATTGTAGGAAAGGATATCTTTCTGGTACAATAATCTTGTTAAGACGACGAAAATCTATACAAAGTCAGTTTTTTTTCCTTCATCTTTTTGAATGCCAATGTAACGGTGATGAATATGGTGAGTCAGATTCTGTGATAAGGTCTGCTTCTAGTAATTTTTATCTGCGTTATAATTTCTTTTCATCTTATTGAGCATTTATATGGTTGGTTTATATACTCTTCATTCATTAATTTTATTTCTGCCTCAATGACTTTATTTTCCAATATCGTATTTTCTTTTGCAAAATATTTTATATTTTTCAATCAAATTTCAATCGATTTTCTTTATTGAATCTTCAATCTCATCTAAATTTGTTTTAAAATCATCGCTATTAATATATTCATTAAAGTTTACTTGGATATATTCTCTTTCTTCTATTTCTTCATTTGAATAAAATTTAAAGTAATCTCTTTCATCTATCCTTTCAATCCATTTTTAGCCTTATTTTCAGTTCGTTGGAAAATTTGAATATTCATCTTGAAGTAATTTGAATGCTTTTATTGTATCTAACCCTAGTAAAACGTCATAAGAAAAGTGTTCATCACTCGCTATATAAACAGCAATTTGTTTTGTAATTTTCCAATTTGTAACTGGATATATGCCCGGGCATTTAAAATTGAACCCATTCAAGTCTTAAAAAGCCGTCTATTTTTAAATGTCTCAATGTTCAAACATTCTACAAATTTCTCATTTAATAAAGTGACATTTGATCCATCATCATAAATTGCTTTGCTTCTAACTGATTATTAATGCTACCTTGATTTTTATTAGAGGTCCAATTTTCCGGGCATCTAGTTTAAATTGCTGTCCTATTAATATTCAATTCTTCTATTTTTTTTGCTTCTGTCATATTTACATTTATCTTTTTTTATAAGCATGTCTATTTCTACATTCGTTAGTCGGATGATATCTTTCCTTCCAACCAAACCCTTCACATATATAGCAAGGTTTTTTTCATTCTTACCTTTATCTTCCCTTTTTCCGTTGATTTTCGTTGGTTTTTTGTTTCTGGATTTCAGAGGCGCTTCTACTCCTTTTTGTCTTAAAAAGTTTCCTCTATTGTTTATTTCATAGAATAAATTTTCAACTGGGTATTTCCTCTCTGTCTAGTTCTTCTTGGGCTTGATTGGTAATCCTAAAACAATTAAATTAATACGAGTAGACTCAGTACAATTTGTTTCTGCTTCAAATAATTTTTTCTTTTGTAAGGGCATAGTCAAACGATCCTCCAATATATCTATATCCGAATGCTTTTCGCCTATAGACCATCCTTTCTCTACGAACACTAGAAAAGACTTCCCCATTGTGACCAAGTTGCCTCCAGGCCCAGTTTAGAACATTTGATTCATACCAATCTTGCTGGACCATCCATCAAATAATATTGAAGTGATTCAATCCTTTGTTGGTCATTTTATATTGAACCGCGTACATTCCTTTTCAAAACGGTCCATCCTAACCGAATCATTTCGTTTCCGATCAAATTTGTCTAATATAAATTTTTTAACTTTGTTTATAGCATCTTTTGGCCTGATTTTAATTTCCTTCCAACCATCTAATTTTCTCTTTAGGATGAGAGATACACCGATGCCTGGCTTGTTCCTGTTCAAATCCTCTTCTACGTCTTCTTCTGGGTAATTTTAAAACATAGGTTAAAGCATCGTCGAAATATTCTCTCATTATGTCTTCATCGATTTTTATTGCAACTTTGATATCCGTTAATCGGTTTAATAGCCCGGATGGAGTTTTTAATGATACTCTTACTCATTAATGTTATGTGCATCAACGAATTCTCCATTCTTCTGGCACGATAAAGTTTCTTTGTCTAGGGACAACGCATGTATGTGGAAACTTTCTTCTTTAATTTTCACGTGTGCAAAATAATGCTCCATTTTACTTCGGTGTAATTTAATTTCTAAACGGTTCTTCGAAACGTGATTTATTCAGTAACAAAATTAAATTACATCGCTAACCGTTGAATGTATACAATGGTAAACAGCCAATGGTAATGACGTGAACATAGAACTTAACCTATACCGGCCACTGTACAATATTTAAATACATATACAAGTAGTGAACCTGAAACTGTGACGTCAGTCTGCAGTGTTACATTTATTAAAAATTTAATTTATTAACAAAAAAATACGGTTTCCTGCCTATAAAGTGTGAGGATTTAAAAATATTTTTAATTCGTGGATAATTAATTCGTGGATTTTTATTGTTTCAATGAATTTATCAAAAATTTAATTTATCAACAGAAAAATACATTTTCCTTCCTATAAGGTGTGAGGATTTAAAAATAATCTCAATTCGTGGATGATTAATTCGTGGATAATTAATTCGTGGATTTTTATTTATTTGATAAATTTATTGAAAATTTAATTTATTAACAAAAAAATACGGTTTCCTGCCTATGAAGTGTGAGGATTTAAAAATATTTTTAATTCGTGGATAATTAATTCGTGGATTTTTATTTATTCAATAAATTTTTGAAAATTAAATTTATTAACAAAAAATGCGGTTTCCTGCCTATAAAAGTGGGGCTTTGAAAATATTTTTAATTCGTGGATAATTAATTCGTGGATTTTTATTTATTTAATGAATATATTAAAAATTTAATTTATCAACAAAAATACGGTTTCCTGCCTATAAAGTGTGGAGATTCAAAAATATTTTCAATTCGTGGATAATTAATTCGTGGATTTTTAATTCGTGGATTTTTATTTATTTAATGAATTAATTGAAAATTTAATTTATTAACAAAATAATACGGTTTCCTGCCTATAAAGTGTGAGGATTTAAAAATATTTTTAATTCGTGGATATTTAATTCGTGGATAATTAATTCGTGGATTTTTATTTATTTAATAAATTTATTGAAAATTCAATTTATTAACAGAAAAATACGGTTTCCTGCCTATAAAGTGTGGGGATTTAAAAATATTTTTGATTCGTGGATAATTAATTCGTGGATAATTAATTCGTGGATTTTTATTTATTTATTAAATTTATCAGAAATTTAATTTATTAACAAAAAATACTGTTTCCTGCCTATAATGGGGATTTAAAATATTTTTAATTCGTGGATAGTTAATTCGTGGATAATTAATTCGTGGATTTTTATTTATTTAATAAATTTTTAAAAATTTAATTTATCAACAAAAAATACGGTTTTCTGCCTATAAAGTTGGGGATTTAAAAATATTTTTAATTCATGGATAATTAATTCGTGGATTTTCATTTATTTAATAAATTTATTAAAATTTAATTTATTAACAAAAAATACGGTTTCCTGCCTATTAAGTGTGAATTTAAAAATATTTTTAATTCGTAGATAATTAATTCGTGGATAATTAATTCGGGATTTTATTTTTTCATAAGTTTATTGAAAATTCAATTTATTAACAAAAGATACGGTTTCCTGCCTATAAAGTGTGGGATTAAAAATATTTTTAATTCGTGGAAAATCAATTCGTGGATAGATAATTCGTGGATTTTTATTTATTTAATAAATTTATTAAAAATTTGATTTATTAACAAAAAAATACGGTTTCCTACCTATAAAGTGTGGGGATTTAAAAATATTTTTAATTCGTGGATGATTAATTCGTGGATTTTCATTTATTTAATAAATTCATTAGAAATTTAATTTATTAACAAAAAATACGGTTTCCTGCCTTGAAGTGTGGGATTCAAAATATTTTTAATTCGTGGATAATTGATTCGTGGATAAATAATTCGTGTATTTTTTCATTTGATAAATTTATTAAAAATTTAATTTATTAACAAAAAAATACGGTTTCCTTCCTATAAAGTCTGAGGATTTAAAAATATTTTCAACTCGTGGATAATTAATCCGTGGATTTTTATTTATTTAATAAATTTATTGAAAATGTTAGAACTATTTGAATTTGCCGCGCCCGGCGCAAGTCGCACCCACCCTTCGTGATCGGGCGAGTTGGTGAAACGACCACGACGCACCATCCTCGTCCATTTTGAACTTGACCTCGTCAGGAACACGTGCCTCAATTTTGTATCTTTAAATTTGCTTTGTGAAAATGCATGGAATATAGTTGTAATAGGTTACGGACCCAGTCATAGCGCGATTCATAGGTCAGTTCAAAATGCGAGCGTCGAAGAAACTGTAAGTACAACTCTTATAACGAACACTCTCACGTGAATTTATTTTTATTTGTTGGACGTATCTGAAATGAATAACGATAGCATGGCGCGAATTGAACCGTTAAAGAAAGATAATTTCGATACGTGGAAATTGCAGATGAAAGCAATTTTAGTCAAAAATAAATTATGGGGTTATGCGGACGGAACGATAAAGGAAGTCAAGTTAGATAACGATGGCAGCAACGCGAGTGACGTCAAGGCGTGGACGGCGGACGACAACAATGCTTTGTCGGACATCATTTTGTCTATCCACCTAGCGAACTTAAAAGTAAAGAACTGCCGAACTGCTCGCGAATTGTGGTTAAAACTCGAATCTATATACCAATCTTCCGGTCCGGCGCGAAAGGCGACGCTACTGAAGAAACTAACCCTTCAGAAAATGAACGATAACGGAAACGTGCGGGAACACGTGAACGAATTTTTTGACACGGTTGACAAATTGAACGACATGAATGTTGAAATAAACCCGGATCTGTTGGCCGTAATGTTGCTGTATAGTTTACCCGCGAAATTTGAAAATTTCAGATGCGCGATAGAGTCGCGCGATTCGTTACCGTCTCCAGAAACGTTGCGAATTAAAATTATCGAGGAAAGCGATGCGCGAAACAAAGAAATTAATGTCGACACGTCGAATGCGATGATCGCAAAATACAATAGACGCGAACAAAATTTTAATCGACGCGGGCACAAAGAAAATTCAGCTGTTGACACTTCAGGTAAACCTGATCGGTCAAAATCGGGAAATGACGTGTTTCGATGTTTCAAATTAATAGACTAGGACATAAGGCCGCAAAATGTCGAAATCCCGGGAAACAGCCGCTAACGTTTGCCTAAGGGTTTTCGAAAACAACGGAGGAGAACCGATTAAACGGAACTGGTGTCTAGATAGCGGCGCAACATCACATATGTGTAATAAGCCCGAGTATTTTAACGAAATTTGTACAGACAGTGGTTCTTTACAATTAGGAATAATTCATCAATTGATATCAAAGGATCAGGTACAGCGCGATTCGCCACCATAAATTCCGGCGACGAAACAAATGTTTCTTTAGGGCGCACTACTTTACCGGACCTACGTACAAATCCGTCTCGGTCAGTAAAATGGCTGACCGAGGGCTGCATAAATTTCCGAAAAACTGACGCGATCGTTACGAATAAAAGGGGCGACATTTTATTACGGGCAAGGCGTGAAGGAGATCTGTATTATTTCCATGAAAAAGTCAAAACGAAGGCTCCCGCAATAGCCTCCACGGGAAAAGTATTTCCGAATTCGAAAAATGGCACCGTCGCCTAGGACATATAAATTCAAAGGATTTACTGAACGCAAAACGCGATGATAAAATTCGGGGTATAAAATGCAAAATTAGTAAAAATGATTTCGATTGCGATGTTTGTCTCAAAGCTAAAATCACGCGAACGCCATTCGGAGATCTTCCTCAAGACAATCAAATTTATTAGATCTGATTCACACGGATATTTGCGGACCTATGAGGTAGAGTCACTTGCTAGGTCAAAATATTTCATTGAATTCATTGATGATAATTCTCGTTGGTGTGAAGTTCGTTTTCTACGATCGAAATCAGAAGCTTTTAAGGCGACCATCGACTTTATTAGGCTAATTGAGAACCAAAAGGTACCACGGTCAAATGTCTCCAATCAGACAACGGTACGGAATACGTGAATCGCGATCTCACAGAATACTTGAAAAACGCGGCATTACGAGACGACTAACAATTCCCTACAATCCCGAGCAAAACGGCGTGGCGGAACGTATGAACCCACACTGCAAGAAATGGCGAGATGTATGCTCATTGACTCGGGCTTCCCCCTCGTTCTGGGCCGAAGCTGTTAATACAGCGAATTATATTCGGAATCGGTGCCCCACAAAAAGTTTGAATGGGTTAACACCATATGAGGCGTGGACGGGGAAAGTACCCGATGTAAGTCACTTAAGAGTGTTCGGTTCAAGGGTCGTATACTTAGACAGGAAACCTGGAAAGGGCAAATTCGAGTCTCGCGGAAAGGAGGGGATTCTCGTGGGTTACGCTTCTGACCAAAAGGGTTATCGAATTTGGTCTGTCCAGGACAAATCCATAATTGTAAGTAGAGACGTAAAATTCGGCCAAGAAGGTAAGTCTGTGGCTACAACTCACGATGAGGTTTTCCCCGACGACGGAAACGGGTCCAATTCCATAAACGAAGGCGATAGCGACGATCTTGTCGTCATACCGATAGCAGCCGACGAACGGGGCCGCTGAAGCTGAAAACGAACCCGCAGAACGAAGAGAGGACGAGAACCAGGAGGCCCGGAATGCGTGTGACAGCCAGAAGAGGGCGGGGCAGACCAAGGTTGATGCGAACTGGTGAACCAGGAAGAAAGAAAATCTACCAAACTGCGGAAGAAGCAACTGATGAAGAAGAGGAAGAATCAGTTCTGTTATCAGAAGTCCAAATAGGCCAGGCGCTCTCGAGCCCGGACGTCGAAGAATGGCATGCAGCAATCGACAAAGAAATTGAGTCGATACTAAAAAACGACACATGGTTACTGGTGGATTGACAGAAAGGTGAGAAGACGATAGGCAGTCGCATAGTTCTCCGAAATAAGATGAAGCCCGATGGAACGCTGGAGAAAAGGAAGGCGCGATTGGTAGCACAGGGTTTAGTCAACGTCCGGGGTGCATTATTCTGAAACTTTTTCGCCAGTGGCACGGATGGGCACGATCAGGCTACTCACGGCCCTTGCCGTTCGCACCGGGATGCACATTCATCAGTTAGACATAACGACGGCCTATTTAAACGGAAAGATACATGAAAATATATTCATGGAGCCGCCAAAAGACATAGATGTAACACTTAGGAGAATCGTTGAACGGAATCGAAACAACGACATCGGTAATAAGGCGAAGAAGATGCTCTCAGAATTGATGAGCGGTGATAAAGTTTGCCAGCTCCGCAAAACACTATATGGGCTGAAGCAAGCCGGACGTAACTGGTATTTGCTGCCGCCCTGTCAAAGTTCAAGCTGAACAATCCAGTTTCGACCCATGCGTATATTACGTTCGATCGCAGAATGAAGTCACCGTGATAGTCGTCTACGTCGACGACATACTCATATATTCGAAAAGCATCAGCGAAATAAAGAGGATAGAAAATCACCTGTCAAACCACTTCGAACTCAAACTGTTGGGTGACGTTAGCTACTGTTTGGGGATCGAGTTCACGAGGCAAAATAAAGGAATATCCATGAAACAACGAGGCTTCATAAACGATTTGCTGAACAGGTTCGGCATGAGCGAAGCAAACCCAATTTCCACGCCACTGGAAGCCGATTGAAACTAACGCAGAACAAGGCGATGACCGAGGAAGACTTCAAGAAGCCTTATCGAGAATTGATTGGTGCTCTAAATTATTTGGCAACCTCGACCAGACCAGATATAAGTTTTGCCGTGAGCTACTTGGGACAATTTAACAATTGCTACGGTGAGGAGCATTGGAAGGCGGCAAAACGTGTGCTTCGATATCTCAAGGGGACAATAGACGTAGGATTATCTTTCACCAATGACTGCAGTTCTGTAGAAGGCTACGTAGATGCTGATTGGGAAACGACATCAACGATCGCAAGTCATTTAGTGGTTTCGTGTTCCTAATGAGCGGTTCCCCTATTTCCTGGGAAGCAAGAAAACGAAGACGGTCGCCCTCTACAACAGAAGCCGAATACGTAGCACTGGCGGAAGCCGCAAGGAATCCTTATTCTTACGTCGGTTCTTACGAGAAATTCGTCTTGGGATGCAGCCGAAGTTCGCATATATTGTGATAATAACAGCGCCATCAAATTAGCTGAAAATCCGACATTCCATGCCAGGAGTAAGCATATAGATATCAGGCATCATTTTCTTCGGGATCTACTAAGAGCGAAGGAGCTCACTCTGAGTCACGTCGGAACCGAACGACAGATCGCAGATGTCTTCACTAAGGGCTACCGAGGTGAAGCATGATTGGTGTGGAGAGCTGTGGTTTACGTGGAGCCTAGTGAACGAGGTTTCTCAACTCGAGGGGCTGTTAGAACTATTTGAATTTGCCGCGCGCCCGGCGCAAGTCGCACCCACCCTTCGTGATCGGGCGAGTTGGTGAAACGACCACGACGCACCATCCCTCGTCCATTTTGAACTTGACCTCGTCAGGAACACGTGCCTCCATTTTGTATCTTTAAATTTGCTTTGTGAAAAGTGCATGGAATATAGTTGTAATAGAAAATTCGATCTATTAACAAAAAATACGGTTTCCTGCCTATAAAGGTGAGGATTTAAAAATATTTTTGATTCGTGGATAATTAATTCGTGGATTTTTATTTATTCAATGAATTTATCAAAAATTTAATTTATCAACAGAAAAATACATTTTTCTTCCTATAAAGTGTGAGGATTTAAAAATAATTTCAATTCGTGGATGATTAATTCGTGGATAATTAACGTGGATTTTTATTTATTTGATAAATTTATTAAAAATTTAATTTATTAACAAAAAAATACGGTTTCCTGCCTATAAAGTGTGAGGATTCAAACATATTTTTAATTCGTGGATAATTAATTCGTGGATAATTAATTCGTGGATTTTTATTTATTCAATGAATTTATTAAAAATTTAACTTATTAACAAAAAAATGCGGTTTCCTGCCTATAAAAATTGGGGCTTTGAAAATATTTTTAATTCGTGGATAATTAATTCGTGGATTTTTATTTATTTAATGAATATATTAAAAATTTAATTTATCAACAGAAAAATACGGTTTCCTGCCTATAAAGTGTGGAGATTCAAAAATATTTTCGATTCGTGGATAATTAATTCGTGGACTTTTAATTCGTGGATTTTTATTTATTTGATGAATTTATTAAAAATTTAATTTATTAACGAAATAATACGGTTCCTGCCTATAAAGTGTGAGGATTCAAAAATATTTTCAATTCGTGGATATTTAATTCGTGGATAATTAATTCGTGGATTTTATTTATTTAATAAATTTATTGAAAATTCAATTATTAACAAAAAATACGGTTTCCTGCCTATAAAGTGTGAGGATTTAAAAATATTTTTAATTCGTGGATAATTAATTCATGGATTTTTATTTATTCAATGAATTTATTAAAAATTTAATTTATTAACAAAAAATACGGTTTCTTTCCTATAAAGTGTGAAGATTTAAAAATAATTTCAATTCGTGGATAATTAATTCGTGGATAATTAATTCGTGGATTCTTATTTATTTAATAAATTTATTGAAAATCTAATTCATTAACAAAAAATACGGTTTCCTGTCTATAAAGTGTGAGGATTTAAAAATATTTTTAATTCGTGGATAATTAATTCGTGGATGATTAATTCGTGGATTTTTATTTATTTAATAGATTTATTAAAAATTTAATTTATTAACAAAAAATACGGTTTCCTACCTATAAAGTGGGGATTTAAAAATATTTTTATTCGTGGATAATTAATTCGTGAATAATTAATTCGTGGATTTTTATTTATTTATTAAATTTTAAAATTTAATTTATTAACAAAAATACGGTTTCCTGCCTATAAGTGGGGGATTTAAAATATTTTTAATTCGTGGATATTAATTCGTGGAAATTTTCATTTTTATTTATTAAATTTTTTAAAAATTTAATTTATAACAAAAAATACGGTTTCTGCCTATAAAGTGGGGGATTTAAAATATTTTTAATTCGTGGATAATTAATTCGTGGATTTTATTTATTTAATAAATTTATTAAAATTTAATTTATTAACAAAAAATACCCCATTAAGTGTGGGATTTAAAAATATTTTTAATTCGTGGATATTTAATTCGTGGATAATTAATTCGTGGATTTTTATTTATTTAATAAATTTATTAAAATTAATTTATTAACAAAAAATACGGTTTCCTCCTATAAAGTGTGGGGATTTAAAAATATTTTTAATTCGTGGATTATTAATTCGTGGATTTTATTTATTTATAAATTTATTAAAATTAATTTATTAACAAAAAATACGGTTTCCTGCCTATAAAGTGTGGGGATTAAAATATTTTTAATTCGTGGATAATAATTCGTGGATAATAATTCGTGGATTTTATTTATTTAATAAATTTATTAAAAATTTAATTTATTAACAAAAAATACGGTTTCCTCCTAAAAGTGTGGGGATTTAAAAATATTTTTAATTCGTGGATAATAAATTCGTGGATTTTATTTATTTATAAATTATTAAAAATTTAATTTATTAACAAAAAATCGGTTTCCTGCCTATAAGTGTGGGGTTTAAAAATATTTTTAATTCGTGGAAATTAATTTTTGGAAATTTTTTTTTATTTTAATAAATTTATTAAAAATTTATTTATTACCAAAAAATACGGTTTCCTGCCTAAAAGTGTGGGGATTTAAAAATATTTTTATTCGTGGATAATTAATTCGTGGATTTTTATTTATTCATTAAATTTATTGAAAATTTAATTTATTAACAAAAAATGCGGTTTCCTGCCTATAAGGTGAGGCTTGGAAAATATTTTTAATTCGTGGAAAATTAATTTTTGAAATTTTATTTATTTAATAAATTTATTAAAAATTTAATTTATTAACAAAAAATACGGTTTCCTGCCTATAAAGTTGGGGATTTAAAATATTTTAATTTTGATAATTAATTCTATATTAATTTGGATTTTTATTTTTTAAATTTTTGAAAATTTAAATAAAGAAAAAATGCGGTTTTGCCTAAAATTGATTTTGAAAATTTTTTAATTTGGAAAAATTTAAAATTAATTCTAATTTTTATTTATTAAAAAAAAAAATTCAATTTTTAAAAAAATCGGTTTCCTGATAAATAAATTCAAGAATATTTTTAATTTGAAAATAAATTTTAATTAATTTTTTGGGGAAAAAATTTTTTTTTAATTTTTATATTTTTAAAAAAATAAAAATGAAAATTTAATTAAAAATTTAAAACTAGAAAATTTAAAAATTTTAAAATTTTTTAAAAAAAAATTGAAAAATTTTAAAATAAAAAATCTTTTTTTGAAAAGTTTACTTTGAAAAAAAAAAATTATTTTTGTTAATAAATTAAATTTTCGAAAATTCTTAATAAAAAAAATCCCAATTAATTACCCATATTAATTAAAATATTTTTAAATCCCCATTTTAGGAGAAACCGATTTTTGTTAAAAATTAAATTTTTAATAATTTATTAAATAAATAAAAATCTTCAATTAATTATACGAATTAAAAATATTTTAAATCCCCAATTTATGGCAGGAAACCTTTTTTGAATAAATTAACAATATTTTCAAGAAAAAGGGATGAAAAGGGATTTTATCTAAATTTCTATTTTTTGAAGGGTTATTTGAGCCTTTTGGTGGAGGAATAAAAGTGATTTATTATATACGGTAAAATAAAAGGAAAATAAAATGAAATTAAATCGTAAAATCGTTTAAAGCAAAAAATAATAGTTAAAAGTTTCCAATATAAGGAATTGCTGAAATAAATTAGTAATTACGTTGTCCCCAAAAATTATTTGCCCTAAGGTAGAAATAAAAAAACTGTTCTATAGTTAAAAATAAGATAATTACTTATCTTATGTATAATAACGAATAAAATTAAAAAAATTTCCCATATGATATATAAAGGATAAAAATAGGTATTAATAGAATTCGGATTATTAAAAATTTAATTTGGAAATTTGGAAATCTATTTGAAGGTGAATTGGCATAATGTTTCAAGAATTCCTTATTTATTAATTAAAACCTAATAATCTTCCAAATTTAAAATAATGTTTTTAATTATGAATAGACATTTTTAAATTTTTAATAATTTTTCTTATGGTATAAAAAATTTGTTGGGAATTTTTGGTTTTTATGATATTTCTTGTAATTAAAGAATAAGAAGGAACATTCGAATAAAAATTTTTGAATTTGGTCAAAAAACGTTTAAAGTCAATAAAAATTAATTTTATTTTGTTAGAAAAGGTTAACAAATTAAAAGAAGGAAGTTAAAAATTTTGGGGGGTAATACGAAAAAGAGTCTTTTTGTAAATTTTTATTTACTAGGCTTGTTATTAAATAAATAAAACATATCCTCCATATAATGAATGAAATGCTGAAAAAAAATTTAATTGTTGATCCCAATCAATAACAGTAAAAAGTTTGGATAAAAATGATTATTCCAATATTTTGGGGATGATTTAAAGGGATAATTAAAGTGGATTTAATATTAAATCAAGAGTTTTTTAAAAATTTTAATTTTAGATTGATAAGGTTTCTTCATCTTGAAGTTTTGAAAGTTGCCATTTATTTTACAAACCATTCATTTAAATTATTAAAATATGAAGGTTCAATTTAATTTTATTGTAAAATTGTTTTTAAAATTCAATTTGAAAATAGGAACATTTTTAATTTTTCATTAATTTTTCATTAAAAATTGGAAGAAAAAATTCGGGAATTTGGCTTATATTCAATGAAATCCCAATTCTCTTTGGATTTATGAAAGATGAGGTGCGAACATTTTTTGGAAATTGGAAAATCCTTTTAAAAGATTCCTTGAAAATAACCGAAATCCCATAGTCCACCCTGGAAAAATTTATTGAGAGTTTCCGGAAAAATAACAAAATTAGAAGAAAAGGAATAAAATTTTGGGGTTTTGAGAAACAAGATGTTTGGGTAGTACCAACGAATTTTGGAACTTACTAACTACCAGGATTAAACTATTTTTAAAAGTGGTATGAATAGCCTTTCACTGCCCAATTATTTCCAGTGGCTTATTATTTGGCCAGAGGAAAATATGAAAATTTCTATTTTTTTATATATAATAAAAGTGGAAAATTTCAATTCTTTTAAAATATTATGTGACTGTATCTATGATTATAGAGTTCTGAAGAAGGCGAAGTTTATTTCACATGTGTCTTTAATATAAATAAAAAGTTTTTTAAAAATATCGAGGTGAAATTTTAAAGAATTGACTAATTGCCATTAACCTAACCAAATCAGTGGGGCTGGTTCGGTCCATTTTTAGCAAATTTAAAAATTGTAGAAATGTGGATATAAAATTGGTTAATGAAAATTGTAAAATTTTTTAAAAGAATATGTTGATTCACATACATTTTGCCATTTCTTAATTCCAACATCAATACAAAAATGAAAGGAAATTTAAAATTACAAAGAATTGAACTTAGAAAAAAATTGAAAAATCAATTCTCGCCTGGATTAAAAAATTCATAAAAAAAATTAAAAAGTGTTGCAAACAGTAGTTTTTCAAATAAAAAATTCTTTTTTAGGAGAAGTAATTTCTTAACCCTACCGAAATATCCTCTTTATTAGCCCTTTGACTCTTTATGTAGAATTTTTCTTTATAAAATATTTTATAATAAACAAATATAAAATTTGAAAATTTGGAAAACATTGGATTATTTTAAGAAAAATAAGTTTCAATCGAATTTTTTTTGTTTTTTTATCGTTTTTATTATCAGTTTAATAAATGTTTTTAATGGCTAAGATTTTTTGCCTTTTCCTGCCTTTTTTAACAATTTAATCCTTCCGGGTTTATTAATAAATGCAAGAAAAAATTTAAAGGTTAAATTTTTCAAATTTATTTATTTTTATAATTAGATTTTAATTTTATTTTTAGTTTAACTTTTTATCTTTAAGAAAATATTTTAATTTTTTTGAGTTTGGTTAATTGTATTTTGATTATTATATTGACTATAATGAACGTATCGGCATGTTGTATTTATTTTTTTACACAATATTGTTTTTATATAATTTTATTTATATTATTATTATAGTTTTATTTTTTTTAAATTTTTTAAATAATTTAATTATATTTAATTTTATTTTTTAATGATATAGTATTTTTTGTTAAGTTTCCAATTTTTGCATTTATGACTACCAAATCAGGAGGGCCCTTTTCAGGTTCAATAATTTTAAATTATATTAAAATTAGGGGTATTTTAATTCTTTTTTAATTTTTATTAAAATTTTAAATTTTATTTTTGTAAATTTTATTTTAGGGGCTTTATTTGGATGATTAACAAAAATACCATTATTGCCCATCTAATACCTAAGGGACACCCCTGCTTTAATACCTTTAAAATTTGTTTAAACTATTAAAATTTAACCAAAGGAACCTTGTATGATTTAGAAATTAATTGAGGAATTTACTCCTAACTTTTCAGGAAAAAGGAATTTATAAATTTTTATTTACCATTTTAATTTTAAAAATTTATTAATATCCGGAATTCTGTTGTATAATAATTACTTTTCTCAATTTTAAGCTCTTTATTCAGAGAAGAATTATTTAAAATCAATTATTGTAAATTACCTTTACCTTTATTACTTTGTGACTTTTTATTTTAATAAAATTATTGATTTATTTAACTTTAACTAAATTTATTTTTTTAATTTTATTATTATCATTTTATTTATTACCAATATGACAATTCATCGTAAATACCTTAAAAATCACACACAAATAAACCTATTACAATCGGAAAATTTTTTATTGCCAAATTTTTTTATCAGATTTTTAATATTTTCAGAATTTAACCCAAATAAAATTGGTTTAATTTCCCCTAAAGGAATTAACCCTTTGATCCTATAATTTTTAACACTTTAACCCTTTCCTAGGATTGAATTAATAAATTTGAAGAAAAAATTTAAAAACTTTTGGGTTAAATCCTATTATTTAGGTCTTATTTTTAATTACAAGGAAGAATATATAAATTCATTTAGATATCCGATTTTCTTATGGAAGAAATTCTTTATAAACAGAGTTCCAGGAAAGAATTGGAAATTATTCTATTAATTTTGTTTTTGATTGAATTTAAATCATTTTAGACCCTCCCAGATTTTGGTTTAACATTCTTATACTACATTTTGAATTAGTTTGATTATTCCTTTAACAAATTGAGAGGAATACGAAAGTAAATTATTACAAAATTTGAAAAAATCTACTAAATAGTTAAATAATTTTTAAAAAATTAAATTTAATCATTATTCAATTTCAAATTTAAATATTAAATTTAATTTCAAAAAACTTCAAAGATCAAAAAGTTTAACCATTTGAAGGGACTTACCCTAAAAATTAACCCATTTTTTTTAATTTTTCTTAACTAAATTTTTATTAATATCCCAAAATCATTATTCCTTTATTATATTTATAAAATTTTTTATTAAAAGTTTATTTTAAATTTTTTGTAATTATTTTAAAGGAGTCTCTATGTGAAACCAAGGAACCGAGTAAAAAATATAATTACAATAAAGTTTAACAATATGAAAAAAAAGAACAAAATCAAATAGAAAACTATGCCATGCAAAAAACCAATAAAATGTGAAAAATACTAACTTAATAAAAATTCTCCCACACTATAATAACATTCTGTTATTAAGAAATCTGCCAATTTACATCTAAATGAAAACACAGATTTCTCCCTCCTAATATCAGAATCAATTCTGTTGAATATTTGTAATCCTAAAAATAAAGGAGATTTCCTGCCTATTCTATATTTATAGTTTGGCAGTACAAAAGAATCCCTTGTACGCGTCTCATAATCATGCTGGTCGCCATGCCTCACAAATTGTTCTTGCCTCTTGTAAACTTGGGTAGCTAGTTCTAAAATATAAAGCGAAGGTAAAGTCAGTATTTTGAGCGATTTAAAGAGAGGTCTACAAGAAGCAGTGCGAGGCATGCCGACCATGCATCTGACAATTCTTTTCTGGCACAAAAATACACTGGCCGCCGCCGAGAAAGCCCCCAGAACACAAGACCATATAAAAGTCTAGAATGAGCCTGTGCAAAATATACTGCACGCAGTTGGTCAGGCGTTAAAACACCTTTTAAGCTCCTAACCAAGAAGCAAACCGAATTTAATTTGGCACACACATCCGCACATTGAACCCCCATGTAAGATCTTCATCCACTTCAATCCCAAGAAATCAGACATTAGGTTTTCTGTCTATCTGGGAAATATTTAATTTCACAATAAAATTTTCAATATTCTTATTGAAGTTATGAAATATAGAGTATGTTGTCTTTAGGACATTAATGTGTAAGAGATTCCTACTGAACCAATTGTAAAGAACATTTAGGTTTTCCCTAATATCACTCTCCAAAGCCTCGTTCCCGCTGCTTGATACAACCACCGTAGCGTCATCCGCGTACAAATAAATATTCTCGCCAATGTCGTCCGTTATGTCATTAATGAAAAGTAGGAATAACACAGGGCCGAGAATTGAGCCCTGTGGTACTCCCACTTTATTGTGCCGAAGCTCTGAGCGAACATGGGTTCTAGTACTCTCTTCTCCATGCCTAATGGAAACAAACTGCCTTCTGTTAGACAGAAAACTTTCTATCCATGATAATGGAACTCCTCTTATACCATACTTGGACAACTTAACCAGAAGTATGTGGTGAGCCACGCAGTCGAATGCCCTGCTTAAGTCACAAAATATTCCCGCAGGGCACCTTCCCGACTCAATGTGGCCCACCACTGTCTCCAGAAATGCATAAACCGCATCAGAGGTACAGTGCTTCGGCCTAAAACCGAACTGATTCCTTACTAAGATTTTATGTTTCTCTAGATACCCCAAGAGTCTCTCAAGAAAACAGTATTCGTAAACTTTAGAAAAAATAGGGGAAAGAGCGATCGGCCTATAATTTAATAATTCTTCGGGGTTACCCTTCTTGTGAAGAGGAATGATCTTACTAATTTTCAAACCGTCCGGGAAAACTCCGGAGACAAAAGAGATATTAATCAAATGAACTAGAGGCTTACATATATAGTCTAGACTTCGCCTCACAAGTAAGGCTGGAATATCATCCAAACCCAGAAGAAAATTTTGGTTTTAATTTTGTGCTAATCAGTGATCTTAGTTCCTCCTCCGTATAAGAAACAGAAACATAGAATATTCTCGCAACAATATTTTATCTTCATAAGAAATTGTAGGTATATTATTTCGAATATTATTAACTGTATCTGACAAAATAATTATTAAAACAAATCTGCAACCTGCTTACAGATTGCATGTGGTACAGTTGTCCAATTTTATATTTATATTTTGAAACTGTTTTTCTTTATTGGATAATTGAGAAATCACATTCCATAAACTCCTTTGAGGTATTACTTGACTGTCTGATTTGGTTTTTGGTAAAAGAAGCTTTTTAGTGTGGCTTACCAGAGATTCATGTTGCCTCTGAAGCGTTTTTATATATGTCCACCAACTCTGGAACAACCTTAGACAGTTCAAAGAGGTTTTTAGATGTTTGCTCGAAAACCTAACCTCTCTGTTCACCCAGGGCTTTTCAGTCCCTCTGCAAAACTTTTTCAGAGGAAAGTGAAAATTAAAATATCTGTTATAAACATTGTGAAAAGGTATTGAATGAGTCATTAACATCAGTAATAGCACAGACTTCATTCCAGCTCTCTCTAGAGATATCATCAAGAAATCTGTTAACATTCAGTTGAGTAAAGTCCCTAACACTTTCAGTAATATTCAAAGGAACAGTCTGGGCACCGGCCGAGAATAAGATCGCCTTGTGATCAGAGTAGTGAACATCTAGTACTGTGTCTTGTAAAGCAGATAAAATGTCAGAAAAAATATAAATCCAGAGTGTAATGTACACGAGTTTTATCATATACAGTATTTGATATATTATAACTATTCATAATATCTGTGAGTTTCACGAAATTATCTCTATCTCTAATTGGATCTATATTGAAATCCCTACACATTATAAAGTTAACACTAGGTTTAAACAAGGAATCCATAACATCGCTTAGCTTATCAACAAAAGGTTTCAAAACAAGTGTTCTTAGGAGATCTATAAATATTAATAATAATAGTCTTAGAGCCACTCCTATCAATTTTGACCCCACAAATTTCAAACTCCTTTCTATACAAAAACGTTCCAAGCTCAAAGGCTGAGCTGCAAGCGACCCCTTACACCATATCGCAACACCACCACCTCCGAGCTTGGACCTGCAAAAACTCGAAGGAGTCACAAACCCTAAAACTAACAGAATAAATCGCTTAAAATAAATTTCTTCTTCCATATAATTCTTTCTATATATTACTACTATAGAAGAAATAAAAACAAATCCTTTTTCTTTACAATTTTTCTTAATTGCTATAATTTTTATTATTTTTGATATCGAAATTATTCTGATTATTCCTTTTATCTATATTTATAAAATTTCTTATATAAAAATTTATTATTAATTTGTTTTTATTTCATAATTATATTAATTTTAGGAGTCTTTATATGAATGAAACCAAGGAACCTCAAGAGATGAAAATTCTAGGATCATAGTTAAATTAACATTCAAGTTGCATTTAAAAGATACTGAAAAGTTTATCTTAAATAAGAAGCAATCCATTGCCTTTAGTTTCGATCCAAAATTTAGATTTGAAAAATCCTTATTTAATTGAAACCAAAATAGAGGTTAATCACTGTTATTGATTCAAATGAATTTATTTCCAATTGAAGAAATATACTTGTAAGCTTCTAACTTATTACACAGCAAAAAGATGTTGATATTTCTAATTCACATAGTTTAAGTAAAAACATTATATTTTCATTATAAAATTAGAATTTTCTTGTGAATATTAAAAAATATAAATTACCTTGATATCTTCAATAATACGCTCTTCTTAAGCTATTCAAATTAGTAAAAAATAAAAATTATAAAAATTCATGAAATTAATATTGTTGAATTAAACTTTAAAAAATTCTTAAAAAAATACTGAAATTGCTGAGACGTAAAATTTTATTAAACTCACGAATCCCCCTCCCATAAAATTCAAACCAACCATGGTCTAAAAGCATGAAAAATATTTTTCATCATTTTAAAGAAATTGAATTTATTCTTGAAATTCTTAAAATTCTTAAATTTCACATATTACCAAAAAATAAATGAACCTTTAACTTCAAAAAATAGATGAATCACCTTAAATTTATTTTATTCAAACTTACACCCAAAATAAACCCTATAAAAATAAACAATAAAGCTGAAATTCTTATCAAATAAGGCAATAAAATAAAAAAAGGAATTTCTAAAATTATCCAAGATAATCATCTCCCAGAAAAAATTATATCAAAAAATATAATCATTATTCTTTTCAGTATATAATTTCTCTCTCCTTTAATGAACTTAAACTTAAAATTTTAATAGATCTAAATAATGTAAAATTGATAAACAAACTCTGTAAGACACAGTTAATCCTGAAGAAATTGAGAAAATTAAAAGAAAAATAAAATTAAATAAAGAAAACGAATAAAATTCTAAAATTAAATCTTTTGAGTAAAATCCTGATATAAAAGGTAAACCACATAAAGATAAATTTCTTAAATTAAAAAACACTAGAGTAAAAGGTATATTATCAATTAAATTACCCATAAAACGAATATCTTGAAATTTCAACATTAAATGAATAATAGAACCTGCACACATAAAAAGTAAAGCTTTGAATAAAGCATGAGTCAAAAGATGAAAAAAAGCGAGAAGATTGTTCCCAACACCTGTAATTCTTATTATCAACCCTAACTGTTTTAAAGTAGATAAAGCAATAATTTTTTTTAAATCATTTTCCAGATTAGCAGCTACTCCAGATATAAATATGGTTATAATACCAATAAATCTAATACATCAACATGAAAACCTTAAAGAAATATTAAAACGAATTAATAAATAAACCCCTGCTGTAACCAAAGTTGAAGAATGAACTAAAGCAGAAACAGGGGTAGGAGCTGCTATTGCAGCAGGCAACCAACTTGAAAAAGAATCTGAACACTTTAAGTAAAAGCTGCTAAAACTATTAATAACAAAATAAATTCTATAAATCAATCATTCAAATCCAAATGAAATATAAAATTTCAATTTCCATAATTTACTATCCAAGCAATTCTTAATAGAATTAATACATCACCTACTCGGTTAGAGAGAAGATATACCAGCATTAAAATATTTAACATTTTGGTAATAAATTACTAAACAATAAGAAATTGGAGCTAAACCATCCCATCCCAAAAGAATGGAAATTAAATTAGGCCTTAAAATTATGAATATTATAGAAGTCACAAACCCTAAAACTAATAAAGTGAATCGCTTAAAATAAATTTCTTCTTCCATATAATTCTTTCTATATATTACTACTACAGAAGAAATAAAAAAAACAAATCCTGGAGAAAGTATTGAAATTCAATCTAAAATAATAATGAAATTAATCACACAAGTATTTAACTCCAAAATATTAAACTCTGAAAAATAAACTTTAGAAAAATTTAATAAATAAAAACTTAATCTTGAAAAAATTATAGAACTCATCAATAAAAAAACATAAATAACATCAAATAAATTTATAATTTAAAATCAACTGATACCTTTGATCCCACAAATCAAAATTCTTATAAACTATTTAAATCTCATTTTTTTAAAAATAAATCTCTTTTTAAAAATAACATATTCAAGGGCAATCAATGTAAAATTAAAAATAAATTTTGACGAACTGAAATTACCAGATAAGAATATATTCCCAAGTTAATTTTCCCATGTTGAGAAAAAGAAAACAAATAAAGGCTATAAGCTGTTCTAAAAAAAGAAATAAAAAAATTAAAATTATGAAATAAATAAATAATCTTGAAGCACTATAGATTCCTCAAGTTTTTATAGTTAAAAAACCACCCAATACTAACGATATATGAACAACAGAAGAATAAGCAATTAAAGATTTTATATTGCTTTGACGTAAGCAAAGAATTGATAAAACAATTGCCCCTAATTATGAGAAAATTTACAATTAAACTACCAAACTTTAACCCAATTTTAATAAATAACCTTGAAAACCGAATTAAACCGTAAATTCCCTAATTTTAATATAATCCCAGCTAAAATTATTGAACCTGAAACAGGGGCCTCAACATGAGCCTTTGGTAGTCATAAATGAACAAAAAATATAGGAAACTTAACAAAAAATACTATACTCAATTATACAAATAAAATTAAAGTATCAATCTCGAAATTATTTAAAAAATTTAAAGAAAAATAAAAATTATGAATATATAATAAAAATAAAATTATAGGTAAAGAAGCAACTATTGTGTAAAAAAATGAATACAACATCGCCTGGATACGTTCCGGTTGATAGCCTCAACCTATAATAATCAAAACTACAGGGATTAACCTAGACTCAAAAAAAATATAAAATATTATTATTCTTAAAGATGAAAAAGTTAACACTAAAAATAAAATTAAAATACTAATTATAAAAATGAATAAATTTCAAAAATTTATTAAGTTATAAATTTTTTCTCTTGCTATAATTATCAAAATCCCTAACCATAATGTTAACAAAATTAATCAATAAGATAAATTATCTACCCCTAAATTTATCCTAATAAAACAAAAATTAAGTAAAGAAAAATTAAATGAAAAATATAAATTATTTAATACAGATAAATTTATAAAAAAATAAAATGAAATTCATTAAAATTCTTATCATAATAAATTAAATTTAAAAAAATAATCTCTACCATACCTTCGTATTATTAAAACTAATAAAGATAACCCTGAAGCTCTCTCACAAACTCTTATAGACGAAAAAATTATAGAAAATAATTTTCATAACTAAATGAATTCAAATAAAAAAATATAATTGAAAAAAAATAAAACTAAGAATTCCAAATTTAATAAAAAAATTAAAAAACGTTTATATCTTCAAATTGAATTTATAAAAACAATTATTATTAATAAAATATGAAATTGAACCTTCATAGTTTTAATAATTTAAATAAAATAATGGTCTTGTAAACCATAAATAAGGCAACTTTTAAAACTTCAAGAAAAAGAAACCTCTTCTTTAATCTCCAAAATTAAAATTTTTATTAAACTACATCTTGATTTATACATATTATTAATCCTAGCTTTAATTATCCCATTTATTAACCATCCCCCAAATATTGGACTAATCATTTTTATCCAAACTATTTTGATCTGTTGATTAATTGGATCAATCAGATTAAATTTTTGATTTAGCTATATTCTTATTCTTATTACTATCGGAGGACTACTAGTTTTATTTATTTATTTATTTATTCAAATGAAAAATTTACAAAAAATTGACTTTTTTACTCTATTACCCCCATTAATATTATTGATGAATTGACAAACTAATCTATTTAATATTAACGAATTAACCCTTCCTCAACGAAAAAAAATTAATCTTTCATTCACCCCAAACAAATTTTTTAATTGACCAAATTAAAAATTTCTTGATTCATTATATGTTACCTTCTTATTACTTTAATTGCAGTAGTAAATATCACTAAAAACTACAAAAATCCTCTCCGACAAATCTATGTTAATACCATTACGAAAAAAATCGCCCCTATTAAAAATTGTAAATAATGCTCTAGTAGATCTACCTACACCTTAAAATATTACATTATTTTGAAACTTTGGAAGATTATTAGGATTATGCTTATTAATCCAAATCATTACTGGATTATTCTTAGCAATACATTACTGCTCTAATATCGACCTTATTCGCTTACTTATACATGAAGAGTAGAAGTAATTATCTCATTTTTAACTATAGCAACAGCTTTACTTGGTTATGTTCTACCTTGAGGGCAAATATCTTTTTGAGGAGCAAGAGTAAATACCAATTTATTATCAGCAATTCCTTATATTGGAAACTCTATTGTAATCTGATTATGGGGATTATTATTGCTGTTGATAACGCTACTCTTTCACGATTCTTTACATTTCATTTTATTTTTCCTTTTATTGTTACCGCTATAGTAATAATTCTTTTTTTATTCCTCCACCAAACAGGCTCAAATAACCCTTTAGGAACAAATATAAATTTAGATAAAATCCCTTTTCATCCCTTTTTTTCTTGAAAAGATGTGTTAGCATTTTTATTTATAATTTTAACTTTAATCTTAATTTGTTTAATTTTCCTTACAATCTAGGAGACCCAGATAATTTTACCCTTGCTAACCCCTTAGTTACCCCTATTCCTATCCAACCAGAATGATACTTCCTATTTGCTTATGCTATTCTACGGGCTATCCCCAACAAACTGGGGGGAGTAATCGCCTTAGTAGCCTCTATTCTTATTCTTGTAACCCTACCATTTACATACAAAAAAAATATAAAAAGTCAATTCTACCCTTTAAACAAAATTTTATTTTGACTTCTAGTAAGAATTTTTTGGAATTTCAACCTGATTAGGAGCTAAACCTGTAGAAGACCTTTTTATTTTCTCCAGACAACTTTTTTCATTGATTCATTTCTCTTATTACTTTATTAGATCATTTTTAATAAATTTATGAGATTCAATTGTATTTTATTAACTAATAAGCTTGAATAAGCATATATTTTGAAAATATAAGATAGAAAATTTCTATTAGTTTATACTAAAAATATTTCAGTAAAAACTTAAGATACTCATAAAATTAATTAATCCATAATAAAATAACAAATAAAATAAAGAAATTGGCAAAAAAATTTTTCATGATAAGTTTATTAATTTATTGTAACGAAAATGAGGTAAGTACCTCATACCCAAACTCAAAAGAAAGAAATAAACACAAGTTTAATAAAAAAAATAAAGATAAAAAATTACCCCATAATAAGTTTAATACCGTCATTATTCTCATAAATAAAATATTTGAATACTCAGCTGAAAAAATAAAAGCAAAACCACCTCTTCTATATTCAATATCGAACCCAGAAACTAATTCTGACTCCTCCGCAAAATCAAAAGGAGTCCGGTTTGTCTCAGCTAACCCACTAATTAACCAAATAAATCCTAAAGGTAAAAATAATAAAATTAATCAAAAATTTAAAAAATTTACAGAATTAATAAAAATAAAAATCTTGAAAAATTAAAAACATTCTTACTTCATAAGGAATTGTTTGAGCAACTGAACGTAAACTTCCTAACATAGAATAATTAGAATTAGAAGATCAACCTGATAATATAACTGTATGAACCCCTAATCTTCTAACACAAAAAAAATAAAACAGAAAAGTTAAATTTTGAAAAATAAACCCCCAAAGGTAAACTCAACCAAATTCATAAAGCGAACAACCAATCCAAAATAGAAGAAAAATAATAAATTAAATATTAAGACAAGAAAGGAAAAACTTGTTCTTTAGAAAATAACTTTAAGGCATCTCTGAATGGCTGTAATAAACCAATAAATCCCTTCTTATTAGGACCTTTACGAATCTGGATAAACCCTAAAAGTTTACGTTCTAATAAAGTTGAAAAAGCAACTCCAACAAGTACTTCTACAATTGAAATAATAAAAATTAAAAAAATGGATAAAAACTCTATTATTACCTGTTTATAAACATACTAAGATTCTTAATCAAACGCACTAATCTGCCAAAGTAATAATATTAATCTTTAATCAATAAATTTTATAAATAAATGGTCCTTTCGTACTAAAATATTTTATTTAAATAAAGAAAGAAACCAACCTGGCTCACACCGGTTTAAATTCAGATCATGTAAAATTTCAATGGTCGAACAGACCAACTTTTATAGCTTCTACACCATAATAAATTTTAATCCAACATGCAGGTCGCAAACTTTTTCTAAAATTTGAACTTTCAAAAAATATAACGCTGTTATCCCTAAGGTAGTTTTATCTTTTAATCATAAATGGATCAATCTCTCACTTATCTATGTAGAAACATGAAAAAGTTTATTAAATTTTTCAATCACCCCAAATAAATTTTGATTTTATTAAAAATATTTAATTCTATAAATTTAAAATGAGTTAAAATTAAACTGTATAGGGTCTTCTCCTCTAATACTTTCATTTAAGCTTTTTAACTTAAAAATAAAATTTTAATTTTATAACTAAAAAAGTCAATTTTTCATTTAACCCTTCATTCCAGATTTTAATTAAAAAACTAATGATTATGCTACCTTTGCACAGTCAAAATACTGCGGCCCTTCAAAATTCAGTGGGCAGGTCTTACTATACATAATTTGAAATTTTTCTAAATCAATAATGAATAATTTAATGTTTTGATTAACTTTTTAAAAATAATAAAATTCAATAAAAAAATTAAATCAATTCAGAAATTTTTTCTCCCTTTTGATGTAAATAAACAACTGCCCAACTTACCGACCTCGAATTCAATCACTACTCAAATTACCGACCTCAAATTCGATTGCTACTCAAATTACCGACCTCAAATTCAATCGCTACTCAAATAACCGACCTCAAATTCGATCACTACTCAAATTACCAACCTCGAATTCGATCGCTACTCAAATTACCAACCTCGAATTCAATCGCTACTCAAATTACCGACCTCGAATTCGATCGCTACTCAAATTACCAACCTCAAATTCGATCACTACCCAAATTACCAACCTCGAATTCGATTACTACCCAAATTACCAACCTCTAATTCAATCACTACTCGAATGACCGACCTCAAATTCGATCACTACTCAAATTACCAATCTCAAATTCAATCACTACTCAAATTACCAACCTCAAATTCGATTGCTACTCAAATTATCGACCTCGAATTCAATCACTACTCAAATTACCAACCTCGAATTCGATCGCTACTCAAATTACCAACCTCAAATTCAATCACTACTCACATTACCAACCTCGAATTCGATCGCTACTCAAATTACCAACCTCAAATTCGATCACTACTCAAATTACCAACCTCGAATTCAATCACTACTCAAATTACCGACCTCAAATTCGATCGCTACTCAAATTACCGACCTCAAATTCGATCACTACTCAAATTACCAACCTCGGATTCAATCACTACTCAAATTACCAACCTCAGATTCGATCACTACTCAAATTACCAACCTCGAAATCAATCGCTACTTAAATTACCGACCTCAAATTCGATCACTACTCAAATTACCAACCTCGAATTCAATCGCTACTCAAATTACCAACCTCCCCCACATTGTGGTCGATCGCCTTGTCGTGGCGTGGGGGCTTAAGTAGTTGCGATGATCCTTGGAGCTGTGCCGATGGGTATAACCTTGTCGGAGTGGTCCAAGGGGAGCAGCGAAAACAAAGATTGACCACCTGTGGCAGGGCCAGTCCCAGCTTTCGCCGCAGTCCTCAAACCTTATCCTTGTCGTTCCTATCCTGGAAAGAATGTATGTTTTGTGTCGTACTTACCCTCTCCGATGCTACCCTCTTTTTTTTTTTTTTTTCCCTGAAAATGAAGGAGATGGGAAGTGGGTTTGGGTATGGTGGTGGTGGGAATTTGGGAATTTTTCTTTCTTTCTTTTGTTTGGGTTTCAATTGTGTTTAGTTGACCTTGATGGGTGGCCGGAACCCATCAACTCATACCAACAAACTTTTATGGCAGACGCACGTAAAACGAAATCGGTTACCGCCCAGGGGTTGGATACCCCAGGGCCGGTAGGCAGCGGCGCGGGAGCTGGCCGCTGTCGACCGTCATCAAGAGACAGCAGTCCCGGAACAGTTGACCAGGCTGGACGGGTAACATTGGCTACTGGTTATGACGTTGGAGGGAGGGAGAAAGGACGCACGGAGGTGGAGGAAGAAGGGAGGGATAGTAGAGGGGTGGGTCTAGAGACGGTGGACCTGTGTGGGGATGACTCGGCATTTGAAGTCACGGCCACTACCGCTGGTAGGACCAGGACTGTCAGACCTGAGGGTAAGATGAGGGGGGCGATCCCAAGATGTAGTTCAGTGGGTGAGTACCCGGGAAAGAGGAAAAGGGATAGCCTAGGAACTAATGAGGAGGTTTATAAGAAGGTGGTTAGTATAGAGGCTAGTGAGCTAATCGAGTCTGTGCAGAATATTGTTAAACTTGTAGAGGATCTAGATAAGAAGGTGGAGAGGAATATCAATACACATAGGGATATCAAGGGTATAAGGGATAGGATGATGAAGACTATCGGAACGTTTAAGATGCATAGTGTACAAAGATGGTTAGAGGACAATAAATTCGTGAAGGTGGAGAAGTTGTGCATAGATTCGGAGACCCAGACTATGTGTCAAAGGAAATCGATTGGGACACAAACGATATCGGATGAGGTAGTAGTGGATGAAATTAGGGAATGTGTAACGGGGGACGAATGGCTGGAAATGGTTGACACGAAATGGAATGAGCTGCTTTACAAGAAAACTGTGGTAATGGAAGAAGGTGTCGTGGTCAAGGAAGATGAAGGGAACCATGTGTGGGTGGAAAGGCTATCAGAGGCCAAAAACTCCCCTAGATACAAGGATCTCTTTGATAACGGACAGAGGTATGGCGTGGTTGAAAAGAATTATAGGCTGAGAACGATGGAAGGCGTGTTAACGAGGAAGGCGATCTATGTTAAGGCGGTGTACGAGGATAGGAAAGAATTGTTTGATATAATGCGGAAGGTAGGGATGGATCTAAAAGATGAACAGGATGCGACTTTTACGGTCCCAGGAACTGAGGACCTAGAGACTTTCAGGAAAATGGTGGAAAGCTTGAGGAATGGAAGCCTGGGGGTGCGGCGTATTAAGCCCCCGGACGGGCGAGAGAATAGGCAAAAAAGATCGTACGCGTTTGTTGTAGATGTTGGGACCGAAAAAGACTATAAGACAGCTCTTCGGGAAGTGAGATCTGCGCTGCAGGCTGCCCACGTCACGAAGGAGGTGCAGCGAATTAGAAGTACCCGAGAAGGAAGGATTCTGGTGAGTACTCAAAAGGATCAGGAATCAGCTGAAAAGTAAAGGAGCTTTGCTTAGTCATCACAATTGCTCCTCTACAGTTAGAAGTGTGGGAGGAAGAAGACCGGTTTCGATATATATAAAAGAATTAGATGCCCTCACCACCAGGGAGGAAGTAGTGGAGGCTGTAGCGGCAGAATTGGGTTCTGAAGCCATGATGGAAGTGAGGATAGGGGAAATGAGACCCATGGCAAGAGATATGTTGGCTGTGACACTCATTTTACGGAAAGATTTGGCTGATAAATTGTGTGCTAAGGGAATTTTGAGGGTGGGAGTAGTAGGGGGGATAATAGTGAGAAAAATTGAGGTGCTGAGATGTGTAAAGTGTTGGGGGTACGATCACTTGGTTAAGGAATGCAGAGGAGAGGATAGGAGGGAACTCTGTTTCCGATGCGGGAAAGGCGGACATACGCAACGGGATTGCACGGAGGAAAGGAGATGCCCACTCTGCAATGTGGCCGGACACTCGGCTGGGTCTGGTGCCTGTAGGATTTTCCATATTAGGCTGGATCAGGCTAGGGAGGAAGAGGGTAAAAGGATTAATGGTCCCAGTCAAGGCAGATTCAGGGAAAGGGCTGGAACTGGGTCTACGGTTAGTTCTTACCCTGGGGATAGAGTGGAAGCGAGGGAAACAACCCAAGCCTCTTCTTCGTGACATATGGAAGAGTGCGCGGGTTAGTTGCTCTCGCACCCAAAGTTTTAGCATGCATGTTTGTGTGCGGTTTTATACTTACGTGTTGTTCGTACTTAATTTATTACTTCGTCCATGTCGTTTTTTCCTCTGTTTATGTGTGCTGTTTCATACTTACCTGTTTGGCATGGTGCTGCGCTGCTCAGAATTTGGACCCTGAAAACAAAAGAGAGAATGCATTAGTTATGTGGAGGGTAATGAAGGTTAGGGATGGCTAATGTACAGGGAATTAGGAGGGGAACTGGAAGGGATTCAATTACCATATTGCAGGCAAACTTGGGAAGAGCAAGGAATGCTCACGATTTCTTGGATGAAGCGTTAGTACGGAACCGAGTCGATATTGCCATCGCCTCGGAACCAAATCGGAGCATTGTCGTGGCACAGGGCTGGATTATGGACAAGAGGGGGGATGTCAAGGTGGGAGGAGGAGTGACAGTGGGGGAATGTCATATAGGTGAAGGATATGTGCTGCTTGAAATAATGGATGATTTTTTCTTGGCTGCAAAATATGAGTCCCCAAATATCCGTGTTGCGACTTTTAGATCATCGGTGGAGGCATTGTGTCAGGCGATCACTAACTCGCGGCGCACTATAATCTTGGGCGATTTCAATGCGAAGTCTGCAACATGGGGTCCCCTGTGACTGATGAGAGAGGAGCGTTTATAGAGGAGTGGATGGCGCAGGAAGGGTTTGTCAGTGTCTCTGATGGGTCCTCTACTTTTAGGCGGGGGAGATCCGAGAGTCATATAGACTTGACACTGGTCCCTGAGGCTCTATTGGAAAGAATAAGTGGGTGGAAAGTGGTATATGAAAACCCATACACGCACCACGGACATATTTACTTCTCGGTGTCTACGCGATCTCTAAGGCGCAGGTTAGGGCTGGAAAGGGGGATGTTCGTGGTAGGGCGGTTTAAGGAAAGAATGGAGGGAATTGCGGATAGGATAAATGCCCATAACCTTGAGGAGATGGTAAGGGAAAATGTCCGGAGATCGACGGTAATGGTGGGCGCGGATGGAGGACCACGTTCAACTTACTGGTGGACAGAAGAGCTCTCCACCATAAAGAGATCTTATGACCGGGTGCGTAGAAGAATCCACAGGGGGGTTGGGGGAGAGGATGGTAGAGTGGAGGCAAGGCATCTAAAAGCGGTGATGAGGCGTTTGGTGAGGGTGGCAAAGAGGCTGAGATGGAGGGAGGTCCTGGAGGAGCTGAATAGCGATATATGGGGGCAGGGGTACAAAATAGTGGTAGCTGCAATGGGAGGGAGGAGTCCCCCGCGCTTGTCTTGCCGTATGAGGAGGCGCATAATAGAGAAACTCTTTCCAAGGGAGGTGGTGTCGCCGTACGGTACCTGGAATGTGGAATGTTTGGGGCAGACCCCATATTTTAGCACTGAGGAATTAGAGAGGGCGGTGAGGAAGGTTAAAATTAGAAAGGCGGCCGGACCAGATGGTGTTCCTGGCGAGGCCGTCAGGGAGGTCTGGAAAACTGTCCCAGAGGCCTTGTTGGGTTTGTACAATGGTCTACTGGAAAGGGGAGTTTTCCCCGACGCGTGGAAGTCTGCCCGAGCTGTGCTCCTGCTGAAACAGGGCAAAGATAGAAATAGCCCTGCATCATACAGGCCTATATGCCTTCTGGACGTGTTCGGCAAGGTATATGAATACCTGGTGTTGGAGAGGTTGGAGAGGAGGGTTGAGGAGGTAAATGGGGTGTCGGAGGCTCAGTACGGATTTAGGGCGGGAAGGTCTACGGTACATGCAGTTAGGGATGTCCTGATGCAGGTGGAGGGGTCGAGGGAAAGATATCGGCGTTGTGGTCTTCTTGCTATTGATGTCCGCAACGCTTTTAATACAGCAAATTGGAACTGCATTTTGCAGAGGCTGACGGATTTGCTGGTGTGCCCTTTCCTGCGGAGAGTTGTAGCCTCCTATTTCAGGAATCGGCGGATAGAGTTGGGTCGCGGAAGGTATCATAGGTGCACCATGGGGGTTCCACAGGGGTCGGTTCTCGGACCGATGCTGTGGAACCTCCTCTTTGACGGGGTTCTTCGTCTGGAGTATCCTATTGGTGTGGGGGGAGTAGCCTATGCGGACGACCTGATGCTGGTTGTTGCGGCTGACACATTGGAGGAGATGAGGGACCGAATGCGGGCGGTGTTTGGGATGATCGGTCGTTGGGCGGTTGAAAACAGACTGGGGATTGCGGAGGAGAAGACGGAGGTTTGCGTGGTTCGGGGATGGAGGGGGACAAGTGAGTGGAGTGTGATGCTGGGGGGGAGGAACGTTGTGGCCGTGAGGGCTCTTAGATACTTGGGGGTGCAAATTGATAGGATGCTGAAGTTTGGGGAACACGTGCGGTATGTGGTGGGGAAGGCGGCTGGGAGGGTGAACATGTTGGAGAGGATCATGCCGAATGTGGGGGGACCTGCATATGAAAGGAGGATGGTCTTGGTTGGCGTTGTACATAGCATTCTTCTGTACGCGGCACCGGTATGGAGGGTTGCGATGGGAGTCGCGAGGCATCGGAATGTGTTGGTCATGGCGCAGAGGAGAGTCCTGCTTCGAGCCATCAGCGGTTATCGGACGGTGTCGGCGGTGGCCGCACAGGTTGTGGCTGCCGTCCCGCCGGCCGACCTGCTGGTGGCGGAAAGGGGATTCTTGTTCACGGTTGGTAATGGGAACCTCCCTGGAGTCAGGCGAATGGCTAGGAGGAGAACCATGACAGCATGGCAGAGAAGGTGGGAGGAGGAAGGTGGGTGGACCAGGACACTTGTGGGGGACTTGGGGGAGTGGTGTGGTTGTCCTCATCGGAGGACATCATACCACTTCACCCAGTTCCTCACGGGCCATGGCTCGTTTGGTACATTTACGTACAGGATAGGGAAGACGGGGACAGACGGATGCAGGGAGTGTGGGGTGAGGGACGACCTGGAGCACGTGGTGTGGGATTGTAGAAGGTGGAGGGAGCAGAGATCGGAGGTAATGGGGAGGGTGGAGGGAGGCGTGCTGCCGCCCCCCTCTGCCATCATACCGTACATGCTAGGAGACCGACGCAGATGGCGGATGATTTATGATTTCGTCTGTGCCATAATGGAGAGGAAGGAAAGGGAGGACCGTGTTTTTGAGGAGGGGATGCGCGGACGTGAGGATGAAGTGTCGGGTTTGCGGGTGGGGGATGAACGGGACTCTGCGGACAGTGACGAGGAGTAGACAGGAAAAAAAAAAAAAGGAAAAAAAGGGGAAAAAAAAGAAGCAAAAAAAAGTAAGGGAAAAAAAGGAAAATAAAAAAGGGGAAAAAAGTAAGGAAAAGGAAAGAAAAAAAAAGGAAAAAAACAAGAAGAGGAAACGAAAGGAAGGGAAGGTTAGTTGGATGGTCTGACGTGGAGAGGAAGGAAACAGCTATGGTCTGTAGGTGTTGAAAGGAAAGGTGGTTGGAAAGAGCACGGGCGCCCTTGATGATAAGATCTGCCAAGGTCGGCCGAGGGACACCTGCTGCCGTGCATGTGATAGACCCCTCGCCTCTACGAAACTGAACAACTAGACGAACAGAGGTGGGGCAGCGGGTTTTAGTGGGTAAACGTGGTTGACGGGTGTGCCCTGCGCCCATTCAGGAATGATGTCCTGGATGGGGTGGGGAATGGTCGTCCTCCAGGGAGTCCCACACTTCCCCGGATGAGACGAAATTCCCGGGGAGTGAGTGCGTAACGCATTTCCCTACGTTAAAAAAAAAAATTACCAACCTCGAATTCAATGACTACTCAAATTACCAACGTCGAGTTCAATCGCTACTCAAATTACCAACCTCGAATTCAATCACTACTCAAATTACCAAGCTCGAATTCGATTGCTACTCAAATTACCGACCTCGAATTCAATCGCTACTCAAATTACCGACCTCGAATTCAATCACTACTCAAATTACCAACCTCGAATTCGATCGCTACTCAAATTACCAACCTCGAATTCAACCGCTACTCAAATTACCAACCTCGAATTCAATCACTACTCAAATTACCGACCTCAAATTCGATCGCTACTCAAATAACCGACCTCAAATTCAATCACTACTCAAATTACCAACCTCGAATTCGATTACTACTCAAATTACCAACCTCGAATTCAATCATTACTCAAATTACCGACTTCAAATTCGATAGCTACTCAAATTACCGACCTCAAATTCGATCACTACTCAAATAACCAACCTCAAATTCGATCACTACTCAAATTACCAACCTCAAATTCAATCGCTACTCAAGTTACCAACCTCGAATTCAATCACTACTCAAATTACCAACCTCGATTTCGATTGCTACTCAAATTACCGACCTCGAATTCAATCGCTACTCAAATTACCGACTCAAATTAGATCGCTACTCAAATTACCAAACTCAATTCGATCACTACCAAATTACCGACTCAAATTCGATCACTACGCAAATTACCAACCTCGAATTCGATTACTACTCAATTACTAACCTCGAATTCAATCATTACTCAAATTACCAACCTCACAATCGTTACTTAAATTATTAACCTCGAACAATCACTACTCAAATTACCAACCTCGAATTCGATCGTTACTCAAATTACCATCCTCGATTTTGAGGTTGGTAATTTGAGTAGTGATCGAATTTGAGGTTGGTAATTTGAGTAGTGATCGAATTTGAGGTTGGTAATTTGAGTAGCGATCTAATTTGAGGTCGGTAATTTGAGAAGTGATTGAATTCGAGGTTGGTGATTTGAGTAGTGATTGAATTTGAGGTTGGTAATATGAGTAGCGATTGAATTTCAGGTTGATAATTTGAGTAGCGATTGAATTCGAGGTTGGTAATTTGAGTAGCGATCGAATTCGAGGTTGGTAATTTGAGTAGCGATTGAATTTGAGGTTGGTAATTAATTATCCACGAATTAATTATCCACGAATTAAAAATATTTTTAAATCCCCACCATTTATAGGCAGGAAACCGTATTTTTTTGTTAATAAATTAAATTTTCAATAAATTTATTAAATAAAAAAAATCCACGAATTAATTATCCACGAATTAAAGATATTTTTGAGGCCTCACACTTTATAGGCAGGAAGCCGTATTTTTTTGTTAATAAATTAAATTTTTAATAAATTCATTGAATAAATGAAAATCCACGAATTGATTATCCACGAATTAATTATCCACGAATTAAAAATATTTTTAAATCCTCACACTTTTTAGGCAGGAAACCGTATTTTTTTGTTAATAAATTGAATTTTTAATGAATTTATTGAATAAATAAAAATCCACGAATTAATTATCCACGAATTAATTAACCACGAATCGAAGATATTTTTAAATCCTCACACTTTATAGGCAGAAAAACGTAATTTTTTGTTGATAAATTAAATTTTCAATTGATTTATGAAATAAATAAAAATCCACGAATTAATTATCCACGAATTAAAAATATTTTTAAATCCCCACACTTTATAGGCAGGAAACCGTATTTTTTGGTAATTAATTAAATTTTTGATAAATTTATTGAATAAATAAAAATCCACGAATTAAGAAATATACTTATAAGCTTCTTACTTATTACACAGCAAAAAGATGTTGATATTTCTAATTCACATAGTTTAAGTAAAAACATTATATTTTCATTATAAAATTAGAATTTTCTTGTAAATATTTAAAAATATGAATGACCTTAATATCTTCAATATTACGCTCTTCTTAAGCTATTTAAATTAGTAAAAAATAAAAATTATAAAAATTCATGAAATTGATATCGTTAAATCAAACTTTGAAAAATTTTTCAAAAAATACTGAAATTGCTGAGACTTAAATTTTATAGAACTCACTTATCCCCTCCCCCATAAAATTCAAACCAACCATGGTCTAAAACCATGAAAAATATTTTCCCTCATTTTAAAGGAATTAAATTTATTCTTGAAATTCTTAAAATTCTTAAATTTCACATATTAACAAAAAATAAATGAACCTTTAACTTCAAAAAATAAATGAATCACCTTAAATTTATTTTATTTAAACTTACACCCAAAATAAACCCTATAAAAATAAACAATAAAGCTGAAATTTTTATCAAATAAGGCAATAAAATACAAAAAGGAATTTCTAAAATTATCCAAGATAATCATCTCCCAGAAAAAATTGTAACAAAAAATATAATTATTATTCTTTTCAGTATATAATTTCTCTCTTCCTTTAATGAACTTAAACTTAAAAATAGCCTACTAGCGCTAGTAGTCTACTAACTTCGTTTATTAATAGGTATTCTGTTAGTGTACTTCTAGTAGATTCTTAGTAGCTACTAACTTCGTCTATTAATAAGGCTGTAAGAAATTAAACCTATACCATCCCATCCCAAAAGAATGGAAATCAAATTAGGCCTTGAAATTATGAATATTATAGGAGTCACAAACCCTAAAACTAATAAAATAAATCCCTTAACATAAATTTCTTCTTCCATATAATTTTTTCTATATATTACTACCATAGAAGAAATAAAAAAAACAAATCCTGGAAAACGTATTGAAATTCTGTTGGAGTTGACGCGATTTGGATTCGAGCACGGGAATAAATACATCCGTCTCTGACAAGCATTTATTCACGACTAACTAGATAACAAATCTGCTCGAGATGGTGGATCGCTCCCCAGAATGGCGCCTCGCGGTAGTTGCGCCAACACTCCCCCTCGATTCGAACATCTCGAGTGTAGTTTGCTCTAATGACGACTCCGGGTCATCCCCGAAAGGTTTACGCAGCTCTGTAGCTTCGTATTGGTTAGGGCCTTCGTCATCATGTCAGCTACGTTTTCTTCCGATGCGACGTTGCTGATCTTCAATTGCTTGTTCTGGAGAGCTTCGCGAACAAAGTGGTACCTCACGTCGATGTGTTTGGTCCTGGAGTGGAACAACGGGTTTTCGGCGAGTTTGAGTGCTCCCATGTTGTCCACGAACAGCGTTACTTCTGCGAGTTGATGGAGACCGAGTTCTTCAAGGAAGCTTTCCCAATATAGGCATTCTTTAGTGCCTTCGCTTAGAGACATGTATTCTGCTTCCGTGGACGAGAGTGCGACCGTCCTTTGTTTCGTAGATTCCCAATTCATGGGACATCCGCTCAGGATTGTGACCATCCCGGAGTACGATCGCCGATCGTCTTGGCAGTTTCCCCAGTCGGAGTCGACGAAGCATTTTAATGCATGGTTGTTGGCCGTGTATGTGAGGCCTAGGTTCGTAGTTGCTTTTAGATACCTTAAGACTCTCTTTGCCGTTGTCCAGTGAGTTTTGTTGTACCGGCTGCTGAACTGACCGAGACAACTGGCGGCGTGGCTGATGTCAGGTCGAGTGCTTTGGGCTAGATACGTTAAGCAGCCTATTAGCTCTCGATACGGGACGTTTGCTTCGAGTTCTTCGTTGTTCGGTTCGTTCGATAATTTGACGTGGCAATCCAGTGGGGTGTGAACTGGCTTGGCGTCACTCATGTTAAAACGTTGTAGCAGGTCGGCGATGTAATTGGGTTGTGTCAGTGTTACACCGTTTGGTTCTACCTTTATGTTTATGCCGAGGCAATAAGTGGCTTTACCGAGATCTTTGACCTCAAAACGTTTTGATAACTCCTTTCCTAAATTTTGTATTAATTTGGAGTTCTTCGATGCGGCGAGGATGTCGTCGACATATATGGCGATAAGTATTGTGTCTCCCTTCGACTTTATGATACAGACATGGGTCGATCTTTGAAGGAACGGCTCCAAATTGAAGAAGAGCTTCTTGAAGTTTAGAATGCCATTGCCGTCCAGCCTGTTTCAGTCCGTATAGGGACTTTTGGAGTGAGCAAACTTTATCTCCTGAGTGTATTTGGGACAACATTTTCTTAGCCTGCCCGGTGATTTTTGGATGTTTGTTAGATTCAATTATGTCCTGAAGGGTTTCCTTCAGATACTTCGGCTGTTCCATATAAATTTCTTCGTTGAGATTTCCGTTCAGGTATGCTGTGGCGATGTCGAATTGCCTAATCTCCATGCCGAATTGAGCCGATAGTGCTGCGATGAGTCGCACTGTACTTAGTCGTGCAACTAGAGCGAACGTTTCGTGGTAATGGATGCCGGGTTTTTGAGAAAAACCCTGAGCGACTAAACGTGCCTTGCGACGATCTAGTGTACCGTCTGAGCCGTATTTGCTACGAAGTACTATCCTGCTGCCGATAGTTTTGACCGCTCTAGGACGATCGACCAATTTCCAGGTTTGGTTCTTTATTATGGATTCGATTTCGTCCATTATTGCCCTACGCCATTCTTCGGCGTGTTCACTTGACAATGCAACTTTTGCAGGGATTTCGATTGTTGGGGCACCTGAAGCAAAGAAAATATCCTCCGCGGCTCCAGCACTTTGAAATAGTTTGCGCGGTCGTCCTGGTAAACCTGTTCTGATAAGTCTTGGTCTTCCACGGCCTCTTGTTGGGCGTTGATCCTCTTCTGGTGTTTCATCAATTTCGTTTTCGCGAGTGATTTGAGGATCCGTGTCCGAGCAACTTAATGTCGGGTCGGAGAAAAATTCGATCTCTTCACGTTCGGGTTTGTTTGTAGCTGTGACTTCGACTTCACGCGAGTGGGGTAAGAAATCATCAAAAATGTTGATGCAGCGAGGAAGTTCGTCCGATTGTTCCGCCAAGAATTTAACGTCTCTTGATAAGATTACTTTTCGTTCGGTCGGTAACCAGATGCGATATCCTTTGGTTTCGTCCGAGTGACCTACGAAATAACCTTCCGAACATCGTGATTGAAATTTGTTTATGCCGGGTTTGCGATTTAGGCAATATACTTTGGAACCAAAAAGGCGAAGATGGCTCACGTCGGGTGCTTTTCCGTGCCAAATTTCGTACGGGGTTTTTCCTCGCAGACTTTTGCTAGGGCATTTATTACGTATATAATTTGCGGCATTTATCGCTTCTGCCCAAAAGGACGGCGGAAGATTTGCGTCGATCAAAAGACATCTGGCTGTTTCTATTAAGCTGCGATTTTTACGCTCCGCGATTCCGTTTTGCTGCGGGTTGTACGGGACGGTGAGTCTGCGAGTAATTCCTCGCGATCTGAGGAAATGATCGAGTTTCGTGTTGACGAATTCCGTTCCGTTATCGGATTGAAGACATTTTACTCTTCGCGATTTTTGATTTTCCACGAGAGCGACGTATTCTTGCGTAGCTTTGAAAACTTCGTCTTTCGATTTTAGGAATCGAACTTCGCACCATCGCGAATGATCGTCAATAAATTCGACGAAATATTTCGATCCCGCATTCGATTCTGTTCGCATTGGGCCGCAAACGTCCGCGTGTACGATATCGAGAATGTTTTATACGCGCACTGACATCTTCAGGAATGGCGCGCGATTCATTTTCCCTTTTATACATATTTCGCACTCGGACGTGTCACCCAAAGTTTTACGCGAAAGTCCTTTAATGGTTCCGTTCCGCACAGCTTCGCGAAGGTCCGCGAAATTTAAATGTCCCATTCTACGGTGCCACGATGACGTTTCGCTTTTCTTCATTGAACGCGATTCGACTGTTGTGTTCGCGGATTCGTCTCGCGCATGAACGATATAGAGTCCGTTTACTTTATTTGCCGTTAAAACTGTTTTTCCGGACCCGGTCAAAACGGTAGCTCCGCGATTGTCAAAAACGACTTTCATACCGTTTTCGGTTATTTTTCCGACGGAAAGAAGATTCTTGCGAAGATCGGGTACAAAATATGCCTTATTTAAAAATACCTTGTGAGTTGAACCGCGAACATCTGCGTCGAAAGATACCTTCCCTTCCGCGACGCTCGAGATTGCATCGTTGTTCGCCAAGTTTATCGTTACTCGTTTCGAGGAATTGCTGCTCTCGAATAACTCGGGCTGTTTACAAAGATGGCTTGTGGCGCCGCTGTCCAGATAAAATTCGCTCCGTGATTCGGCGGCGGCGTCTTTGTCGGTAGCGGCCATCGAAAACTCGTCCTTGGAGTGCGTCGGTTGACTGCGGCACTGGTCGCTTTTATGACCGAAACGTTTGCATTTATTGCACCTTATCCTTTCCTTTCGTTTCCATGAGCCGGACCCTTTGTTCGATTGATTGTTTGATGTCGCGGATTCTTTCCCGCAAAATAAGCTGTTGATGACGAAATTGGTACCTGCCGGTGTGCGTCATATTCTTCCACGATTTTAATTCGTAGAGCTTCCGGATCGGGGAGTTCGTCACGTGATTCGATCGCGACACGGAAATTTTCGTAGGATTCTGGTAAACTGTATAGCAATAGTATTACCAACACGTCTGGATTAATTTCGACGTCCAAATCTCTCAATCTGTCGATGACGTCGAAGAATTGTTCCACGTGTTCACGAACGTTATCTGATTCGGTTATTTTGTGTTGCGTGAGACGCTTTAGTAGAGCGGCCTTTTTGGCCGGACCCCTGGATTGATACGTGGCTTCAAGTTTTAACCATACATCTCGCGCCATTGTGCAACCTTTTATCTGTTTTATTTCCGTGGAGCTAATTGATAGGATTATAGTCGATTTTGCTTTGTTATCAAATCTTGTCCACGTTTCGATATTGTCTTCGCTTGACGGGTCGTTCGTTCGGGCCGGTTTCTTCGTTTTTCCGGATACGAAATCCCACTCGTCGTTTTTGACGACGATGTGTATCTTCCACGTGTCGTAGTTATCTCGTCCGAGCTGTTCGATATGCATAACACTCGCGGAAGTCATGGTTTTTACGTCGGAAAAAGAAACACAAAAATTAAACAAAATTTTGGATCCGAAAACAAACGAGTTTATCACACGCTTCACTGCTTACGATACTGGGCTCAGAACCTGTTGGAGTTGACGCGATTTGGATTCGAGCGCGGGATTAAATACAGCCGTCTCTGACAAGCATTTATTCACGACTAACTAGATAACAAATCTGCTCGAGGTGGTGGATCGCTCCCCAGAATGGCGCCTCGCGGTAGTTGCGCCAACAAATTCAATCTAAAATAATGATAAAATTAATCACACAAGTATTTAACTCCAAAATATTAAACTCTAAAAAATAAACTTTAGAAAAATTTAATAAATAAAAACTTAATCTTGAATAAATTAAAGAACTCATCAATAAAAGAATATAAATAACATTAAATAAATTTATAATTTAAAATCAACTGATACCTTTGATCCCACAAATCAAAATTTTTATTAAACTATTTAAATCTCATTTTTAAAAAAATAAATCTCTTTTTAAAGATAACATATTCAAGGGCAATCAATGTAAAATTGAAAATAAATTTTCACTAACTGAAATTACCAGATAAGAATATATTCCTAAGTTTATTTTCCCATGTTGATTGAACAGATAAAGGCTATAAGCTGCTCTAAAAAAAGAAATAAAAAGAATTAAAATTATGAAATAAATAAACAATCTCACTAATCTTTTAATTAAACTGATTTCTCCTAATAAATTCAAAGTAGGAGGAGCTGCCATATTACCAATTAGAAACAAATCAATCAAAATGTTAATAAAGGTAACAAATTAATTAATCCCTTATTTAAATGAAAACTTCACCTTAAAATTCGTTCATAATTTAAATTAACTAGACCGAATAGTCCAGTAGAACAAACACCATGACCTAATATTAAAATTAAAGCACCATAGATTCCTCAAGTTTTTATAGTCAAAATACCCCCCAATACTAACGATATATGAACAACAGAAGAATAAGCAATTAAAGATTTTATATCGCCTTGACGTAAGCAAAGAATTGATAAAACAATTGCCCCTTATAATGAGAAATTTACAATTAAACTACCAAACTTTAACCCAATTTTAATAAATTACCTTAAAAACCGAATTAAACCATACCCCCCTAATTTTAATATAATCCCAGCTAAAATTATTGAACCTGAAACAGGGGCCTCAACATGAGCCGTTGGTAGTCATAAATGAACAAAAAATATAGGAAACTTAACAAAAAATACTATACTCATTAATACAAATAAAATTAAACTATCAATCTCGGAATTATTCAAAAAATTTGAAGAAAAATGAAAATCATGAATATATAATAAAAATAAAATTATAGGTAAAGAAGCAACTATTGTGTAAAAAAATAAATACAACATCGCCTGGATACGTTCAGGTTGATAGCCTCAACCTATAATAATCAAAACTACAGGGATTAACCTAGACTCAAAAAAAATTTAAAATATTATTATTCTTAAAGATGAAAAATTTAACACTAAAAATAAAATCAAAATACTAATTATAAAAATAAATAAATTTGAAAAATTTATTAATTTATAAATTTTTTCTCTTGCTATAATTATTAAAATCCCTAACCATAATGTTAACAAAATTAATCTACCCCTAAATTTAATCTAAAAAAACAAAAATTAAATAAAGGAAAATTAAATGAAAAATATAAATGAATTAATACAAATAAATTTATAAAAAAATAAAATGAAATTCATTTTCTTCTAAAAATTAAAATTCTTAATATAATTAAAATTTTATCATAATAAATTTATTATTGAAAATAATCTCTACCATACCTTCGTATTATTAAAACTAATAAAGATAACCCTAAAGCTCTCTCACAAACTCTTATAGACGAAAAAATTATAGAAACATAATTTTCATAACTAAATGAATTCAAATAAAAAAATATAATTAAAAAAATAAATAAAACTAAAAATTCCAAAGTTAATAAAAAAATTAAAAAATGTTTATATGTTCAAATTAAATTTATAAAAACAATTATTATTAATAAAATATGAAATTGAACCTTCATAGTCTCAATAATTTAAATAAAATAATGGTCTTGTAAACCATAAATAAGGCAACTTTTAAAACTTCAAGATAAAGAAACCTTATCTCTAATCTCCAAAATTGAAACTTTTATTGAACTACATCTTGATATATACATATTATTAATCCTAGCTTTATTTATCCCATTTATTAACCATCCCCTAAATATTGGAATAATCATTTTTCTCCAAACTATTTTGATCTGTTGATTAATTGGATCAATCAGATTAAATTTTTGATTTAGCTATATTCTTATTCTTATTACTATCGGAGGACTACTAGTTTTATTTATTTACATAACAAGCCTAGCCTCAAATGAAAAATTTACAAAAATTGACTTTTTCACTGTATTACCCCCATTAATATTTTTTATGAATTGACAAACTAATCTATTTAATCTTAACGAATTAACCTTTTGTCAGCGAAATAAAATCAATTTTTTATTTACCTCAAACAAATTTTTTAATTGACCAAATTTAAAAATCTCTTGATTCATTATGTTACCTTCTAATTACTTTAATTACAGTAGTAAATATCACTAAAAACTACAAAAATCCTCTGCGACAAATCTATGTTAACACCATTACGAAAAAAATCGCCCCTATTAAAAATTGTAAATAATGCTCTAGTAAATCTACCTACACCTTCAAATATTACATTATTTTGAAACTTTGGAAGATTATTAGGATTATGCTTATTAATCCCAATCATTATTGGATTATTCTTAGCAATACATTACTGCTCTAATATCGACCTTGCATTCAATAGAGTTTCACACATTTGCCGAAATGTAAACTTTGGTTGATTATTCCGAATTCTCCATGCTAATGGAGCCTCATTTTTTTTTATCTGTTTATATATACATATCGGCCGAGGAATTTATTTTAATTCTTATTCGCTTACTTATACATGAAGAGTAGGAGTAATTATCTTATTTTTAACTATAGCAACAGCTTTCCTTGGTTATGTTCTACCTTGAGGGCAAATATCTTTTTGAGGCGCAACATTAATTACCAATTTATTATCAGCAATTCCTTATATTGGAAACTCTATTTTAATCTGATTATGGGGTGGTTTTGCTGTTGATAACGCTACTCTTTCACGATTCTTTGCATTTCATTTCATTTTTCCTTTTATTGTTACCGCTATAGTAATAATTCACTTTATATTCCTCCACCAAACAGGCTCAAATAACCCTTTAGGAACAAATAGAAATTTAGATAAAATCTTTTCATCCCTTTTTTTTTGAAAATATTGTTAATTTAATAACAAAAAAATACGGTTTCCTTCCTATAAAGTGTGGGGATTTGAAAATATTTTTAATTCGTGGATAATTTATTCGTGGATTTTTATTTATTTAAAAAATTTATTGAAAATTCAATTTATTAACATAAAAATACGGTTTCCTGCCTATAAAGTGTGGGGATTCAAAAATATTTTTAATTCGTGGATGATTAATTCGTGGATTTTCAATTCGTGGATTTTTATTTATTCAATGAATTCATTGAAAATTTAATTTATTAACAAAAAAATACGGTTTCCTGGCTATAAAGTGTGGGGATTTGAAAATATTTTTAATTAGTGGATAATTAATTCGTGGATTTTTATTTATTTAATAACTTTATTAAAAATTTAATTTATTAACATAAAAATACGGTTTCCTGCCTATAAAGTGTGGGGATTCAAAAATATTCTTAATTCGTGGATAATTAATTCGTGGATTTTTAATTCGTGGATTTTCATTTATTCAATGAATTCATTGAAATTTAATTTATTAACAAAAATACGGTTTCTGGCTATAAAGTGTGGGGATTTAAAAATATTTTTAATTCGTGGATAATTTATTCGTGGAGTTTTGTTTATTTAAAAAATTTATTAAAAATTTAATTTATTAACAAAAAAATACGGTTTCCTGCCTATAAAGTGTGAGAATTTAAAAATATTTTTAATTCGTGGATAATTAATTCGTGGATTTTTATTCATTTAATAAATTTATTAAAATTTTATTTATTAACAAAGAAATACGGTTTTCTGCCTATAAAGTGTGAGGATTTAAAAATATTTTCAATTCGTGGATAATTAATTCGTGGATTTTTATTTATTTAATAAATTTATTAAAAATTTAATTTATTAACAAACAAATACGGTTTCCTGCCTATAAAGTGTGAGAATTCAAAAATATTTTTAATTCGTGGATAATTAATTCGTGGATTTTTATTCATTTAATAAATTTATTAAAAATTTGATTCATTATCAAAAAATACGGTTTCCTGCCTATAAAGTGTGAGGATTTAAAAATATTTTTAATTCGTGGATAATTAATTCGTGGATTTTTATTTATTCAATAAATTTATTAAAAATTTAATTTATCACCAAAAAAATACGGTTTCCTGCCTATGAAGTGTGGGGATTTAACAATATTTTTAATTCGTGGATTTTTAATTCGTGGATTTTTATTTATTTAATGAATTCATTAAAAATTTCATTAATTAACAAAAAATACGGTTTCCTGCCTATGAAGTGTGGGGATTTAAAAATATTTTCAATTCGTGGATAATTAATTCGTGGATTTTTGTTTATTTAATGAATTTATTAAAAATTTAATTTATTAACAAAAAAATACGGTTTCCCGCCCATAAAGTGTGGGGATTTAAAAATATTTTTAATTCGTGGATAATTAATTCGTGGATTTTTATCTATTTGATAGATTTATTAAAAATTCAATTTATTAAGAAAAAAATACGGTTTCCTGCCTATTAAGTGTGGGGATTTTAAAATATTTTTAATTCGTGGATAATTAATTCGTGGATAATTAATTCGTGGATAGTTAATTCGTGGATAATTTATTCGTGTATAATTTATTCGTGGATTTTCATCTATTTGATAAATTTATTAAAAATTCAATTTATTGACAAAAAAATACGATTTCCAGCCTATAAAGTGTGGGGATTTAAAAATATTTTCAATTCGTGGATAATTATTTCGTGGATAATTAATTCGTGGATAATTGATTCGTGGATTTTTATTTATTTAATAAATTTATTGAAAATTTAATTTATTAACAAAAATACGGTTTCCTGCCTATAAAGTGTGTGGATTTAAAATATCTTTAATTCGTGGATAATTAATTCGTGGATTTTTATTTATTCAATAAATTTATCAAGAATTTAATTTATCAACAAAAGAATACGGTTTCCTGCCTATAAAGTGTGAGGATTCAAAATATTTTTTAATTATGAATAATAAATTTATTATTTTTAATTTTTGTGGGGGAAAAATTTATTGTTTTAGATTTTGTGGATATTTTTCAAAAAAAAGATAAAAATAGAAAATTTAATTGCATGGAAATTCAAGGAAACTAAAAATTTTTAAATTTTGAAAATTTGGTTTGAAAAAAATTGAGAAATTCTTCAATAAAAAAAAAATCTTTTCAATTTGAAAAGTTTACATTTAAAAAAATGAATTTTTTAATGAATTTCTTCAAAATTGAAAATATTAACATCAAAAATAGAAAAAAAAGCTCGTGGAATTTGAAAAGAGATTTTTTTTTATTTTAAATCTGTACGCAATTTTGTTTATAAATAATTTAATAGATATATATTATTTAAATTATATATATTTTAAAACGATATGACGTGCGAACATAAAAGATGTTATAAATTCATATCCATGGTTATTACCAGAAAACAGTTTTGACTTCTGTCAACACTGTTCCTTTCTAAATTATATATATAGTTATGTAATCGGACTTCTATATTTAATAGATAGAATTAGTCAACAGGAAATCATAAGGAGAATATATCACCATACGTTTATTTTTAGATTGTGAAAATGCAACACAAGCTTTTATTATTCTATATAGGAAATTGAATTGTATCGAGCCATTCAGAATCTATTCATCAATACATAGTTGTGCTCCGCATGTACCGTGCGTTCTAATAAAAGTTTTGTTTTAAAAACTTGGTTTCCAAACCGAAAAACATGATTGGCGACGAGGATGGGATATTGCCAGTCAAATTGAGAAGAAAGTGAAAAGTGTATCAAATAAAAAGTGCATCACATCGAATCTTCAAAAGACTGTCAGTTTCAACTGTTGAGCACATCCAAAGAACATCGGTGAAACCAGAAGCCCGATCGATTGAGTAGCGACTTTTGACGACTTCCAGAACGTCTACAACGGTGAGTAGAGCCAATTCTATCGAATTTATTCTCCCAGTTTTCATCTAACCTGGCCCAAAGTTAGTTCAACCTTTTCCCCACAGTTTTGAGCGTAAAACTTGTGTAAAAGTTTTTCCTAGGTTTTCATTCTTTAAAAACCGATCAAATCAAAGTTTTTTCTAGGTTTTCATTCTATAAAAACCGATCGATAATAGTTCTTTCCGATAATTGAAGAAATAAATAACTGTCAACATTACTTCGATTAAACATTTTTGTAAAGAAAATAAGCGCAAATCGATTCAGAAAATGACTTCCATAGATAGTGCCCTTTTTGATAGCATTAAAGCGATAGATTTATTATCAAAACCGATTTTACCGTTCGATGGCAATCCTGCTTATCTTACGAGATTCATTAATCATTGTGAAAATTCCATGACCGATTTAAGTCAACAGATGCATTGTTAAATGAGTTAATAATAGATACGATAAAAGCAAACTATCGGGAACAGCAAGTGAAGCAGTAAGTAGTAATGAACGCATTACTCAAAATTGGAACGATTTAAAAAATTTCCTTAAAATACGATTTGAATAAAAAATAAGTTTAACAGTATTGTTCTGGGAATTACAAAATGCGAGAAAAAAGAAACACGAAAATGATTTACAGTTTCTCGAAAGAATTGTCGAGATGAAAAACAAATACGATTCGCAGGTCGAATTATCAGATTTGCCTACTATAGAAAAGGATCAAGAGAAAACATCGCGTCTCGCGTAGCAACTCGCGTTCTGTTATACAACTTAAATTCTGATTTACAAACAGCACTTAGAGGCCATAATATAATGGATTATAATCAAATGGTTTCTTTCATAAGACAAGATTTTTACTATTATCAGCAGCCCTTTGATCATTATAAATCACAAATGAATAGACATTTTAATGATAAAAGACACACGCCCCAAAGTAATCAGAAACCTTTCAATAATTACAACAACCATAATCAATTTAATCCAAGGAATAATTATTTTCCGAATAATCGACATTATAATAATAACCATGCATTTCAAAATCAGCAAAATAAATTTCCTCACAACCAATTAATTTTGTAACGCGTCCAGTTAAAACGCATTACCCTACAAATGAACAGGTTTTCGGTCCAAGTACTTCGAAAAATCAAATCTACGTATTTAAGCCTAATCCAAATAGACGAATTCTCACACCCCCTGAGAAAATGTCAGTTCAAAGTAGTAATCAATTTTATAAAAAACCTAATTATTATACCAACTATCAAAGTGGTACTCAAAGAAAGAATTTAAATTCGCAAATGCCTTACACATTTGAAGAGGTAACACATGTAGAATCAAATAATCCAAGAAACGAATATTACAAGAAAAACCTCAACGTGATTATAAAGAAGAGGTATCCAATGAGGTAACAAAACGAAATTTTCAGAAATTTGCCGAAAAAGAAACATTGACCTAAATCAAACAGTAGATAATACTAATCAATTACCATATATCGAATTTAAATATCCAAAATGTAAATTATTAATAGACAGTGGATGTTCCGTATGTCTAATAGATCCAAAATTTGCTTATAATAATTTCCCCAACAATATTTTCAAAGAAAGTACAGTTCTCACAGCATGTATGAAAAGTCAAACTTCAGACGAAAAAGTATTAATTCCATTATTTTCAGAATTTCAAATAGATGATTTTCACCCTTTATTCTGTACAAATTCCATAAAAACTATGATGGTTTAATTGGAGCAGATTTCTTAAATAAATACGAATTAAAACTGGATTTTAAAAATCAAATACTAGCTAATGATTATTGCCAAATACATTTTTATTTCCAACAAGTATGTCAAAAACGAAATGATATTCCAGTAGATTTGAGCCATTTGCAACCAAAGATAAAAAGTCAATTAACTAAAATACTTGAAACAAATAGAGATGCCTTACAATTACCAGGTGAACCATTAAATTTTTCAGGAAAAATAAAACATAAAATCAGAACAACGGATGATATTCCAGTTCATTGTAAAATATATCGATACCCAGAGATTCACAGAGAAGAAGTTCAGAATCAAATAAAAGATATGTTAGAGAAAAAAAATAATAAGACCCAGTATATCCCCTTGGTCTTTTCCAGTTGTAATAGTTCCTAAAAAACAGGACTTATCCGGAAAAACAAAATGGCATATTGCAATTGACTATAGAAAACTTAATGATAAAACAATTGATGACAAATATCCAATACCACAGATTGAAAGCATATTAGACAAATTAGGAAATAAAAAATATTTTACAACCCTTGACCTAGCATCAGGTTTTCATCAAATCGAATTAGATGAAAGTTCAATTGAAAAAACAGCCTTCACAGTAGAGAATGGACACTACGAATTCTTAAGAATGCCGTTTGGTCTAAAAAATGCACCAGCAACGTTTCAAAGAACAATGAATAATGTTTTAAAAGATTTTATTGGAAAAATATGTTACGTATACATGGATGATATAGTAATTTTCTCGGATTCAATAGAACAACACTTAGCTGATATACATAATATTTTAGAAGTATTCAGAAAAGATAAATTAAAAATTCAACTTGACAAATGTCATTTCTTTAAAACAGAGATTGAATTTCTAGGACATACTATTTCACCAGAAGGAATTAAACCCAATAATAATAAACTAAAAGCAATTTCTAACTTCCCAATTCCAACAAATCAGAAAGAAATAAAATCTTTCTTAGGACTTGTAGGATATTACAGAAAATTCATCCCTAATTTTGCAAAAATAACTAAACCATTAACAACATGTTTAAAAAAAGGATCTAAAATAAATATTGAGGATTCTAAATACATCGAAGCATTCGAAATATGTAAAAGAAGTCTATTGAATTATCCAATATTAAAATATCCAGATTTTGAAAAACCTTTTGTACTTACTACAGATGCATCAGGTTATGCTATAGGTTCAGTTTTATCACAAGGTGATCCACCAAACAATCTTCCTGTTGCTTTTGCAAGTAAAACTCTCACAGAAACAGAAACTAGATACAGTACAATAGAAAAAGAATTATTAGCCATTGTGTGGTCATGTAAACATTTCAGACCTTACCTTTATGGAAGAAAATTCACAATTTATACAGACCATAAACCTTTAACGTGGCTATTCTCATTAAAAGAACCAAATTCACGCCTTATGCGTTGGCGAATAAAACTTGAAGAATTTGATTATGAAATTAAATACAGAAAAGGTTCATTAAATAATGCAGATGCATTAAGTCGAGTTATTTTAAATGCAGATGATCAAATATCACCAGAAAATATTAACAATGATTTCATAGAAATAAACGGAATAGAAGATGATATATTGTCATTAGCCAATCAAATTACAAATGAAGAATTAGATGAATGCTTAAAAATTTTACAAGAAGAAGCTTATAATGATTCGGATGAAGAACCTCCTACACTAGTCAAAGAAAATCTAAATGAAGAATTAGCAATTTTAAATGATGATGATTTAATTGAGATAAATCCCGTCATAATTCATAGCGATATTACAATAAGGAAACCAAAAACGTAAATAAGTTTAAATTCCTCCACACTACAAATAATATTTAAAGCAGCTAAAAACTATAATGTTGTAAAAACTAAATGTTGTAAATTATTTGGAGATAAAATAAGATTACGAGTTTCATTAAATGATTTAAATCAAGATTTATTTAAATTCATTAAAGAATATGTGCAGCCAGAAAAGCAATATACAATTTATTTCGCATCACCGGAATTAGAAGAACCAATAATTAGAATTCTACAAGATAAATTTGAAAGTCGAACAATAAAATTTAAAATCTCTAGAATTTTGCTAGAAGACGTTGAAGAAAAAGAAGAACAATTACTAAGAATTAAACAATATCATGAAACTAAAACTATACATAGAGGATTACGAGAAAATCTAATAAGTTTAAAGAAAAAATACTATTGGCCAAATATGACTAAAGATGTTCAAAACTATGTAAATTCATGTGAAATATGTCAAAAAAATAAATATGAGAGAACACCAATACAATTACAGTATAAATCAAACCCAATAGGAACAAAACCCTTTGCACACATCTATTGTGATACAATTAGATTCAATCAGACATATTGTCTAAGCGTAATTGATTCATTCTCTAGATTTGGACAATGTTATCCATTATTACAGAAGACAGGTATGGAAATAGTAGATAAACTGTTAATTTATTTCAGCCATTTTGGCATACCGAATAAGATAACTTGCGATAATGGATTAGAGTTTAAAAATAGCGTTGTACAAGATTTTTGTAAAACCCATAGTATTGACATTCACTATATAACGAATTACAATCCTAATTCAAACGCTTTAGTTGAGAGATTCCATTCAACTTTAATTGAACAATTAAGAACAATCGGAAATAAAAATACTTTTCAAAATAGAATATCACAAGCATTACTCAGTTATAATAATTCAAATCATTCAGCTCTAGAAATAACGCCTATGCAAATAATAAAAGCAGATTTAAACTACTCAATACCAATAGAAAAATCCCATAATGAACAAGTACAAAATTATGTAGAAAACTATATTGAAAATCTCAATGACATAACAAATCACTTAGAAATACGTCAAGAGAAAAAAATAGAAAAATTAGAGAAACTAAACGAGAAAAGGAAAGCTAAAGAAAGCCATTCTTTAAATGAAAATCCCACTTACATAAAAAATCCTATAACTCGTAAATTAGATCCCGTATATAAAAAGATAGATGCTCGCGAAATTGATAAAACACTAATTCAAGATAAAAATAATAAACACATATACCATAAAAAGATTTTGAAACAAAGAAAATAATAAATTCAAATTCTCTTTTCCAGATTAAAAATGGATATAACAATTTTCCTAATATTAACCCAAGTAATTATTCTTACGGAATCACTACAAATCATTCCTATACAAAATAACATACTTCCCATTTCACTAGGAAAAGCCTATATAACAAATAAAAATTTGCAATTAATTTATCATGTCGATTTAAAGAAAATAGAAGATATAATTTTGCAATTTCAAACTCAGATTGACCGTTTTAATCAGGAAAGATTCTCATCATCGTATTTGACGCATTATAAATATTTACAAAACTCAAATAAAATGAACATGAATTCACTCGAAGAAATTCTAAATGAGAAAATTAGAATTAGAAAAGGACTTATAAATCTTGGTGGTAAAATATCCAAAATATTATTTGGAACACTAGACTCTGATGACGAAGAATTATACAAGAATTATTTTAATAGTATAGCGAAAAATGAGAGAGTGTTAATGAAAAATCAAAAACAGATAGCGACAATTGTAAACGATTTAAAAGACAAATACAGTAACAAGTTCAAAGAACTAACTAATAATTTAAAGTTGTTACAACGTGTACCGGAAATACAACAAATTGAACAAATGCATCTTATAACATTTCAGACTAAAGACATAAAGGATATTTTGGATGAAATACAAACATCCGTAAGCTTTGCAAGATTACACCTATTACATGAATCGATTTTACCTTATTCGATATTCTCAGAATTAATAAGAAATGTAACAATAATACCTGTACATCATTTGAAGGACTATCACCAATTGTGCCATACAAAAATAATTCTGAAAAATAAGATTCTATTACTTTTGGTATCAATTCCATTAGTTTTCAAGGAGAATTACGATTTATACAGGCTTTATTTCTTGTCTCAAAATAATTTAACCATTCCTTATACCGATCCCTATTGGCTCTCTCGAGGAGAAATACTAAACTGGTCAACAACTATATGCCATCCAATTGAAGAAGATTATTTATGCGATCAAGAAACCCTATCAAAAGCACCAAATTGTATGCGGAATATTCTAAAAACCCATAACGAAAATTGCGAGAAGATAACTAAAATACCGTATCCAGATTTGAAATTACTAGAAGATGGAAATATTTTGTCCATCGCAAACAACAAAATATTGGAAAAATGTAACCAACAAACCAAGTATCAGTTCATATCAACGACAACGCTTATCAAAACTAAATGTGCTATAAGTAACGGCGACAAAGAAGTCAGCCCCACAGCATCAATAGATGAAGAAAATTCATCATTCTACCAAAAGTACACTCTAACCCATCAAAGGAAACAACAAGCAATCAACACAACAACGAAGACATTGAGGACATCCCAGATATCGAGTTAGAAGAAATCGAAACGTGGAACGTCCAACCTTCGAATTTAATCTTCATTATAATAATCATCTTTATTATCATAATTATTATTATCTTTATTTACTCTTATTTTAAATATTGCAGAAAATATGTTATAACTAAAGCTACTCCTACAGGAGATACCTTTATCCAAAGCGGGGAGGAGTTATGTAATCGGACTTCTATATTTAATAGATAGAATTAGTCAACAGGAAATCATAAGGAGAATATATCACCATACGTTTATTTTTAGATTGTGAAAATGCAACACAAGCTTTTATTATTCTATATAGGAAATTGAATTGTATCGAGCCATTCAGAATCTATTCATCAATACATAGTTGTGCTCCTCATGTACCGTGCGTTCTAATAAAAGTTTTGTTTTTAAAAACTTGGTTTCCAAACCGAAAACATAATTATATATATAAATAATTTTTTTTTTCGATCTATATTGGTATTCGACCTGGTTTTCGAAATGAAAGTCAATTCGGAATCCTCAATATTTCGTTTAATATGTAAACATCCTCGGGAGGTACTAAAATTACAAACGTTACATCAAATAATACAATAACCGTGGGAAGATGTTATACATACATAATGAAGATCTACGAAAAACAGACATTTGACAACAAGGTGATACTGTTTTGAAATCTAAATTTGACGGTTGCTATGGGTTTTTTTATCGAAGGTTAAAATATTGCAATAAATTTTGTTTAAATCGTTAACATCAGTTCTAAAATTCATTGTTTTATATTCTTTTATATGACACATTTCTAGAAAAGATCGTTTATTTTGATTGTCTTCTATATCCAGAATATTCAAATTTTCGTAATCGATTGTATGTCCAGTTCTAAAAACATGATGTGCTAAAGCACAACGCTCGGGTCTCAACCTCGAGTCACTTCGATGTAAAGCTAGTCGTTTTTTTAAAGCCTGACACGTTTGTCCAACATAACTCAAATCACAGTGATTACAATTAATTTTATATATTACGTTTTTTAGTTTCATTTTAGAAATTTTGTCTTTCTGCCTATTGAAAAATTGTCTACCAGTTATTAAATTAGAACTTGTAATTCTTGTATTGATTTTGTTTCTGAAAACTTTTCTTATTTCTTCCGATAATTCAACTATATATGGAAAACTCGTATATCTTAAACTTTCGTCATTATTAATCACTGTAATTTTGTTCAAATGGTCACCATAAATTAATTTTTTCAATCAAAATAAACGATCTTTTTTAGAAATGTGTCATATAAAAGAATATAAAACAATGAATTTTAGAACTGATGTTAACGATTTAAACAAAATTTATTGCAATATTTTAACCTTCGATAAAACCCATAGCAACCGTCAAATTTAGATTTCAAAACAGTATCACCTTGTTGTCAAATGTCTGTTTTTCGTAGATCTTCATTATGTATGTGTAACATCTTCCCACGGTTATTGTATTATTTGATGTAACGTTTGTAATTTCAGTACCTCCCGAGGATGTTTACATATTAAACGAAATATTGAGGATTCCGAATTGACTTTTATTTCGAAAACCAGGTCGAATACCAATATAGATCGAAAAAATATCAAGAATCGACCAAGAATTTCCATATTTTCATTATATAAATAATATTATAATTAAGGTAATATATAAATTTAAACTTTATTGAATAAATTTAAGAATATATTTGTGAGAGGAGAGGAAGTGTGCAGGGGGTTGCCTTATGATAAGATCCTGTCAGGGTCGGCAAGGCAACCTCCGATAAGCACAGGTGATGGCCCTTGCTTCCAGGAGACCGAACATCTGGTCGAATGGAGGCGGGGGTCACGGAGGGTTTTTAGTGGGTAAACCTGGTTGACGGGTGTGTCCTGCGCCCATTCAGGAATAATGTCCTGGATGGGGTGGGGGATGGTCGTCCTCTAGGGAGTCCCACACTTTCCCTGATGACTCACAATTCCCGGGGAGTGAGTGCGTAATGCATTTTCCCTCCGTCAAAAAAAAAAAAAAAAAGAAATTTGAGTAGTGATCGAATTTGAGGTCGGTAATTTGAGTAGCGATTGAATTTGAGGTCGGTAATTTGAGTAGCAATCGAATTTGAGGTCGGTAATTTGAGTAGTGATTGAATTCGAGGTCGGTAATTTGAGTAGTGATCGAATTCGAGGTTGGTAATTTGAGTAGTGATCGAATTCGAGGTTGGAAATTTGAGTAGCGATTGAATTTGAGGTTGGTAATTTGAGAAGTGATCGAATTTGAGGTTGGTAATTTGAGTAGTGATCGAATTTGAGGTCGGTAATTTGAGTAGCGATCGAATTTGAGGTCGGTAATTTGAGTAGTGATTGAATTCGAGGTTGGTAATTTGAGCAGTAATCGAATTCGAGGTTGGTAATTTGAGTAGTGATCGAATTTGAGGTCGGTAATTAGAGTAGCGATCGAATTTGAGGTCGGTAATTTGAGTAGTGATTGAATTCGAGGTTCGTAATTTGAAGAGCGATCGAATTCGAGGTTGGTAATTTGAGTAGCGATCGAATTCGAGGTTGGTAACTTGAGTAGTGGTTGAATTCGAGGTCGGTAATTTGAGTAGCGATTTAATTCAAGGTCGGCAATTTGAGCAGCAATCCAATTCGAGGTTGGTAATTTGAGGAGTGATTGAATTCGAGGTTGGTAATTTGAGTAGCGATTGAATTCGAGGTTGGTAATTTGAGTAGTGATCGAATTCGAGGTCGGTAATTTGAAGAGCAATTGAATTCGAGGTTGGTAATTTGAGTAGTGATCGAATTTGAGGATGGTAATTTGAGTAGTGATTGATTTCGAGGTTGGTAATTTGAGTAGCGATCGAATTTGAGGTCGGTAATTTGAGTAGTGATTGAATTCGAGGTTGGTAATTTGAGTAGTGATCGAATTTGAGGTTGGTAATTTGAGTAGCGATCGAATTCGAGGTTGGTTATTTGAATAGTGATCGAATTCGAGGTCGGTAATTTGAGTAGCGATTGAATTCGAGTTTGGTAATTTGAGTAGCGATCGAATTCGAGGTTGGTATTTTGAGTAGTGATTGAATTCGAGGTTGGTAATTTGATTAGCGATTGAATTCGAGGTTGGTAATTTGAGTAATGATCGAATTCGAGGTCGGTAATTTGAAGAGCGATTGAATTCGAGGTTGGTAATTTGAGTAGTGATCGAATTTGAGGATGGTAATTTGAGTAGTGATTGATTTCGAGGTTGGTAATTTGAGTAGCGATCGAATTTGAGGTCGGTAATTTGAGTAGCGATCGAATTTGAGGTCGGTAATTTGAGTAGTGATTGAATTCGAGTTTGGTGATTTGAGTAGTGATCGAATTTGAGGTTGGTAATTTGAGTAGTGATCGAATTTGAGGTTGGTAATTTGAGTAGCGATCGAATTCGAGGTTGGTAATTTGAATAGTGATCGAATTCGAGGTCGGTAATTTGAGTAGCGATTGAATTCGAGGTTGGTAATTTGAGTAGCGATCGAATTCGAGGTTGGTAATTTGAGTAGTGATTGAATTCGAGGTTCGTTATTTGAGTAGCGATCGAATTAGAGGTTGGAAATTTGAGTAGTGATCGAATTCGAGGTCGGTAATTTGAGTAGCGATTGAATTCGAGGTTGGTAATTTGAGTAGCGATCGAATTCGGGGTTGGTAATTTGAGTAGTGATCGAATTTGAGGTCGGTAAGTTGAGTAGCGATTGAATTTCAGGTCGGTAATTTGAGTAGCAATTGAATTTGAGGTCGATAATTTGAGTAGTGATTGAATTCGAGGTCGTTAATTTGAGTAGTGATCGAATTCGAGGTTGGTAATTTGAGTAGCGATCGAATTCGAGGTTGGTAATTTGAGTAGTGATTGAATTCGAGGTCGGTAATTTGAGTAGCAATCGAATTCGAAGTTGGTAATTTGAGTAGTGGTTGAATTCGAGGTTGGTAATTTGAGTAGCGATTGAATTTGAGGTTGGTAATTTGAGTAGTGATCGAATTTGAGGTTGGTTATTTGAAAAGTGATCGAATTTGAGGTCGGTAATTTGAGTAGCGATCGAATTCGAGGTTGGTACAGAACTGTGTCTGCGGCTGCCGCGCAAGTGGTATCCGCAACCCCGCCGGCGGATATCTTGGTTGCTGAGAGGGGATACTTGTTTACGGTGGGAGACAGGCACCTCCCAGGAAAGAGAAGGGCTGCGAGGCGCAGAACTATGATGGGATGGCAGAAGGAGTGGGATAGGGGAGAGGGGACGTGGCTCCGCACGCTCGTCGGGAGCTTGGTGGAGTGGTGTGACTGTCCATTTCGAAGGACATCATATTACTTCACCCAGTTCCTGACGGGGCATGGGTCCTTCGGGTCATATACCATGAGAATGGGCAAAACGGTGGGAGATGAGTGTTCTGTGTGCGGGGTGTGGGACGACCCGGAACATGTCATTTGGCAGTGTGTGAGGTGGCGACAGGAGAGGGAAGATGTTTTGTCCCTGTTGGGAGTGGAGGAATTGCCGCCTCCGGGTGAAATATTAGCACGTATGGTGGGGGATAGGCGGGTGTGGGGATTGCTGTATCCGTTTGTGTGCAGCGTTATGGAGCATAAGGAGGTGAAGGATAGGAACAGGGAGAGGGGGATAGAGACGGGCGGTGCTGGGAGATTGAGCGTTGGGTTGAGTGGAGGCGGCGGGGAAGTCGTTTAGTGAGAGGAGAGGAAGTGTGCAGGGGGTTGCCTTATGATAAGATCCTGTCAGGGTCGGCAAGGCAACCTCCGCTAAGCACAGGTGATGGCCCTTGCTTCCAGGAGACCGAACATCTGGTCGAATGGAGGCGGGGGTCACGGAGGGTTTTTAGTGGGTAAACCTGGTTGACGGGTGTGTCCTGCGCCCATTCAGGAATAATGTCCTGGATGGGGTGGGGGATGGTCGTCCTCTAGGGAGTCCCACACTTTCCCTGATGACTCACAATTCCCGGGGAGTGAGTGCGTAATGCATTTTCCCTCCGTCAAAAAAAAAAAAAAAAAAAGAAATTTGAGTAGTGATCGAATTTGAGGTCGGTAATTTGAGTAGCGATTGAATTTGAGGTCGGTAATTTGAGTAGCAATCGAATTTGAGGTCGGTAATTTGAGTAGTGATTGAATTCGAGGTCGGTAATTTGAGTAGTGATCGAATTCGAGGTTGGTAATTTGAGTAGTGATCGAATTCGAGGTTGGAAATTTGAGTAGCGATTGAATTTGAGGTTGGTAATTTGAGAAGTGATCGAATTTGAGGTTGGTAATTTGAGTAGTGATCGAATTTGAGGTCGGTAATTTGAGTAGCGATCGAATTTGAGGTCGGTAATTTGAGTAGTGATTGAATTCGAGGTTGGTAATTTGAGCAGTAATCGAATTCGAGGTTGGTAATTTGAGTAGTGATCGAATTTGAGGTCGGTAATTAGAGTAGCGATCGAATTTGAGGTCGGTAATTTGAGTAGTGATTGAATTCGAGGTTCGTAATTTGAAGAGCGATCGAATTCGCGGTTGGTAATTTGAGTAGCGATCGAATTCGAGGTTGGTAACTTGAGTAGTGGTTGAATTCGAGGTCGGTAATTTGAGTAGCGATTTAATTCAAGGTCGGCAATTTGAGCAGCAATCCAATTCGAGGTTGGTAATTTGAGGAGTGATTGAATTCGAGGTTGGTAATTTGAGTAGCGATTGAATTCGAGGTTGGTAATTTGAGTAGTGATCGAATTCGAGGTCGGTAATTTGAAGAGCAATTGAATTCGAGGTTGGTAATTTGAGTAGTGATCGAATTTGAGGATGGTAATTTGAGTAGTGATTGATTTCGAGGTTGGTAATTTGAGTAGCGATCGAATTTGAGGTCGGTAATTTGAGTAGCGATCGAATTTGAGGTTGGTAATTTGAGGAGTGATTGAATTCGAGGTTGGTAATTTGAGTAGCGATTGAATTCGAGGTTGGTAATTTGAGTAGTGATCGAATTCGAGGTCGGTAATTTAAAGAGCAATTGAATTCGAGGTTGGTAATTTGAGTAGTGATCGAATTTGAGGATGGTAATTTGAGTAGTGATTGATTTCGAGGTTGGTAATTTGAGTAGCGATCGAATTTGAGGTCGGTAATTTGAGTAGCGATCGAATTTGAGGTCGGTAATTTGAGTAGTGATTGAATTCGAGGTTGGTAATTTGAGTAGTGATCGAATTTGAGGTTGGTAATTTGAGTAGCGATCGAATTCGAGGTTGGTTATTTGAATAGTGATCGAATTCGAGGTCGGTAATTTGAGTAGCGATTGAATTCGAGGTTGGTAATTTGAGTAGCGATCGAATTCGAGGTTGGTAATTTGAGTAGTGATTGAATTCGAGGTCGGTAATTTGAGTAGCGATTGAATTCGAGGTTGGTAATTTGAGTAGCAATCCAATTCGAGGTTGGTAATTTGAGTAGTGATTGAATTCGAAGTTTGTAATTTGAGTAGTGATTGAATTCGAGGTTGGTATTTTGAGTAGTGATTGAATTCGAGGTTGGTAATTTGATTAGCGATTGAATTCGAGGTTGGTAATTTGAGTAGTGATCGAATTCGAGGTCGGTAATTTGAGTAGCGATTGAATTCGAGGTTGGTAATTTGAGTAGCGATCGAATTCGAGGTTGGTAATTTGAGTAGTGATTGAATTCGAGGTCGGTAATTTGAGTAGCGATTGAATTCGAGGTTGGTAATTTGAGTAGCAATCCAATTCGAGGTTGGTAATTTGAGTAGTGATTGAATTCGAAGTTTGTAATTTGAGTAGCGATTGAATTCGAGGTTGGTAATTTGAGTAGTGATTGAATTCGAGGTTGGTAATTTGAGTAGCGATCGAATTCGAGGTTGGTAATTTGAGAAGTGATCGAATTCGAGGTCGGTAATTTGAAGAGCGATTGAATTCGAGGTTGGTAATTTGAGTAGTGATCGAATTTGAGGATGGTAATTTGAGTAGTGATTGAATTCGAGGTTGGTAATTTGAGTAGCGATCGAATTTGAGGTCGGTTATTTGAGTAGCGATCGAATTTGAGGTCGGTAATTTGAGTAGTGATTGAATTCGAGGTTGGTAATTTGAGTAGTGATCGAATTTGAGGTTGGTAATTTGAGTAGCGATCGAATTCGAGGTTGGTAATTTGAGTAGTGATCGAAATCGAGGTCGGTAATTTGAGTAGCGATTGAATTCGAGGTTGGTAATTTGAGTAGCGATCGAATTCGAGGTCGGTAATTTGAGTAGCGATTGAATTCGAGGTTGGTAATTTGAGTAGTGATCGAATTTGAGGTTGGTAATTTGAGTAGTGATCGAATTCGAGGTCGGTAATTTGAGTAGCGATTGAATTCGAGGTTGGTAATTTGAGTAGCGATCGAATTCGGGGTTGGTAATTTGAGTAGTGATCGAATTTGAGGTCGGTAATTTGAGTAGCGATTGAATTTGAGGTCGGTAATTTGAGTAGCAATTGAATTTGAGGTCGATAATTTGAGTAGTGATTGAATTCGAGGTCGTTAATTTGAGTAGTGATCGAATTCGAGGTTGGTAATTTGAGTAGCGATCGAATTCGAGGTTGGTAATTTGAGTAGTGATTGAATTCGAGGTCGGTAATTTGAGTAGCAATCGAATTCGAAGTTGGTAATTTGAGTAGTGGTTGAATTCGAGGTTGGTAATTTGAGTAGCGATTGAATTTGAGGTTGGTAATTTGAGTAGTGATCGAATTTGAGGTTGGTTATTTGAAAAGTGATCGAATTTGAGGTCGGTAATTTGAGTAGCGATCGAATTCGAGGTTGGTACAGAACTGTGTCTGCGGCTGCCGCGCAAGTGGTATCCGCAACCCCGCCGGCGGATATCTTGGTTGCTGAGAGGGGTTACTTGTTTACGGTGGGAGACAGGCACCTCCCAGGAAAGAGAAGGGCTGCGAGGCGCAGAACTATGATGGGATGGCAGAGGGAGTGGGATAGGGGAGGGGGGACGTGGCTCCGCACGCTCGTCGGGAGCTTGGTGGAGTGGTGTGACTGTCCATTTCGAAGGACATCATATTACTTCACCCAGTTCCTGACGGGGCATGGGTCCTTCGGGTCATATACCATGAGAATGGGCAAAACGGTGGGAGATGAGTGTTCTGTGTGCGGAGTGCGGGACGACCCGGAACATGTCATTTGGCAGTGTGTGAGGTGGCGACAGGAGAGGGAAGATGTTTTGTCCCTGTTGGGAGTGGAGGAATTGCCGCCTCCGGGTGAAATATTAGCACGTATGGTGGGGGATAGGCGGGTGTGGGGATTGCTGTATCCGTTTGTGTGCAGCGTTATGGAGCGTAAGGAGGTGAAGGATAGGAACAGGGAGAGGGGGATAGAGACGGGCGGTGCTGGGAGATTGAGCGTTGGGTTGAGTGGAGGCGGCGGGGAAGTCGTTTAGTGAGAGGAGAGGAAGTGTGCAGGGGGTTGCCTTATGATAAGATCCTGTCAGGGTCGGCAAGGCAACCTCCGCTAAGCACAGGTGATGGCCCTTGCTTCCAGGAGACCGAACATCTGGTCGAATGGAGGCGGGGGTCACGGAGGGTTTTTAGTGGGTAAACCTGGTTGACGGGTGTGTCCTGCGCCCATTCAGGAATTATGTCCTGGATGGGGGTGGGGGATGGTCGCCCTCTAGGGAGTCCCACACTTCCCCTGATGACTCACAATTCCCGGGAGTGAGTGCGTAATGCATTTTCCTCCGTAAAAAAAAAGAAAAAAAGAAATTTGAGTAGTGATCGAATTTGAGGTTGGTAATTTGAGTAGCGATTGAATTTGAGGTCGGTAATTTGAGTAGCAATCGAATTTGAGGTCGGTAATTTGAGTAGTGATTGAATTCGAGGTCGGTAATTTGAGTAGTGATCGAATTCGAGGTTGGTAATTTGAGTAGTGATCGAATTCGAGGTTGGTAATTTGAGTAGCGATTGAATTTGAGGTTGGTAATTTGAGTAGTGATCGAATTTGAGGTTGGTACTTTGAGTAGTGATCAAATTTGAGGTCGGTAATTTGAGTAGTGATTGAATTCGAGGTTGGTAATTTGAGTAGTAATCGAATTCGAGGTCGGTAATTAGAGTAGCGATTGAATTTGAGGTTGGTAATTTGAGTAGTGATCGAATTTGAGGTTGGTAATTTGAGTAGTGATCGAATTTGAGGTTGGTAATTTGAGTAGTGATTGAATTCGAGGTTGGTAATTTGAGTAGTAATCGAATTCGAGGTCGGTAATTAGAGTAGCGATCGAATTTGAGGTCGGTAATTTGAGTAGTGATTGAATTCGAGGTTGGTTGTTCGAGTAGCGATCGAATTCGAGGTTGGTAATTTGAGTAGCTATCGAATTCGAGGTTGGTAACTTGAGTAGTGATTGAATTCGAGGTCGGTCATTTTAGTAGCGATTGAATTCGAGATCGGTAACTTAGTAGCAATCGAATTCGAGGTTGGTAATTTGAGTAGTGATTGAATTCGAGGTTGGTAATTTGAGTAGCGATTGAATTCGAGGTTGGTAATTTGAATAGTGATTGAATTGGAGGTTGGTAATTTGAGTAGCGATTGAATTCGAGGTTGGTAATTTGAGTAGTGATCGAATTCGAGGTCGGTAATTTGAAGAGCGATTGAATTCGAGGTTGGTAATTTGAGTAGTGATCGAATTTGAGGATGGTAATTTGAGTAGTGATTGATTTCGAGGTTGGTAATTTGAGTAGCGATCGAACTTGAGGTCGGTAATTTGAGTAGCGATCGAACTTGAGGTCGGTAATTTGAGTAGCGATCGAACTTGAGGTCGGTAATTTGAGTAGTGATTGAATTCGAGGTTTGTAATTTGAGTAGATATTGAATTTGAGGTTGGTAATTTGAGTAGCGATCGAATTCGAGGTTGGTAATTTGAATAGTGATCGAATTCGAGGTCGGTAATTTGAGTAGCGATTGAATTCGAGGTTGGTAATTTGAGTAGCGATCGAATTCGAGGTTGGTAATTTGAGTAGTGAATGAATTCGAGGTTCGTAATTTGAGTAGCGATCGAATTCGAGGTTGGAAATTTGAGTAGTGATCGAATTCGAGGTCGGTAATTTGAGTAGCGATTGAATTCGAGGTTGGTAATTTGAGTAGCGATCGAATTCGAGGTTTGTAATTTGAGTAGTGATCGAATTTGAGGTCGGTAATTTGAGTAGCGATTGAATTCGAGGTCGGTAATTTGAGTAGCGGGGTTTGTAAATTGAATTTGAGGTCGATAATTTGAGTAGTGATTGAATTCGAGGTCGGTAATTTGAGTAGTGATCGAATTCGAGGTTAGTAATTTGAGTAGCGATCGAATTCGAGGTTCGTAATTTGAGTAGTGATTGAATTCGAGGTCGGTAATTTGAGTAGTGATTGAATTCGAGGTCGGTAATTTGAGTAGAAATCGAATTCGAGGTTGGTAATTTGAGTAGTGGTTGAATTCGAGGTTGGTAATTTGAGTAGCGATTGAATTTGAGGTTGGTAATTTGAGTAGTGATCGAATTTGAGGTTGGTAATTTGAATAGTGATGAATTTGAGGTCGGTAATTTGAGTAGCGATCGAATTCGAGGTTGGTTAATTTGAGTAGTGATTGAATTCGAGGTTGGTAATTTGAGTAGTAATCGAATTCGAGGTTGGTAATTTGAGTAGTGATCGAATTTGAGGTCGGTAATTTGAGTAGCGATCGAATTTGAGGTCCGTAATTTGAGTAGGGATTGAATTCGAGGTTGGTAATTTGAGTAGCGATCGAATTCGAGGTTCGTAATTTGAGTAGCGATCGAATTCGAGGTTGGTATTCGAGTAGTGATTGAATTCGAGGTCGGTAATTTCAGTAGCGATTGGTTTCGAGGTCGGCAGTTTGAGTAGCAATCGAATTCGAGGTTGGAAATTTGAGTAGTGATTGAATTCGAGGTTGGTAATTTGTGTAGCGATTGAATTCGAGGTTGGTAATCCGAGCAGTGATCGAATTTGAGGATGGTAATTTGAGTAGTGATTGATTTCGAGGTTGGTAATTTGAGTAGCGATCGAATTTGAGGTCGGTAATTTGAGTAGCGATCGAATTTGAGGTCGGTAATTTGAGTAGTGATTGAATTCGAGGTTGGTAATTTGAGAAGTGATCGAATTTGAGGTTGGTAATTTGAGTAGCGATCGAATTTGAGGTCGGTAATTTGAGTAGTGATTGAATTCGAGGTTGGTTATTCGAGTATCGATCGAATTAGAGGTTGGTTATTTGAGTAGCGATCGAATTCGAGGTTGGTATTCGATTAGTGATTGAATTCGAGGTCGGTAATTTCAGTAGCGATTGGTTTCGAGGTCGGCAGTTTGAGTAGCAATCGAATTCGAGGTTGGAAATTTGAGTAGTGATTGAATTCGAGGTTGGTAATTTGTGTAGCGATTGAATTCGAGGTTGGTAATTTGAGTAGTGATCGAATTCGAGGTCGGTAATTTGAAGAGCGATTGAATTCGAGGTTGGTAATTTGAGTAGTGATCGAATTTGAGGATGGTAATTTGAGTAGTGATTGATTTCGAGGTTGGTAATTTGAGTAGCGATCGAATTTGAGGTCGGTAATTTGAGTAGCGATCGAATTTGAGGTCGGTAATTTGAGTAGCGATCGAATTTGAGGTCGGTAATTTGAGTAGTGATTGAATTCGAGGTTGGTAATTTGAGTAGTGATCGAATTTGAGGTTGGTAATTTGAGTAGCGATCGAATTCGAGGTTGGTATTTTGAATAGTGATCGAATTCGAGGTCGGTAATTTGAGTAGCGATCGAATTCGAGGTCACTAATTTGAGTAGTGATTGAATTCGAGGTTGGTAATTTGAGTAGTAATCGAATTCGAGGTTGGTAATTTGAGTAGTGATCGAATTTGAGGTCGGTAATTTGAGAAGCGATCGAATTTGAGGTCGGTAATTTGAGTAGTGATTGAATTCGAGGTTGGTAATTTGAGTAGCGATCGAATTCGAGGTTGGTAATTTGAGTAGCGATCGAATTTTAATAAATAACCTTAAAAACCGAATTGAACCATACCCCCCTAATTTTAATATATTCCACGCTAAAATTATTGAACCTGAAACAGGGGCCTCAACATGAGCCTTTGGTAGTCATAAATGAACAAAAAATATAGGAAACTTAACAAAAAATACTATACTCATTAATACAAATAGAATTAAACTATCAATCTCGAAATTATTCAAAAAATTTGAAGAAAAATGAAAATCATGAATATATAATAAAAATAAAATTATAGGTAAAGGAGCAACTATTGTGTAAAAAAATAAATACAACATCGCCTGGATACGTTCAGGTTGATAGCCTCAACCTATAATAATCAAAACTACAGGGATTAACCTAGACTCAAAAAAATATAAAATATTATTATTCTTAAAGATGAAAAAGTTAACACTAAAAATAAAATTAAAATACTAATTATAAAAATAAATAAATTTGAAAAATTTATTAATTTATAAATTTTTTCTCTTGCTATAATTATTAAAATCCCTAACCATAACGTTAAAAAAATTAATCATCTACCCCTAAGTTTAATGTAATAAGACAAAAATTAAATGAAGAAAAATTAAATGAAAAATATATATAAATTAATACAAATAAATTTATAAAAAAATAAAATGAAATTCATTTTCTTCTGAAAATTAAAATTCCTAATATAATTAAAATTCTTATCATAATAAATTTATTATTGAAAAATAATCTCTACCATACCTTCGTATTATTAAAACTAATAAAGATAACCCTAAAGCTTTCTCACAAACTCTTATAGACGAAAAAATTATAGAAACATAATTTTCATAACTAAATGAATTCAAATAGAAAAATATAATTAAAAAAATAAATAAAACTAAAAATTCCAAAGTTAATAAAAAAATTAAAAAATGTTTATATTTTCAAATTAAATTTATAAAAACAATTATTATTAATAAAATATGAAATTGAACCTTCATAGTTTTAATAATTTAAATAAAATAATGGTCTTATAAACCATAAATAAGGCAACTTTTAAAACTTCAAGATAAAGAAACCTCATCTTTAATCTCCAAAATTGAAATTTTTATTGAACTACATCTTGATATATACATATTATTAATCCTAGCTTCAATTATCCCATTTATTAACCATCCCCTAAATATTGGAATAATCATTTTTATCCAAACTATTTTGATCTGTTGATTAATTGGATCAATCAGATTAAATTTTTGATTTAGCTATATTCTTATTCTTATTACTATCGAAGGACTACTAGGTTTATTTATTCACATAACAAGCCTAGCCTCAAATGAAAAATTTACAAAAAATTGACTTTTTTACTGTATTACCCCCCCATTAATATTTTTAATAAATTGACAAACTAATCTATTTAATCTTAACGAATTAACCTTTTCTCAACGAAATAAAATTAATTCTTTATTTACCTCAAACAAATTTTTTAATTGACTAAATTTAAAAATTTCTTGATTCATTATATGTTACCTTCTTATTACTTTAATTGCTGTAGTAAATATCACTAAAAACTACAAAAATCCTCTGCGACAAATCTATGTTAATACCATTACGAAAAAAATCGCCCCTATTAAAAATTGTAAATAATGCTCTAGTAGATCTACCTACACCTTCAAATATTACATTATTTTGAAACTTTGGAAGATTATTAGGATTATACTTATTAATCCAAATCATTACTGGATTATTCTTAGCAATACATGACTGCTCTAATATCGACCTTGCATTCAATAGAGTTTCACACATTTGCCGAAATGTAAACTTTGGTTGATTATTCCGAATTCTCCATGCTGATGGAGACTCATTTTTTTTTATCTGTTTATATATACATATCGGCCGAGAAATTTATTTTAATTCTTATTCGCTTACTTATACATGAAGGGTAGGAGTAATTATCTTATTTATAACTATAGCAACAGCTTTCCTTGGTTATGTTCTACCTTGGGGGCAAATATCTTTTTGAGGAGCAATAGTGATTACCAATTTATTATCAGCAATTCCTTATATTGGAAACTCTATTTTAATCTGATTATGGGGTGGTTTTGCTATTGATAATGCTACTCTTTCACGATTCTTTGCATTTCATTTCATTTTTCCTTTTATTGTTACCGCTATAGTTATAATTCACTTTTTATTCCTCCACCAAACAGGCTCAAATAACCCTTTAGGAACAAATAGAAATTTGGATAAAATCTTTCATCCCTTTTTTCTCGAAAATATTGTTAATTTATTAACAAAAAATACGGTTTCCTGCCTATAAAGTGTGGGGATTTAAAAATATTTTTAATTCCTGGATAATTAATTCGTGGATTTTTATTTATTCAAAAAATTTATTAAAAATTCAATTTATCAACAAAAAAATACGGTTTCCTGCCTATAAAGTGTGGGGATTCAGAAATATCTTTATTTCGTGGATAATTAATTCGTGGATTTTTATTTATTCAATGAATTCATTGAAAATTCAATTTATTCACAAAAAAATACGGTTTCCTGCCTATAAAGTGTGGGGATTTAAAAATATTTTTAATTCGTGGATAATTAATTCGTGGATTTTATTTATTTAATAAATTTATTAAAAATTTAATTCATTAACAGAAAAATACGGTTTCCTGCCTATAAAGTGTGAGGATTTGAAAATATTCTCAATTCGTGGATAATTAATTCGTGGCTTTTTATTTATTTAATAAATGTATTAAAAATATAATTTATTAACAGAAAATACGGTTTCTGCCCATAAAGTGTGAGGATTTAAAATATTATGATTTCGTGGATAGTTAATCCATGGATAATTCATTCGTGGATAATTCTTTCTTGGATAATTGATTCGTGGATTTTTATTCATTTAATAAATTTATTAAAAATTTAATTTATTAACAAAAAAATACGGTTTCCTGCCTATAAAGTGTGAGGATTCAAAAATATTTCCAATTCGTGGATAATTAATTCGTGGATTTTTATTTATTTAATAAATTTATCAAAAATTCAATTTATTAACAAACTAATACGGTTTCCTGCCTATAAAGTGTGAGGATTTAAAAATATTTTTGATTCGTGGATAATCAATTCGTGGATAATAAATTCGTGGATTTTTGTTTATTTAATAAATTGATTAAAAATTTAATTTATTAACAAAAAAATACGGTTTCCTGCCTATGAAGTGTGAGGATTTAAAAATATTTTTAATTCGTGGATAATCAATTCGTGGATTTTTATTTATTCGATAAATTTATTAAAAATTTAATTTATCAACATAAAAATACAGTTTCCTGCCTATAAAGTGTGGGGATTTAAAAATATTTTTTATTCGTGGATAATTAATTCGTGGATAATTAATTCGTGGGTTTTCATTCATTCAATAAATTTATTAAAAATTTAATTTATTAACAAAAAAATACGGTTTCCTGCCTATGAAGTGTGGGGATTTAAAAATATTTTTAATTCGTGGATAAATAATTCGTGGATTTTTATTTATTTAATAAATTTATTAAAAACTCAATTTATCAACAAAAAAATACGGTTTCCTGCCTATAAAGTGTGAGGATTCAAAAATATTTCTTTAATTATGAATAATAAATTTATTGTTTTTAATTTTTGTGGGGGAAAAATTTATTGTTTCAGATTTTGTGGATATTCTTTAAAAAAAAGATGAAAATAGAAAATTTAATTGCATGGAAATTCAAGGAAACTGAAAAATTTTTAAATTTTGAAAATTTGGTTTGAAAAAAAAAAAATTGAGAAATTTTATAATAAAAAAAAAATCTTTTTAATTTGAAAAGTTATCATTTAAAAAAAAAATGAATTTCTTAATAAATTTCTTAAAAATTGGAGATATCAACATTAAAAAGAGAAAAAAAAGCTCGGTGGAATTTGAAAAGAGATTTTTTTTTATTTTGAATTTCTACGCATTTTTTTCTATAAATAATTTAATAGATATATATTATATAAATTTTAATATATATAAATAATATTAAAATTAAGGTAATATATAAATTTAAGAATATATAATTTTTTTATAAATTAAAAAAAGATAAATTTATTATATGTAAAAACTAAAATATTAAAGGTAAATCTTATTTAGTTAAGAAAAATAAATTATCAATATTACGACTGACATATTTCAAGTCTTATAGGAAAAAAAAAAGGAGAAATTAATGAAATATTTATATTCAATAATAAAATTAGGGAGGTTTAATAGAATTTATATATTTCGACCGTAATAGCGCAAATTGTTATGGAATACGTTGAGAACACTATTTTAAAGTCCGGAGAATATCAAATAGCTCTTTATAAGAGATTCGTCGACGATTGTCTGATAATAGCAAACCCTAATGAAATAGAAACGATCTTACACGATTTCAACAACTTCCATCCTAAGTTGCAATTTGTTTTAGAATCCGAGACTGATAGTTCAATTGATTTCTTAGACATGAGAATAATACGGACTGGCAATAAAGTCAATACCAAATGGCAAACCAAACCGACATCTATCAACAGGTTAATAAATTTCCACTCATCGCATCCTATCGCACACAAAGTAAACATATCGAAGAACTTAATTGATAGAGCCATTAAATTTACGTCCCCGACATATCGTCCTGAGGTAATTGGAAAGGTTAGATCACTTTTGATACAAAACAGTTACCCGAACCACTTCGTAAGAAAAATCATCAAAAACACTGTACATAAACTGCATAACACCATAGAACCTGAAAGAGGGACACCGAATCCAGTTGCAGAGGGATATGTATCTTTACCCTATGTTCCATACCCAACGGCCAAAATATCAAACATTTTAAGACCATACAACATAAAAATTGCATATCAACCCCAAAACCAAATCAAACAATTATATAGCAAATTAAAGAGTAAGATCCCAACAAACAAACGCTCACATTGTTTATTCCATTCCGTGTAAGGATTGTAATAGAATACATTGGACAAACCTCACAACACCTAGAGGATAGATTAAAAGGTCATAAATACGCTAAAACTGCGAACACCGCGTTAAACAAACACAAAAAAGAAGAACGACATGACTTCGACTACGACAAAGTCAAAATATTGACGACTGAAAAAAACACAAAATCTCGGGAGTTTCTGGAAATGATATATATTCAAAGTAAAGAACATAGCACAGTTAATGGCAAAACCGACGTAAAAGGTTTGAGTTCGATATAAATTCCATTGTTATGACAAAAAAAAAAAAAAATCCCAATATTTATATGTTTATATTCATTAGTTCGACTGCAACCGTGAGCGAACGTTCTGGTAAGAAACAGATTCCAATTGTTTGCGCTTTCAATCGTTTAATTTCAGCTGAAGAAGGCGGAATCTCTGTCGAAACGTCCTACAAATAAAATTGATTTAGAATACACCTGTAATACCAAGAAACTACATTTCCTATTATACGATATAGTAACAGGTAAAAACCCATAGTCAATTATATATATTATAGATTTATATTGATTAATTATTAAGTTTAAATGTCACAATACAATAATATTTGAATATAATAATATATACTTATCATATATATCAAAGTTTAAATAGTTATTAATACCGTAAATTTTTAATGAAAAAAAATTTTTATTATTGTGCCCCTCCACCTTCTTCCCTTTTTGAAATATTTAATTTTTATTTTAAATTATTAAATTTTTATTTTTATATAAATATAATTTTTTTAATGAATTTATTTTTTAATTAATTTAAATTTAAAAGTGAATTTGATAAATTTAGTGGTTTATTTATCAAATTTGTGGATAGGATAAATAAAATTTGATAAATTTAGTGGATAAATTCATTAAATTTGTGGATAGGATAAATAAATGATCGAATTCGAGGTTGGTAATTTGAGTAGTGATTGAATTCGAGGTTGGTAATTTGAGTAGTGATCGAATTTGAGGTCGGTAATTTGAGTAGTGATCGAATTCGAGGTCGGTAATTTGAGTAGTGATTGAATTCGAGGTTGGTAATTTGAGTAGTGATCGAATTCGAGGTTGGTAATTTGAGTAGTGATCGAATTCGAGGTTGGTAATTTGAGTAGTGATCGAATTCGAGGTTGGTAATTTGAGTAGTGATTGAATTCGAGGTCGGTAATTTGAGTAGTGATCGAATTTGAGGTAGTAATTTGAGTAGTGATTGAATTCGAGGTTTAGTAGTGATCGAATTCGAGGTCAGTAATTTGAGTAGTGATTGATTCGAGGTTGGTAATTTGAGTAGTGATTGAATTCGAGGTTGGTAATTTGAGTAGTGATTGAATTCGAGGTTGGTAATTTGAGTAGTGATCGAATTCGAGGTTGGTAATTTGAGTAGTGATTGAATTCGAGGTTGGTAATTTGAGTAGTGATCGAATTTGAGGTTGGTAATTTGAGTAGTGATTGAATTCGAGGTTGGTAATTTGAGTAGTGATCGAATTCGAGGTTGGTAATTTGAGTAGTGATCGAATTTGAGGTTGGTAATTTGAGTAGTGATTGAGGTTCGAGGTTGAGGTAATTTGAGTAGTGATCAGAATTTGAGGATCGAATTGGTAATTTGAGTAGTGATCGAATTCGAGGTTGGTAATTTGAGTAGTGATTGAATTCGAGGTTGGTAATTTGAGTAGTGATTGAATTCGAGGTTGGTAATTTGAGTAGTGATCGAATTTGAGGTCGGTAATTTGAGTAGAGATCGAATTTGAGGTCGGTAATTTGAGTAGTGATTGAATTCGAGGTTGGTAATTTGAGTAGTGATCGAATTCGAGGTTGGTAATTTGAGTAGTGATCGAATTCGAGGTGGGTAATTTGAGTAGTGATTGAATTCGAGGTTGGTAATTTGAGTAGTGATTGAATTCGAGGTTGGTAATTTGAGTAGTGATCAATTCGAGGTTGGTAATTTGAGTAGTGATTGAATTCGAGGTTGGTAATTTGAGTAGTGATTGAATTCGAGGTTGGTAATTTGAGTAGTGATTCAATTCGAGGTTGGTAATTTGAGTAGCGATTGAATTCGAGGTTGGTAATTTGAGTAGTGATCGAATTCGAGGTTGGTAATTTGAGTAGTGATTGAATTCGAGGTTGGTAATTTGAGTAGTGATCGAATTTGAGGTTGGTAATTTGAGTAGTGATTGAATTCGAGGTTGGTAATTTGAGTAGTGATCGAATTTGAGGTCGGTAATTTGAGTAGTGATCGAATTTGAGGTCGGTAATTTGAGTAGTGATTGAATTCGAGGTTGGTAATTTGAGTAGTGATCGAATTTGAGGTTGGTAATTTGAGTAGTGATCGAATTTGAGGTCGGTAATTTGAGTAGTGATCGAATTTGAGGTTGGTAATTTGAGTAGTGATTGAGGTTGGTAGGTTGGTAATTTGAGTAGTGATCGAATTCGAGGTTGGTAATTTGAGTAGTGATTGAATTCGAGGTCAGTAATTTGAGTAGTGATTGAATTCGAGGTTGGTAATTTGAGTAGTGATTGAATTCGAGGTTGGTAATTTGAGTAGTGATCGAATTCGAGGTTGGTAATTTGAGTAGTGATCAATTCGAGGTTGGTAATTTGAGTAGTGATCGAATTCGAGGTTGGTAATTTGAGTAGTGATTGAATTCGAGGTTGGTAATTTGAGTAGTGATCGAATTCGAGGTTGGTAATTTGAGTAGTGATCGAATTCGAGGTTGGTAATTTGAGTAGTGATTGGTAATTTGAGGTGAATTCGAGGGTAATTTGAGTAGCGATTGAATTCGAGGTTGGTAATTTGAGTAGTGATCGAATTCGAGGTTGGTAATTTGAGTAGTGATTGAATTCGAGGTCAGTAATTTGAGTAGTGATTGAATTCGAGGTTGGTAATTTGAGTAGTGATTGAATTCGAGGTTGGTAATTTGAGTAGTGATTGAATTCGAGGTTGGTAATTTGAGTAGTGATTGAATTCGAGGTTGGTAATTTGAGTAGTGATTGAATTCGAGGTTGGTAATTTGAGTAGTGATTGAATTCGAGGTTGGTAATTTGAGTAGTGATTGAATTCGAGGTTGGTAATTTGAGTAGTGATTGAATTCGAGGTTGGTAATTTGAGTAGTGATTGAATTCGAGGTTGGTAATTTGAGTATCGATTTGAATTCGAGGTTGGTAATTTGAGTAGTGATGAATTCGAGGTTGGTAATTTGAGTAGTGATTGAATTCGAGGTTGGTAATTTGAGTAGTGATCGAATTCGAGGTTGGTAATTTGAGTAGTGATTGAATTTGAGGTCGGTAATTTGAGTAGTGATTGAATTCGAGGTTGGTAATTTGAGTAGTGATTGAATTCGAGGTTGGTAATTTGAGTAGTGATTGAATTCGAGGTTGGTAATTTGAGTAGTGATCGAATTCGAGGTTGGTAATTTGAGTAGTGATTGAATTCGAGGTTGGTAATTTGAGTAGTGATCGAATTCGAGGTTGGTAATTTGAGTAGTGATCGAATTCGAGGTTGGTAATTTGAGTAGCGATTGAATTCGAGGTTGGTAATTTGAGTAGTGATTGAATTCGAGGTTGGTAATTTGAGTAGTGATTGAATTTGAGGTTGGTAATTTGAGTAGTGATTGAATTCGAGGTTGGTAATTTGAGTAGTGATTGAATTCGAGGTTGGTAATTTGAGTAGTGATTGAATTCGAGGTTGGTAATTTGAGTAGTGATTGAATTCGAGGTTGGTAATTTGAGTAGTGATTGAATTTGAGGTCGGTAATTTGAGTAGTGATTGAATTTGAGGTTGGTAATTTGAGTAGTGATTGAATTCGAGGTTGGTAATTTGAGTAGTGATCGAATTCGAGGTTGGTAATTTGAGTAGTGATCGAATTCGAGGTTGGTAATTTGAGTAGTGATTGAATTCGAGGTCAGTAATTTGAGTAGTGATCGAATTCGAGGTTGGTAATTTGAGTAGTGATCGAATTCGAGGTTGGTAATTTGAGTAGTGATTGAATTCGAGGTTGGTAATTTGAGTAGTGATTGAGAGTGATTCGAGGTTGGTAATTTGAGTAGTGATCGAATTCGAGGTTGGTAATTTGAGTAGTGATCGAATTCGAGGTCGGTAATTTGAGTAGTGATTGAATTCGAGGTTGGTAATTTGAGTAGTGATTGAATTCGAGGTTGGTAATTTGAGTAGTGATTGAATTCGAGGTTGGTAATTTGAGTAGTGATTGAATTCGAGGTTGGTAATTTGAGTAGTGATTGAATTCGAGGTTGGTAATTTGAGTAGTGATTGAATTCGAGGTTGGTAATTTGAGTAGTGATCGAATTTGAGGTCGGTAATTTGAGTAGTGATTGAATTTGAGGTTGGTAATTTGAGTAGTGATTGAATTCGAGGTCGGTAATTTGAGTAGCGATTGAATTCGAGGTTGGTAATTTGAGTAGTGATCGAATTCGAGGTTGGTAATTTGAGTAGTGATCGAATTCGAGGTTGGTAATTTGAGTAGTGATTGAATTCGAGGTCGGTAATTTGAGTAGTGATCGAATTCGAGGTTGGTAATTCGAGTAGTGATTGAATTCGAGGTTGGTAATTTGAGTAGTGATTGAATTTGAGGTTGGTAATTTGAGTAGCGATTGAATTCGAGGTTGGTAATTTGAGTAGTGATCGAATTCGAGGTTGGTAATTTGAGTAGTGATCGAATTCGAGGTTGGTAATTTGAGTAGTGATTGAATTCGAGGTTGGTAATTTGAGTAGTGATTGAATTCGAGGTCAGTAATTTGAGTAGTGATCGAATTCGAGGTTGGTAATTTGAGTAGTGATTGAATTCGAGGTTGGTAATTTGAGTAGTGATTGAATTCGAGGTTGGTAATTTGAGTAGTGATCGAATTCGAGGTTGGTAATTTGAGTAGTGATTGAATTCGAGGTTGGTAATTTGAGTAGTGATCGAATTCGAGGTTGGTAATTTGAGTAGTGATTGAATTCGAGGTTGGTAATTTGAGTAGTGATTGAATTCGAGGTTGGTAATTTGAGTAGTGATTGAATTCGAGGTTGGTAATTTGAGTAGTGATCGAATTCGAGGTCGGTAATTTGAGTAGTGATTGAATTCGAGGTTGGTAATTTGAGTAGTGATCGAATTCGAGGTTGGTAATTTGAGTAGTGTAGATTCGAGGTGATTGAATGATCGATTTGAGGTTGGTAATTTGAGTAGTGATTGAATTCGAGGTTGGTAATTTGAGTAGTGATCGAATTCGAGGTTGGTAATTTGAGTAGTGATCGAATTCGAGGTTGGTAATTTGAGTAGTGATTGAATTCGAGGTTGGTAATTTGAGTAGTGATCGAATTCGAGGTTGGTAATTTGAGTAGTGATTGAATTCGAGGTTGGTAATTTGAGTAGTGATTGAATTTGAGGTTGGTAATTTGAGTAGTGATTGAATTCGAGGTTGGTAATTTGAGTAGTGATCGAATTCGAGGTTGGTAATTTGAGTAGTGATCGAATTCGAGGTTGGTAATTTGAGTAGTGATTGAATTCGAGGTCGGTAATTTGAGTAGCGATTGAATTCGAGGTTGGTAATTTGAGTAGTGATCGAATTCGAGGTTGGTAATTTGAGTAGTGATTGAATTCGAGGTTTGTAATTTGAGTAGTGATTGAATTCGAGGTTGGTAATTTGAGTAGTGATTGAATTCGAGGTTGGTAATTTGAGTAGTGATTGAATTCGAGGTTGGTAATTTGAGTAGTGATCGAATTCGAGGTTGGTAATTTGAGTAGTGATTGAATTCGAGGTTGGTAATTTGAGTAGTGATCGAATTTGAGGTTGGTAATTTGAGTAGTGATTGAATTTGAGGTTGGTAATTTGAGTAGTGATTGAATTCGAGGTTGGTAATTTGAGTAGTGATCGAATTCGAGGTCGGTAATTTGAGTAGCGATTGAATTCGAGGTTGGTAATTTGAGTAGTGATTGAATTCGAGGTTGGTAATTTGAGTAGTGATCGAATTTGAGGTTGGTAATTTGAGTAGTGATCGAATTTGAGGTCAGTAATTTGAGTAGTGATTGAATTCGAGGTTGGTAATTTGAGTAGTGATCGAATTCGAGGTTGGTAATTTGAGTAGTGATCGAATTTGAGGTTGGTAATTTGAGTAGTGATCGAATTTGAGGTTGGTAATTTGAGTAGTGATTGAATTCGAGGTTGGTAATTTGAGTAGTGATCGAATTCGAGGTTGGTAATTTGAGTAGTGATCGAATTCGAGGTTGGTAATTTGAGTAGTGATTGAATTCGAGGTTGGTAATTTGAGTAGTGATTGAATTCGAGGTTGGTAATTTGAGTAGTGATCGAATTCGAGGTTGGTAATTTGAGTAGTGATTGAATTTGAGGTTGGTAATTTGAGTAGTGATTGAATTCGAGGTTGGTAATTTGAGTAGTGATTGAATTCGAGGTTGGTAATTTGAGTAGTGATTGAATTCGAGGTTGGTAATTTGAGTAGTGATCGAATTCGAGGTTGGTAATTTGAGTAGTGATCGAATTCGAGGTTGGTAATTTGAGTAGTGATTGAATTCGAGGTTGGTAATTTGAGTAGTGATTGAATTCGAGGTTGGTAATTTGAGTAGTGATTGAATTCGAGGTTGGTAATTTGAGTAGTGATGAATTCGAGGTTGGTAATTTGAGTAGTGATCGAATTCGAGGTTGGTAATTTGAGTAGTGATCGAATTTGAGGTTGGTAATTTGAGTAGTGATTGAATTCGAGGTTGGTAATTTGAGTAGTGATTGAATTCGAGGTTGGTAATTTGAGTAGTGATTGAATTCGAGTTGGTAATTTGAGTAGTGATCGAATTCGAGGTTGGTAATTTGAGTAGTGATCGAATTCGAGGTTGGTAATTTGAGTAGTGATTGAATTCGAGGTTGGTAATTTGAGTAGTGATCGAATTCGAGGTTGGTAATTTGAGTAGTGATTGAATTCGAGGTTGGTAATTTGAGTAGTGATCGAATTTGAGGTTGGTAATTTGAGTAGTGATTGAATTCGAGGTTGGTAATTTGAGTAGTGATCGAATTCGAGGTTGGTAATTTGAGTAGTGATCGAATTCGAGGTCGGTAATTTGAGTAGTGATTGGATTCGAGGTCGGTTATTTGAGTAGTGATCGAATTCGAGGTTGGTAATTTGAGTAGTAATTGAATTCGAGGTTGGTAATTTGAGTAGTGATTGAATTCGAGGTTGGTAATTTGAGTAGTGATTGAATTCGAGGTTGGTAATTTGAGTAGTGATTGAATTCGAGGTTGGTAATTTGAGTAGTGATCGAATTCGAGGTTGGTAATTTGAGTAGTGATTGAATTCGAGGTTGGTAATTTGAGTAGTGATCGAATTCGAGGTTGGTAATTTGAGTAGTGATTGAATTCGAGGTTTGTAATAGTGATCGAATTTGAGGTTGGTAATTTGAGTAGTGATCGAATTCGAGGTTGGTAATTTGAGTAGTGATTGAATTCGAGGTTGGTAATTTGAGTAGTGATTGAATTCGAGGTTGGTAATTTGAGTAGTGATTGAATTCGAGGTTGGTAATTTGAGTAGTGATCGAATTCGAGGTTGGTAATTTGAGTAGTGATTGAATTCGAGGTTGGTAATTTGAGTAGTGATTGAATTCGAGGTTGGTAATTTGAGTAGTGATCGAATTCGAGGTTGGTAATTTGAGTAGTGATCAGATTTGAGGTTGGTAATTTGAGTAGTGATTGAATTCGAGGTTGGTAATTTGAGTAGTGATGAATTTGAGGTTGGTAATTTGAGTAGTGATTGAATTCGAGGTTGGTAATTTGAGTAGTGATTGAATTCGAGGTTGGTAATTTGAGTAGTGATGAATTCGAGGTTGGTAATTTGAGTAGTGATTGAATTCGAGGTTGGTAATGAGTTGAGTAGGTTGGTAATTTGAGTAGTGATTGAGGTTGGTAATTTGAGTAGTGATTGAATTCGAGGTTGGTAATTTGAGTAGTGATTGAATTCGAGGTTGGTAATTTGAGTAGTGATCGAATTCGAGGTTGGTAATTTGAGTAGTGATCGAATTCGAGGTTGGTAATTTGAGTAGTGATTGAATTCGAGGTTGGTAATTTGAGTAGTGATCGAATTCGAGGTTGGTAATTTGAGTAGTGATTGAATTCGAGGTTGGTAATTTGAGTAGTGATCGAATTCGAGGTTGGTAATTTGAGTAGTGATCAATTTGAGGTCGGTAATTTGAGTAGTGATTGAATTTGAGGTCAGTAATTTGAGTAGTGATTGAATTTGAGGTTGGTAATTTGAGTAGTGATCGAATTCGAGGTTGGTAATTTGAGTAGTGATTGAATTCGAGGTTGGTAATTTGAGTAGTGATTGAATTCGAGGTTGGTAATTTGAGTAGTGATTGAATTCGAGGTTGGTAATTTGAGTAGTGATGAGTGAATTCGAGGTTGGTAATTTGAGTAGTGATTGAATTCGAGGTTGGTAATTTGAGTAGTGATTGAATTCGAGGTTGGTAATTTGAGTAGTGATTGAATTCGAGGTTGGTAATTTGAGTAGTGATTGAATTCGAGGTTGGTAATTTGAGTAGTGATTGAATTCGAGGTCGGTAATTTGAGTAGTGATTGAATTCGAGGTTGGTAATTTGAGTAGTGATTGAATTCGAGGTTGGTAATTTGAGTAGTGATTGAATTCGAGGTTGGTAATTTGAGTAGTGATTGAATTCGAGGTTGGTAATTTGAGTAGTGATCGAATTCGAGGTTGGTAATTTGAGTAGTGATTGAATTCGAGGTCAGTAATTTGAGTAGTGATTGAATTCGAGGTTGGTAATTTGAGTAGTGATGAATTCGAGGTTGGTAATTTGAGTAGTGATTGAATTCGAGGTTGGTAATTTGAGTAGTGATTGAATTTGAGGTTGGTAATTTGAGTAGTGATCGAATTTGAGGTCAGTAATTTGAGTAGTGATTGAATTCGAGGTTGGTAATTTGAGTAGTGATTGAATTCGAGGTTGGTAATTTGAGTAGTGATCGAATTCGAGGTTGGTAATTTGAGTAGTGATCGAATTCGAGGTCAGTAATTTGAGTAGTGATTGAATTCGAGGTTGGTAATTTGAGTAGTGATTGAATTCGAGGTTGGTAATTTGAGTAGTGATCGAATTCGAGGTTGGTAATTTGAGTAGTGATTGAATTTGAGGTTGGTAATTTGAGTAGTGATTGAATTCGAGGTTGGTAATTTGAGTAGTGATTGAATTCGATTTGAGGTTTGAGTAGTAATTTGATTCGAGGTAGTGATAGTGATTCGAGGTTGGTAATTTGAGTAGTGATTGAATTCGAGGTTGGTAATTTGAGTAGTGATTGAATTCGAGGTTGGTAATTTGAGTAGTGATTGAATTCGAGGTTGGTAATTTGAGTAGTGATTGAATTTGAGGTTGGTAATTTGAGTAGTGATCGAATTCGAGGTTGGTAATTTGAGTAGTGATTGAATTCGAGGTTGGTAATTTGAGTAGTGATTGAATTCGAGGTTAGTAATTTGAGTAGTGATTGAATTCGAGGTTGGTAATTTG
>JAIFOV010000590.1:0-80641 GCA_020654155.1 Novius pumilus
GGCAAACTTTCTTAGCGCACTGAAGACAAACATGCTTTTTGCAGGAATAGCATGTGTGTGTAGACTTTGTTTGTAACTTCAACTGACATGTGTGGCACCTTCTTCTTATCTTAGACCCTTCTTCGTCAACTTCTGATGGTGCTGGATGGTCAGATGTAGGCATATCAGGTCCCAGTATACGCGTCAAACTCAAGCGTAGTTCACGAGGCAGCTTATTATTCAAAACTCTTCTTTTCATGTGTGGTGCCTCTTTCAGTATTTTTGTTTTTATGTAAATCGTGTATTATGTGGCAATTGACAGAGCTGATATCTAACATGCGATAAAAAATCACCATCGGCCAACGGCGGGTCCTGCGACTACATGTATAAATAGAGCACTTCTTATCTATTTCGTCAACTCCACCTTTGGTTATGTTGTAGAAGTGATTGATTTCTGGTTTTCCGGTGGCTTCATCGATAGCTTCAGCATGGTGCATTGATGATAAAAGAATGACTGCTTTACCTTTTTTGGAACATGCGAAATGAGAGTATTCTGGCCGGAAAATCCATAAAGTGTGGATCCTAATTCTCTTTGCTTTGATGGCAGAAACTCTTTCGGTATCTCTCTTTTGTTTTTCTTCAAAGTTCCAACACATGTCAAACCCTCCTTCTTCAAATTATCAATAAGTTCCACCGATGTGAACCAATTGTCGCATGTGATATTTCTATTAGTCCCGTACAATGGCTTTGCAAGGCGAATTACTGATTGTGTAGGCACCAGGAGATTTTTTTCATCATGGGTCAAGCCTTCACCATCTGATCCACGTCCTGTATATATATAGGAGTTATAAAAATAGCCATTCTTCGCATCGCATAGGCACATCAGCTTCAACCCGTATTTTGCTGGTTTCTTTGGCATATAAATCATTAGATGTGTACGACCTCTGAAAGGCACCAACATTTCATCTACGGTTACATACTCGCTAACGTTATAAGCTTTCTGGCAATTCTCTACAAATTTTGTAAAGAGCCATGAAATTGCAGCAATTTTGTCAGATATCCTTCGATGTTCGCGATCACAGGAGTTGTCAAATCTAATGCAGTGCAAGATACATAAAAATCTATGTTTCGACATCACACATCTGAATATCTCCCGACCCGTACCATCAGTGGCAAACATATAATCTGCATTTTCGTGATTGGATTTAAAGACTGACGTGTAAAAAAGAAGGCCAATAAATGCATGAAGTTCAATCATATCTAAATCATTCAGTTCTGGGCGATTATCTTTTGAAAATTTGGTCCTGTATTCCTTAATTTTTTCATTACTCCACTTGAGAATATCTTGCAGCATCGCATCATCCATAAAGTTTTTCCACAAGGAATATGGATCTTTTAAATCGTTTACCGTCAGGTTTGAAGATCGAGCCCGTCTTATAATATTGTGTTGAGTTGTTCTGACTGTTCTTGTTGCAGGTTTACGTGCCCATTTATATCTATTTTTGCCATAATAAGCTTGCAATGATGACAATGGAACATCTTCTTCGGAGTCTGGTTCACTTTGTTCTTCAGTCTCTGAGACTTGCTGGAAATCTTCTCCATGTTCATGCTGTTCCGGAATGAATATATTGCCAAGATCTTCTGCCTCTGATCCGCTAGATTCCTCACAAGTGAGCCAGGTTGATATAACTGACTCAAAATTACGAGCCCCAGGTGTAGTGGATTTTTTAGTTTTAGAATGACTTGAGTAATCCTCTGTATTTATAGATCTTTTTCTCCCAGACGAAGTACTAGGCTCCATTTTACACTTTATATCCGAATACTTGAAGAAAACAAAATAAATCTGAAATGAAGTAATTTTCAAATAGATACGTTATTACTGACGTGGGGTCATTGAGGCCCGCAAAAAATTTGTAATGAATTTACTCACCGACAATGCGCTCTCCGACACTTATCTCACCACTAGCCGCCGGGACGTGACTAAACTCGAAAGTACTAGAGCTGCGTGTGCATCGCGCGCGGGGGAGGGGAAAAATTCGTTTGTTTTACTTTTGTGAGGCCGGAGCGGCCTCCACGTCAGTAGTTAAAGGTTAAGAAAAGTTTCAATATTGTAATTAGTCTCAAAGCTACAAGAGATCTTCGAACACATGTCCAAAGTGCCCAAACCTCCCGACCGCCGGGAGGTTTGTATTTAATATGCACGAAATTGCTTTACTATACTACTAGGCTTAAGTATTATATAACATTACTATAAAAAATTGTAATACAAACATTTTTTCTTATCATAGACTTTAGAAAAATTAAACAATGCGACTTAGAATCAGTACTGCACGATGTTAGACTTAATTAAACTTATCTTATATTTGATATGATCCAGAGAGGCTTGACAAATTTATATTTTAAGCTGCCACGTTTCATCCATGTCGTTGGTGTAGGCAATTTTGTCTTTATATCCTCCAGGAGGACGCTGGCTGCGTCCTCGATGTCAGGAAATATAAAAGTATTTCTTAACTTACTCACTCTCATAAATTTTACAGTGGCCATGGACTGATTAACATCTTCGATCATTCCAACATAATGGTAGACAGTTTTTTTTGTGTCAAAGGGTATAGCGAGGTAAGGAAGACGAAATGGCCCCCACGGTCCATGACGGAATTATCATTTGTACTGGTATGGGCACTCTAAAAGAATACGAAATGTAAGGTCGTAACCCCTGACCTTGACCTGTCTGAGATATTCAAGAACATTCGTACGCGCGCCGATTTTTGCAAAAATTTTTTTCCGAAAATCTATAAAAGCTAGAACGATGGGACCAATTACGTATAATGAGGAATACTTTGAAAAATATTCTGTATTTTTTCCAGAGTTCTGGTGAAATGGTAACTGTGCAAAATAATTGAACAAAATAAAAATAATTTTTTTAGTACTGTTCTATTATGTCTACCGCGCCAAAAAAAAAAAATATTATACTCTTTGATTTAAACTATAAATTATTGCCGTATTATGCCGTATTTAATTTGGTGTTATCTGGGAACTCGGCAAAAAAGGGCGTCTATTGTTGGGAAAACAACGCTTGACAATTTTTAAACCCGATATTTCGGTCCTTTATTGGGTCCCTCATCGGGAGATGCTATAATAACAATATTATAACGATAATTTCAAAACATGGAAAAGCTAACTTACAAAATGAAAACGGGATTGTCCTAAAAAGAAATGATTAACCACTCAATCCAATAGGCATAGCAAAAAGGCACAAAAGTTTGACACCAAAATACACTAAAAACAGAGGGAGCATTTGGCATGCCCAAACCTCCCTCCTACCTGCGTGTCCAATGCTCCCCAAAACCTCACTTTTCACATATATTAGAATAAGATTATTTTTATCAAATGTAGAAACCTAATTGACAGGCAAATATAATATTCATTAAACACAAAAGAAAAAGATATCACAGATACTTACACTTTCTTGAAGATTTCTTTGATAAATTACATCAAATCACAAATAAAATATTCACTTCTGTACGCAGTAAACCGTTACGCGCATGTAACTTGACAACCAAGTGAAATGACAGCTGACACTTTAGATAAGCGGTGTTGCTAGTGAATAAAGTATAGTGCTGTGGTAGAAAACAAAAAATATCTACGATAGTTTTGGAGAAATGAGGGGGTGCCCAAACCTCCCGACTGCCCAATGCTCCCCTACCTCCCCTACCTTGTAAAAAAATAAAAGGTAAAAAAGTTTTCAGTAAAAATAACCTTTACCCCCCCAATAAGATACGCCTATGCTTGACATGGGACATGGGACATGGGGATGCGTATTTTTGTTATTAGTCATGATTTAAAATTACAATATTTTTGATGGAGCCGTTTTGGAGATGTGTGTCCAAAAATGTTGCCTGGATGTCATCTGCAGAGGGCACCAGCTTCTCAACTAAGCATTTTTGGATTATGTAATTTTGGTCGAATAATGTTAAATAATTTGTTAAATAATGTCTAGAACATCCAATAGAAGTTTGTCGGTCTAATTATGGGACATCCTGTATATATGACCACCAAACTTACCTAGTACAATGCCATCTAGACCTATGAGGTTCTTTTTTAGTACTACAGGAAGCATATCTTTCTGGTTGCGCAAGAATCAAAACGAACTTCGTAGGAGACAGTCGGTTTGAAATGTTTAGGTGTTCCGTTGGATGGTCGTCCTTTTCTCAGTGAATTTTCTTCAGCGCCAACTAATCCCAAAGCAATAGCGAAACGGAAATTTTTCAAATTCAGTTTTTGACTCTCCTTATCCATTCGCCTTTGATAACAAATGAAAGCATTCATCATAGATAAATCGGCGAAATAAAGGAATATTGGATGCCACGCGATTTTCTCCTGAAAATTAAAAAATTAAAATTATTGTCCTTCCTAGTGTTCCCATGGTGAGCACACCATATTTTTCTTTTCAATGTGATAATTTTCATTCACATAAACACGACCATAACATTTATCTAACACAACTAGACACGTTATAAATATACAGTAGCCTCGCGATACTGTGAATACAAAATGTATCAAGGGTGTTCGATAAATCGGAGTGTTCATTTTAAGGGGGGTAATAATTCATTAATTTTCACATTTGAAATATTTAGTAATTTTAGCTTGAATTTGTTTATTCTTCAAATTTTCCAAAACAGTTTTTTCTTGCAGACGTTTCAAAGTTATTATGTCTTGTATTTCCATATAATTTTCTTCAGTCCAATCAATTACAGTGGAAATTGATTTTACTGCTTCGAAATGTGGAACTTTAGGCCTTACAATATCTACCTCATTATCTTCATCGTAGCTGCTTTCTGTAATATTCTCATCAATCATATCTTCCTTATCGCAATTCCACAGTTCAATTTCTTTTTCATTATAATCATGCTAAAATATAGAACATTTGAAGGAAATACATAAAAAAAATGCTGATTTCACTTACTGGTTGAAGTTCCTTTAAAAGTGATATTGTATCTTTCATAATTACTTTTTCTTTATTGATATTTTCTTGCAACATACTGAAAGGCATAATATCCTCTTCGGTGAAATCTTCGGTATGATCGAACAAATTTTTCCAATACTTTGAAATCATCTCGGTAGCCAATTTGATTCATGCAACTTGTAAATGAGCCACACAATCTTTTAAATTGACTCCTTTTAGATCTTCGGCTATGTTTTCCTTTCGACTCACAATTTGACTCAATAAGCTTCTTCTGTAATATAATTACCTAAGATATTTTGATCCATGGATTGGATCAAGGGTGTCACATTAGGCGGCATATAAACAGTGAAAATCATTCCATCTAAACTTCGTAATTCGTTAGTTGGCGGATGACAAGGAGCATTATCCAAAATAAGAATTGCTTTTTGAGGCAGTTTTTGGCCTCGCAGAAAAGATTTGAGTTTTGATCATTATGTCATACGAAACGTAAAAAAGTTGCACATCATTCACCTCTAGAATAAAATGATGAAAAAAAACCACGTCTTCAAGATGTCTGTCGTCATCCAAGCATTTTTTGTATTTTGTAAATGGATAGGTTTTTAAAGTTTTTGAAATATCTAGGTTTCTGTGCCTTACCGATTAATAAATGCGTCAACTTGTGTGAGTCATAAGCATTTACGCACCCCAACAAAGTTACACTTTGCTTAGCCATCTTTAATCCAGGGGCTGCTTTTTCGGAAAGGGTGACAAGTGTTTTATCAGGTAGAAGTTTCCAAAAAAGACCTGTTTCACTGCATTGTATAATTGATGGTTACTTAGGTGATGTTCTTGAATTAATTTCTTCAGCTTCTGTTTGAAAGGATTGACTAATTTTGGTTGCGATGATAGCTTTTCGCCAGTGATTTTTAAAAATCTAACGCCATGTCGAATTTTAAATCGTAGCCAACCATCACTAGCATTGAAATTGTTGGTTTCTTTAAATTGTTCATCGAAGTTTTGATGCCATGTGTCTCCTGTGACAGGAAAATTATGTTCCCTTTGTTTCAGGCACAATTTGTACAATTTTCTTTCCATTTTTGGATTTTCCGGTCTTTTTAATGTTCGCTTCTTGCTAGGTTTTAATGTCCTTTATTCTTTCAGCCTTCTTCTTAATGGAACAAATCGTTGATTTTTCTACGCCATATTTCACAGACAGAGCAGTTACACTTAGACCTTTTTTGTGTTGTTCTAATACATTAGCTTTTTCAAATAGAGTTGAACATTTCGGAGGCATCGTTACAGCCTGATACTCCGAAAACACACGGTACGACATTCACTGTTTCGATACGACTGATACACTGAATGTATTATGAATATACGAACAAGACTCGAGAATCGCTTGTCCCGTGGCTTTCGCTTCTGTCTGCCCGGTCTATGTTTGCAAAACTTTCGTAAAGCTAGACATAATGGCCAGAGCTGCGAGTTCGTTGCGTGTCCCGTGAGGCCGTGAAGCCGCTCTGGTGCAGCGATCTCTGCGATAACTTAAAAGTCGAACTCGAGTCGAGATGAGTTTGCAGGATGAAACGATGTGTCGTGAAGAAAACTCGTCAAATTTTTAGTAGACCAGTGGTGATTTCTTTCAATCAATCAATCAAAAACGTTTATTCCCAAAAGGGTTACATATTTCATAATATACTCAATTTGAATTAATAGGTGATGGGCTTTTATAAGGACTTGCGGCCTTCTTCAGCCCTTGGAGACTCTGTTATGATCCGGATCAGTTACAATTTAAAAGATTGAATTGGAAAATCTTATTACTAGTGGTGCGTCTGTGGCCCCATTACGGTATCGACCCAGAGGGAAACCACAGAAAAACCTCTGCGCGATTTACAGTGGTTCTTAAATATTATTTGGAATTATTAGGGTAATTCCGGGGAAGATGGACGACCTTTTTAATTTTGGCCATATCTGGCCGAAAAACAGCCTTATTAACACAAAAAAATAGAGTAATAATCAAAGCAACTTATTCTAATAATAAACAGGAACTTAAACTCGTTTACCTTTCAGGTTTAAAAAAAAAAGAATACAAAAAATACCATGTAGTCCAACTATCCCTGAGGATGAGGTTTAGTTGAACCACCATGTATGGGACAGATGAACCACAAGGGGTGAGATGAACCTCAATAAAAAGTATAGAAAACAACATTCTTAAATCTAATAACATTACAAAAAATACATTGTTATTATATTAATACGCAGTAGCAGCGTTTTTCCACACCAATCACACATATTTTCGTATTTTAGACATGACTCGTGCAGCCATCGAGTGCATACAATGCATTGAATCCAGTCATCGGTTTTTGTTGCGATATTGTAATTTTCACCACAACCAGCGCAGTTATTTTCTTCCCAATCTTCAAAGCCATCGCTTTCATCGTGTAAAGAGACATTACCCTCTGACTCAGAAGTACTGGTTAACGATTCTCTTTCCTTACTTGGTCTAAGCTTTGCACTTTTCGATGGTTTCGTTGTTAGTTTCTTATGTAATTTGCTTTTCTTTTCAGTCGTTTACTTTTTGTGGGTTTTTCTTAATTTAATATGTTCAGGTGATGTAAGAATTTGAGCGATTGCACCACCTTTTTGTATTGACATTCAAAATAAATTTCAGCTGAATCGGACAATTTATATTCAAGATTTGAACCCCTGCTCAGAAATACGAACCTGTACCAGCTCAAAAACACGATAATTTTGTATTATCATCCAAACTAAATGTGGGTGCAAAATTTCAATTTCCTACGATAAAGGGAAGTGATACATACATACATACATTGCAAGTTGAATGAAAGCTTTTAATTATACCTGTTCGTGTGTGTGCGATCCATCTATCCCAAGTTTCGGGGATAGATGGAGCACACAATAACCTAAAATTTAGTGTCATTTTAAAGCTTACACTACTTATACTAGTAAAAAGGGACACCAAACATTATATATTTAACAAAAATTTTTAAAGAAATACTTACATTTAGACAAAATCGCTTCCTCAAAATCAGGTTCAAAAATTATAGCACGTGTTAAAATCGAAAAATTTATTTTGCGAACGCTGTAAATGCATGGTATACTTGCAACTGTTAGCTATTAACGATCGAAAAGAGTGTTTCAAGCGAAAGGGGGCCTTAATCCGATTCGCCTCACGGAACGATTCTCGCGTTTGAAAATGAAAGATGTTACAGGTCCAAATCACACTTATATTCAGTTCCCGTAATCACAACAACAATCGCGGGCAACGGACGGACAATTCAGGGAGTGTCTTGACACACAAAAATTTAACTTACTCTCGTTTTATCACCGGTTTTTCGCTCCAACCCAATAAAAAACCAATATGGCCGCCAACAACCACGTCGTCTAAAGCTGGCCGTCCATTAGGTCGGTGGAGCGGTGAGCGCGGCGCGCAGCCGGAATATCCGTTTGGAAGTTTCAGTATAAACTTATGGGAGTCCGTCGACTAGGTCGGTATCGCAGAGCGGCGCAGGGCGGTCGAAAAATATCCGCGCTGGAGATCTTTCGAGACTTCTCGAGCGCGGCGCGGCTCGCCGCCGTTCCGCTCTACCGACCCAGTGGACGGACGACGGAGCGGAATTATCGCAAATTTGGTCGTTCTTGACGTCATCTGTTTAGTCTAGACATGGAGATATTTGTCGATATGCGTGCACCATTCTTTATTCCAATAGATTCCTCCCTCTGTTCACTTGCATTTAATGTCGCGATGTTTTTTCTATTGATATGGATGATATGGATGGATTTCACGAAATTGTGTAGTTTGCCTTTCAATTTCAGGCCTTAATAGTTGAAAAAGCTTAAAAAGCATGTCTGGAGACATCCTGAAGTATTCAAAAAAATTAAATTTGCCAAATTCTTTCCTTTTCATATTAATGTCATGAACCCATTTCCTCTTTTTTTGAATTTTATCTTCTTCAGCATCCGCCAAAGTAGCAAATAGAAAAACTTCTTCGTAATGCGAACAACGATTCAACGATAACTGACGCGATAACTCGGTATATCGTTTTACCGACCTGGCCGCCCGCCCCACAATGGACGAACCTACACTTTTTGGCGGCGCGCCGCGCCGCGCCGACCCACCGACCTAATGGACGGCCAGCTTAATAATCAAAGCAATCTCTTCTTCGCGTTGGATCTTCAACAACCAAGAAGCCCGGACCCCACTTCCTCATTTTCTTTTATATCGTTTCCCCCGACACTACCCACGTGACTCTAACTGAAACCCGCATTGGCCAACCATGCCATTTTCCAAAAGTATCGAATGCTCTCGAAGAGAAATCCCCGGACGTCGCTTCCCTATGCCACCGGTCGCGATAAAAATTCCGACGATATTCTACCAATCCAGTTGTAAAAAAAACCACTTCGTCACACCATCTCTCCCGGAATTACCCTACCTACTTAATTATGGCTAAGTTGACTGATGGTGTTTGTTTGATGAGCTCCGCTAATTTAAATTATACATGAAAATGAGCCGTACAATATAAAGATGATGTTGACAGTAAGAAAAATGAACAATGAGGTGAGAAATGTGAAATGTTATTTCAAAATGAATTAAGTTGTATTTAGAGTATGAAAAGTTATTGACGCGGTGTCAGAAAAAAGGGGAAGAAAAAACAGGGGGCTTGCGGAACACTAACGATTTCGAAGGCTTGTCAGCGCATTAGGAGGGGGATGTCTTCCAGATAGTTGTGTGATCTGCGGTGAGATGCGATGATTCTTTCACTGACCAACAGATTCTTGATTTTCGTTAATTTGATATTGATGTATTGTTTGGACTGTATTAAATGGTTTAAGAAATTACTACCGTAGCCGTTGCTCGGTAGGTGCACACTCTGTTATATAATTCAGAATAAAAAATGCGTCGCTCGGCAACAACCTCGGGTAGGGGCATCTACGTATTATTCCTGGAACTCCACTGTGGCCGCTTCCGTCGACTCCAGTGGCGTGGCATTGGACCAAACAATAGCATACTTCTTCGGATGGCTCTGTGATGCTTTGTAAGATTTTTGCTGGCGGAAACTTGAATTTTCTTTTAGGTTTTTTGCAGATTGCTCCGCGGTTGAGCGACCAGTTTGAAAAGAGGGTACATTTGGCTTGTTGTTTGGCGCCTTGGATAGTTCTGCATGCATATGAGTAGCGTAGTTTGCTTAGATGAGCGGAGAGTCTTGGCAGGTCGATGAGATAGAAGATGAGAGGAATATTTGAATTTCAAGCGATAAATGCTGCGGCACAGCCTCCTTTCGAAGGCGAAAACGGGATTTAGCCGGTTGACGGGTGCCGTGGTAGGGGTATTCATTTAAAAAATATATCGATGTTTTTAATCGATGTATAACATCATAACCCTGCATCGATGTTTTTCGATACATCGCTTGAAAACATCGATGTTTTTTCAACATCGAATACTTTTATGTTTTTTTTCGGGTTTAGTAGTTATTGTAAGGGAGACAATGTAAGTAAAACAAAAAAACATTAGAAATATTTTATTACGACATCAGATATTACAAAATGAGACAAAAAATACTAAAGTCTAAATCAATACTTTTATTTTTGTGATCGGCTTTAAAACCAATGCTGTTTAGGCAAACTTTGTAGAAATAAAAGTTTACTCAAACGTTTACCCTTCAGTCTATTCCTTTGCTGATTTACTATTTGGCCAGCCTTCGAAAATAACCGTTCGGATGGGACCGAAGTCCCAACAATAGTCAAGTATTTGAAAGCAATTTTATATAGTTTAGGAAACTGAATTTTGAGATCGTTCCAGATTTCCAGAGGATTTTCATTCAATCGTCCTACAGGACTTCTCAAATAAATGGATAACTCATCAGAAATCGCATCTTCAGATTGCGTTGCTTTCCAGCTCTTGTTTACTAATTTATGATGGTCTTCCCATAAAGAAAAACTATCTTCTAATTTTTCCGATTGATCTGAATCAGATTCCGACATTCCCAACGTTTGTGTATTATTTTTCATGAAGGCCTTGATTTTTGCGACTGCTGTAGAGCAAGCTAGCGCGTCCCTAAAATGCATTTTTTTGAACCGTGGATCCAGTACAGTGGCTATGGCAAGTGGAGTAACTCGCTCTATAGCACCCATTCTTTTTTCTATTTCTTTAAGCACAATCGATTTCAACTCATTGGCGAGTGAATCTATCAATCTAAGAGCTTGAATTTTTAAAACTAAGCAATGGATTAAAGGAATTACTTTGCTGCTAGTGCAGTACATGTCGCCGGATACTTCTCTCGTAGCAGCTTCGAGCGGTCGTAAGACTTGTAATACTGAAGAGAGAATTGACAATTCTGACGCATTGCCCATTGCTGGTGCATTTTTATGGCGGATAATTATATCGTTTACGACAATGTGTAATTCTAAAAACCTCTCAAGCATATAATAAGTGCTGTTCCACCTTGTTGAAACTTCTTGAATCAATTTTGTTTCTTTAGCGGTGGCTTTTCTTAAGTCATTGCTTGCAATGTTACTTTGTTTAAACCATGTAACAATTTCCTTAACCTTTGTTAATAGACTTTGCAACTCTGGACACTGTTGTAAAGCGTTCTGAGCAACTAAATTTAAAGTGTGCGCAAAACACGGAATGTGTTTCTTACCAAAAGCCAAATCGACGGCCTTAATCATAGATGCTGCATTGTCAGTAACTACAGCCGAAACTCTATCGGTGTTAATATTCCATTCGACACAAGTATTAAGAAGCATTTCAGCAATGTTCTCTGAAGTATTACGCTCAAGTAACTGATATACTCCAAGAGTTATTGAAAAAAAATCAATACCTATACCGAAGTGTGCTGTAATCCCAAGAAAACTTCTCATGCTCATTGTTTCTGTCCACATATCTGTCGTAAGGGTGAGGTTTTCTACATTTTTTATTTTATTTTTGAAAACAGCTGATAATACATCATATTTATCGTCAACCCAGCGAGTTATTGTCGTTTTACTGGGAAGCTTGTAATGCGGCGCAATCACTTTCATCAGATTACGAAAACCCTCATTTTCAACAATCATAAATGGTTGATTGTCCTTACAAAGCATATAAATCAAGGCATTATTTATTTTCAAAAATTTATCGCCACTTTCCGAAAATGAATTTATATGTTCGAAACTCTCTACAATCGACTTTTGACGCTTTAAAGATGGAGGGAGAGGATCATTGATATGGATATCTTCTGTTGATAAGCATATTGAAGCTTTATTTTTCGATTCTATCGTATCAGCTGTACTGGTTGATGGCAGTGACTCAGGGTTGGAGACAGCAGGTTTGGAGACTATTTTAATTGTTTCGCTGTCGACATCGGATGAACTTACATTACTCGTCGCTTGCAAGTTTTTTTTATTTACTTCTAAAAACGCAGCTTTGTGGATATGTTTTACGTGCCCAATCAAGTTTGACGTATTGCCACTCGATTTAATAGATTTTTGACAAAGCTTGCATTTTGCAAGGTTTCCATCTCCTTCAATTTTAGTGAAAAACTGCCACACGTTACTCTTCTTTGGAGGCGCCATCATTTAATCAACTGAAAAAAGAAAACAAAGTAGGTAATGGAAGTATATATTTATCGATTAATTTACCACTCTGTACTGTAGAATCACATCACTATTGACGGAATTCACGACATTCTAAGTAAAAAAAAAGTAAAATAAACGTGATTTAATTTGTTCAAAACAACTTATTAGAGGAATTATTCGTGCAATAGTGCGTGTATTAGTATGAATATTGGGCCAAAATGTTAGAAAACTTAGATTGTTTGTCACACACAAGTTGAGGTTAGGTTAAAAATATTTTTAAGCATAATAACATTATTACATACCTTTTCAACTACGAGCATGGAATTAAATGTTAGGTCAAGCTAGTTTATATTAAAATGCACTTATCACGTGTCACTTAATTACTTGTTTAGATTAGTTAGAGTAAATTTCAATTCACAAACAACAAATACCAGCAAACTGCAGCGGGGGAGGGAGGAGCGAGTGGAGTGAGTGAGTGAGTAAACAAAATTATCCAATATCCATTCATTTAACCAATGCAGCCAACCTCAAGAAAAATCAGATAACTTTTTCTCATGGTAACAATTGTTAAAAATTGAAATTATTAAATCAATACCTACTAAGTTATGTGAACTAGAAATATATTATTCGTTAGTTAGCTTTTCCATTGATTCGATGTTTTTAATAAAACCATCGATACATCGAATAGAAAAACATTTGTCAAAACATCGTATCAATCCGATGTATCGAACGGTAAACATCGAATGGATTCAATACATCGATGTTTAGTGAATATCCCTATGCCGTGGAATAGAGCATCGATCAGTATGAGATGACCCGGCGGATGAATGTTCTGTAGGTGTGGAAAAGTGTTTTAGGGTCGCAGCCTCGGATTTTGCCTTTTATGAGATAGATCAAGTTTGCTCTATTCCGGACTTTCTTGAGGACGTTATTGATGTCAGGCTGCCAGTTGAGAAATTGGTTGAACGTGATTCCAAGATAGATTGCTTCATTTTGAGGAGTGAGGTTACGGACCCATAGTGATAATTTGACGTCGAATTTCCGGAATTTTGGAGCTCTTGACATGTTGGGGTGATGGAATAGTTGGGCTGATGAGGTCGAGATGTTTTTGGGCGATACTTGAATAATTTGAACGCGTTGTCATCTGCAAAAAGAGCGGAGTCTGTACGTATGTCCGTTGGAATATCGTGAGCTTAAATTCAATATAAAATGGGGGATGAAATTGAACCTTGAGGTAGGCCAGCCGATGGGCAAAAAGCGTTCGAAAAAGCTGCTATAATATTCCGTACCTTTCTTGGTAAAATAATATTAAATCAGAATAAACGATCTATTAATCTCACTACCCTGAATCACTTTCCTTTTTTGTTTTGCCATGATTTTATTTCATCTGCAAATTCTCATTCACCAACCTGAAAGTACTCTAATATGTATAGATTGAAAATTTCGAAGAAAGTCTAATTTACCAAGCATTTACAGTTTTCAAACTAAATCATGTTCTTCCGCGGTTTGAATTATCATTCAGTCCATGTTATTCTTGTTTCTTTCCATTTACAGTTTTCGTTTCGAGCTGTGAAAAAATTTTGTTTTACCATTAAAAGAGTTCTGATTGAAAATATCACTCCTTTAGGAACTGTGTTGTTTCCTCCTATTTCTCGGCCTAGTACATTAGTTTATTCGTAAAAAGTGAACGATCGGTCCTATTTTTCCAATAAACATATCATCAAAAAAAATTTTTGTTTTAGATAACTGAATACATGGACAAAATCTAAAAAACTCTGATATACATTTGAATCTTAGAAGGAATTTCAATCTACCAAACTCCAACTGCATGAAACTCCAATTTTTCTGTCCATAAGTGAATATTTCCTATCAAGATTCACTTTGTTGTTTAATATTTACCACTTTCTCGCCTTTGTTATCAATTAAAAACTTTTGTTGTTCATATTCAAAATTTAACTGATTACTTAAAATTACAGTTCTTTGTAATTTTGTTCTCATACGAGCTTTGAATTCGGACTTTTTGGATGCTTCGTAATGGAGACGAATGATAAAGTACTGATTTAGTACTATCCTTATCAATTGATTACGATGATCAACAAGAGGTGCTTGATCAAATACGTGTTCTTTCTTTGTAAATGACATATTGACTTGCAAGGTGTTCATTGTCAGGATTTTCATCTTCTCCAAAATGTTAGGAGAGGTTAAGTTCTGTGTCCTCAGTACTTTTTCAGCTGCACGGCAGATGAGAATTACGTCTAATGAAGCAGATGTTAATGTTCCGTACGTTTTTCTTATTTGTAAAGCTGAAAGGGGTTCTGTCCTGGTCAATTCATCTCTACAAATTAAACAGCAGAGTTTCTTGGCTACTGCCTTAGCAACTGATCCACTGATGTAAGCTATTGCTTCAAGAGAGTAAAGACTTGAATGAAGTTGATGACATTTGAATGAAACATCCTCTAATTCTTCGTGGAAGTCTTTCTCATCTAAATCATCGTTCTTTTCAGTGTGACCGATATCAAAAAAGAGCGTGTCGTCCTGTGGTACACAATTAGCAGAGAGATGTACTTTAATTTTTACGTGAGAGAGCACCTTTCTATAAGCACTCTTCAACTGTACTGTTGTCGGCTTGTTGTTGAAGCCTCCGAACTTTCGGAATAATGCAAATAACATCTCCAGATGGTCTTGAGATAGTTTGTATGTTAGAAGATATTCTAACTGTCCTTCCTTAAAAAGATCTTCAGCCAACTGTACAGCATTCTGCATTGATATTATTAAACCACGAAACCCTTTACGTTTTTTAGTTGATAATAATTCTTGTCCATTGATACTCAAGCGTTTTAAATATAGTATATTTTTCTCCACTGCGACTTTTATTTCTTGAAGATTTGCATGAGTAATTGCTGAATTGCTTGGACACTTGCTGAATTTATTTCGAGAATTTAGCAAGTCGAAACAATCATCAATAACCCTACAAAACTTTGCAGTCGCACTGGCTCCTCTGAATTACGTGAATACGTGAGGCGATCGAATGAAGATTTCGGTACTTGCTTTGCCAATGTGCATAACATCCGCTTATCAGCTCCCAAAAAAAAGAAACAAAACAATCTAAAGTTTGTGGCGCGGTAGCTGTGAATATGGACTTATACAATATGTAATAATTTTGTAACACAATTTGTAAAACTATTTGATAATAACTTATTTTATTTATTCAACTTTACTCTAAGATATTTGAAAAAAAAGTTGAACAAAAAAAACCAAAAAAAAATTTCTTGATCAGGATTTGAACCCAAATCTTGCACGTTCCGAGTCAAACGCCTGACTACTGAGCCAACACCGCAATATGAACATATTGAAAGTAGTGTTCAAATTGCCCCAGATGCTTTGATTATTCGAGTGGGGAGTCGGTAGGGGCTCGTAGCTCCGCCGATTAGAGAGAGATGGATGGTCCGTTCGCTCTTATTTGTCTTTCTAAGCTGGATTCAATGTACGTCGTCAGATCCGCAGTCTATATCATAGATAAAAAAATTATTATTAAAAAAACAAAATACCCGACTGCACACTAAAAAAAGAGTAAAACAAGCCCCACAATAATATTGATCAATCAAATGCTAAAAACTAATTATGTAATACCGTTTAAACAATACCTATATTAAAATACACTACAATATGTGTTCGTAATCGATAGTTAAATAAACAGAAACTTATTTTGAATACAAATTTACTGAATATAATTTATAAATGTTGATGGAAAGCATCGCAGGCGGGGACCAACAGAGGCTTATTTATTTATAGTCATTTCGGTTGTGCACCATTTAGCAGAATTTTCGTTGGTGGCGGTCAAGGTGGTCCCCGCCTGCGATGCTTTCCATCAACATTTATAAATTATATTCAGTAAATTTGTATTCAAAATAAGTTTCTGTTTATTTAACTATCGATTACGAACACATATTGTAGTGTATTTTAATATAGGTATTGTTTAAACGGTATTACATAATTAGTTTTTAGCATTTGATTGATCAATATTATTGTGGGGCTTGTTTTACTCTTTTTTTAGTGTGCAGTCGGGTATTTTGTTTTTTTAATAATAATTTTTTTATTTATAACTTTTTAGCTGTTTTTATTTAACGAAAATGTTGTAGATGTAGAAGACTATGTATATGTAAGTACCATTTTAAATTATTTCGACGACATTTGGCTTTAGATTACGAGTGATGTTACTCCGCAACATAAATTTACCGCCAATCTGGACTGTTGGTAGTGAAGAAGAAAAAGAATTAGGTGAGTCATTACTGCTGAAGATCCCGCAAACGTTTAAGTTCAGTTAAAGAACATTCGTCGTGGGGCCGGTCCAACAGCTTTTTTGGGTCAAGTGTTTTTATTGCTAACCCAGCAAGTGTTTTAACACGGCTTAGGGCTACATAAGCCTGGCCCTTTGCAAACACGTTTGATAGGTCCACGACAGCCCGATCCAAGGTGGTACCTTGCAGTTTGTGTACCGTTACAGCCCAACAAAGTATCAAAGGCAGCATCCGACGTTCAATCTTCCCTTGTCCGCGAAGCGCATCAAAGTCGACAGTGGAGGGCTCTATGCGAACCCCCACACCCAATTCATTGCCCTTAACAGAACGATCGTCGAACTCTACGAATACTGCCTGCGGTAACTCACCTGGTTCTAACTGCTCTCTGCGAAGAGAAGGCCACTCAATTCTTCTTATGATACCCATAGCACCGTTCACCAGACCGTGGTTTACATTGATGTTGCGGCGTAACATCACGCGAGATCCAATTCCAATAGTTAGTGTGCCGAGAATGCCCCCTGTTTTGTTCGGGTCGTCAGAAATGTATTGTTTGCGAGGGCACTGACCGTAGGTTTTAGCTTCTAGGGAGATGTCAACAGCGTTTATTTGGTAGAGCTTTAACATTTGCCCAACTTTTTAGTCATGGCTGGATTATAGCATCGACTTGTTTCGTAGTAGGGAAAATTCGAACTGCCTCTCCATCGGCAAATGGACCCTCTAGTGGAATTCTGCGGCTGTCCAGGATCTCAAGTTGGTCCATCGTTAACTCACCAACACGAATATTATTGAGAATGTCCACAAAGGTATTGTCTCCTGCCTGTCTCATATTCTGTGGCAATTCACAAAGCTGAACAATTGCCACAGTTTGTTTCACCAGTTAAGTTCGACGGCTGTCGGAAGCAGTAGAACCACCGGTGATTCTGAAAACTGGTGGTAACTGCATGAGATCTCCAAACAAAATTACATTGATACCACCAAAGTTCCCTTGATCCTGTTTTAGTTGCTGGAGGCGAATGTGAATGTTTCGCAGTGTTAAGTAGGGCACCATTGATATTTCATCGATGATGAGCCAATTTATATGCCTCCACTTTTGTCGCTCCCTTTGCAGCCTTTCACCTGTTAGTGGGCGTAATGTTTCATTTCTTCCCTTTTCAATTGGTAGCGCAAAAGTGGAATGCAGTGTAGTTCCACCGATTAGTCTGGCTGCTACTCCAGTTGGTGCAGTAACAATCACGTTTTTACCTATTTCAGTGTTACTCAACCTACAGAATTTGTTCAGTCACTAACTTTTAAGGTAAATGTTTTTCGGTACCAGCTCCTCCAGTAACAAAAACTAGTAACGGATCAGAATTTGACACGTCAATAACTTTTGGGAAATTTTTGAAACAGTTGTCGTTGACTCATGTTCAACGAAGCTACAAATGTTTCAAACTGATTGTCTGGCATGCCTATGTCAGTTGGTTCATCTTCGACTTCTTCGATCATAATATTATGACCGCCGTCGTCGAGTATGTGTTCAATAGGCTGAACGTCATTGTTGTCATTTACGTCATCGTTTTGTTCCTCAACGGTTCCTGCTGCCAAGTTTTCTGCCACAATGCGGCTTATGGCTTGTTGATCTCAGTTTCACCGCATCATAGTTTCGGCGTCAAAACCTTCTTGCAGCGGACGTAGTCGATGCCTTTTGGCCCAGAAAGCTTCTTTTGCAGTATTAAAACCATCCAACAACTCTTCCTCTGCTCGGAACGGAATATGAGTCAGGACCAATGAGTAGTAATATGCTTCTGGGTCTGAAGACAGCGTATAATAACGCGTTCGGAGTATAGCTGGACGTGTCCGCTTTTTCATCCTACCTACGTTGTCTAATAAGGTAATGTATCGACGACTAGACACGTCCTCATCCTCAGCATCATAGGCATCAGCATCTTGTTCATCCTCCTCTGTATCGTTTCTAGTAGAGGCAACCTCGTACCAAATCGCAAACTCACCTAAACTAAGTTGCTCCAGAGAAAGAGGTCTGTGAACGTACCTATCAAATACATTTTTGTACGGTTCGGAACTTTCTGTGTCAATCCTAAGCATTCGGTATCTTTGTTCAGGCGCGCAAGTGTTTACGAAAACACATTTACGTGAACTATCTCTTAATTTTAAATGACACAATCGAAACGCACATTCGTTGGCAGAGACTTCTCTGTGAGACAAAATTGCGTTTTGGATAGCAAAAACCAGCCGTCCCAAGTTGCTTCCACCGCGGTCTCTTACAGCACTTATAGCTTGCCTTATTGATCTAGAGACCTCTGCAGGTTCAGCTTTTGAGATATACTTTGAGATGTAGTACGCCACACCTAAAGCTGACCCGCAAGGCTGTAGATCAATATTGGCGCGCCACAGTTTTAATAATCTCGAATTGTAGCAGTTTATCATGGTTTCCGAATCTGTTCTTTTTAATATATAAAATCTTCCACCATTTCTCATTGCTTGCTCGTCGTCTAAGATTGTAGTGTTTTCAGACACTGGTCTCGGGAAAGCGAATCTACAAACGTTTCGGTTATTTTTGAAGCATGTTTGAGTGTGTCGATGTGTTTGTAACTGAACGACTAAATCATGCATCTCTGAGTCGTCCTCAGCGTCGGGAACCTCACACGTGACAACACGCTCCAGCAACTGAATACCTTCAGGGGTGTCAAAAGCCGGCATATCAGCACACCATAAAACCATGTGAACGTGAGGGCTACCTCGTAGCTGAAATTCTATGCGCCACCAAAAATCAATAATTTTCTTTCCTAAAATCGGATCCTCTTCTCTTCTCAGCCTAGTAAACAAAGTGTTTAGGCGCAACATAAATTGTCTTGATAACGTGACTGGGTAGGACTCGACAAGGTGCTGCTTTTCAAGGAAGGTCAAATCTTCAAAAGAAAAATTTGGGCGGCCATCGGCAACTAAAAGGGCTTTTAGCATGTCGGGCCAATTTAAATCGTTACAAGAGAGAAAGATACCAATGAGGAGGGCCTAAATTTTCACCATGGCAAGAAGATCCGTATACGCTTTGTGCCAGTACGCGGACGTGCCACGTATGTTGCGCATTACCAGGTGCACATTTTGTACAACATCTGTGGGCTCAGCTCCATCCTGACGCAACCGGCCACAGACTGAAACATTTTGTTGAGCCTTGCAAAGTTCTACTAACGAGAGGGCGTAAAATATGTACTCGTTAAATTGGAACCGTTTGTCATTGCTCATCACTCGAGTTTGGTAGTAATCGAGCGGTGTTATTGGAACGGGTCTTTGTTCCCTAAGCCCATTTCGACCATCTGGGAATAACCTTATCCACGCTAGCTCTTCTGCTCTTTGCTCTCTCAAGACGCTGACCGGGGGCACAGTTTTCCGTTTGAGTTCGTAGATAGGTATTGGTCTCTCTTCTACGGTATTAGCGTTCGAAACAACTTCGTTTAGATCTGGAATATTAGTATCAATCGGCATAAGAGCTGTAGTAACAAACGCGTGTTCTTCGTGAACAGGATCACTGCTATTCAGATTGCCGTCGCTAACTATCTGAGTGTCGTGTTGTTCATTCAGTACTGGCGATTCATTTGGGATGACCAAGGGTGTTGCATTTATAGCTGTGATACTATACTGCATATCTCGATGGCCTCTTACCTGTAGTGCAACAGCAAGATGTTGACATAAATCGCCTTGATTTGCAAACTTCATCAACATGGAGGCTCCTCTGTTAGGTGCAACATAACCTTTGGGTCCCCGAGAATGTGAGTCGAATAAGTAATATTCTGGGATCTCGACATCAGGAGACTGATTGCGTTCGACGATTACTTTCATTACCGCCAATGCAATATTTGTTTGACATGTAATAATTCCTTTATCGTGTGTTGTAAAAAATATTCAATCCCCGAAGACAAATTAAGTATCCTAAGAACGTCAGATGGCGCACTCGAGTTAACAACTCCAACGACAACATCGGGCTGTATATTTAATTCGAATTCTGTAGCGGCCACAGAAACTGCGGGTAATAGCTCTTCAGTATTTAAAATTGCGGTCTGTTTGCAAGTCGTGACATGCACCTGTTGAAATATGTATTACCAGCTAATAAAATTCGATCCAAGTCAGATGGGGCCCATTCATTTAATGGTTTGGAACTGGAGTAGGCGATAGCCGTGGCGCGTAGTTAGTGCACTGGCAACCACGGGATTCCTCTTCAAACCGATCACTGCCTTGGTGAAAAGACCACGCAAGATGTGACGGTCATGTCCCAGCCTTGAAGTGATTTTTGGCTCATTTCTAATGTGATCTGCATTTTCTAATGTGATAACTGCCTCCAGAATACTTGACCGTATCTCTTCATTGAAGTAATGTAAATATTAATTTGCACATTAGAGTACAAATGATTGTTTCGCAATAGCCACTCTAATGCTTTCTTAATTTTTCGATGTCTACCGAGTATCGTCGATTGTTTGTCACGTTATCTAAATTTTCAGTGACCACACTTATTCCCGCATTGCTATATTCAATGGAAGCTGTTCAGGTATCTCTTCAACTTGCTGTGCAAAGAGGATGAAATGCCCATAAATCCCTGTTGTCCGTAACGACCACCCAGACGCACCACTTTTATAAACGGTTTTATCGAGAAATGAGCCGCAGCTCCATCTCTGATAGACATTCAATTTCAGGCGGAATAGGTGCAACAGTCATGTTGTTCCAAAATGCATTTGACGGGCACTGATTCTTTATTTGTTGGCGCATCTATTGCAACAATCTATGCGGTCTGAAACATTTTGTGGTAGAAAGTAATATTAGCAGTTAAGATACTGCGTGACTGTTTCTTGTATAGAAGCTTATGACATACGTAGCACACCACATCCGCCACTTGAAATCGCTTCATTGAATGTGGCATCACTATTTGTAAACAACTGCCGTCGAACACGAGACTGTGACCTCATAGCCGAAAGTCTTTCTAAACGCGAGCCAGGTGATTCGTTGTTACGAGACTGCACAGCATACTCTCGCATCTGCTCGAGTCGAGAAGCGCGGGATGATGGAGACTCATGCTCACGAATTAATTCGGCATGCTCCCGCATCTGGTCGAGTCGGGCAGCGCGAGTTGGTGGAGACTCGTGTTCGCGAACATTTCCCGCATGCTCCCGCATCTGCTCGAGTCGAGCAGCGCGAGATGATGGAGACTCATGTTCACGAACGTTTGTGGCATATTCCCGCATCTGCTGGAGTCGTGTCATTACGAGACGACGGGGACTCAGCAGCTCTCTTTTCAGATTTGCTAGCTGCAAGCCTACGCCGCTTTGTTCCCTATCAACGCTAGACTCACGTGCTTGTAAAGTACGTCTGCAGGTACTTTTGTTATTTATAAGCTCTTGACGTGAAGTAGGTGAAAGTTGGCTGTACCGTTGGGACATTCTTACTCTTGCTTCTATAAGGCGTTTTTCGCGTGCCTCAGGAGATTCGGCTTTTAATTTTTTAGCCCGAGCCTGAGCCCTTTTTGTTTTGCGAGATAATCCCATATTGTATGTTTTTATTTCTTAAAATGGTCTGATACCTATTGCCGAAAAAATCAGTACTAATGGAGAAGTATCCTTCAAGAACGTCAGATGGCGCACTCGAGTTAACAACTCCAACGACAACATCGGGCTGTATATTTAATTCGAATTCTGTAGCGGCCACAGAAACTGCGGGTAATAGCTCTTCAGTATTTAAAAAATCAGTACTAATGGAGAAGTATCCTTCAAGAACGTCAGATGGCGCACTCGAGTTAACAACTCCAACGACAACATCGGGCTGTATATTTAATTCGAATTCTGTAGCGGCCACAGAAACTGCGGGTAATAGCTCTTCAGTATTTAAAAATTGCGGTCTGTTTGCAAGTCGTGACATGCACCTGTTGAAATATGTATTACCAGCTAATAAAATTCGATCCAAGTCAGATGGGGCCCATTCATTTAATGGTTTGGAACTGGAGTAGGCGATAGCCGTGGCGGCATTAGCCGTGCACTGGCGGCCACGGATTCCTCTTCAAACCGATCACTGCCTTGGTGAAAAGACCCACGCAAGATGTGACGGTCATGTCCCAAAGCCTTGAAGTGATTTTTTGGCTCATTTCTAATGTGATCTGCATTTTCTAATGTGATAACTGCCTCCAGAATACTTGACCGTATCTCTTCATTGGTAATGTTAGTATTAATTTGCACATTAGAGTACAAATGATTGTTTCGCAATAGCCACTCTAATGCTTTCTTAATTTTTTCGATGTCTACCGAGTATCGTCGATTGTTTGTCACGTTATCTAAATTTTCAGTGCGCATTTGCTATATTCAATGGAAGCTGTTCAGGTATCTCTTCAACTTGCTGTGCAAAGAGGATGGCTTGCCCCTTAAATCCCTGTTGTCCGTAACGACCACCCAGACGCACCACTTTTATAAACGGTTTTATCCGAGAAATGAGCCGCAGCTCAATCTCTGATAGACATTCAATTTCAGGCGGAATAGGTGCAACAGTCATGTTGTTCCAAAATGCATTTGACGGGCATGAGCCCGCATTCGGGCTGTATACTCGAGCATATCCCCCTCCGCACCGCGCCGCGCGCCGCATGCTTGCTAACGCATGAGTTGCTTTGCGTTGACGCAGAATTAACATGTTCCCGTGGGAATTTTGAGAAAAAACGTATCCTATATTAATTACTCCCGTGATTGAAATGAATCTAATGATACCGCATACATATTTTTTTAAAGGGAAATTTAGAAAAAATATTATTATGTCTTTATCCCGTGGGACTTTTAGGATAAAATGTATCCTATGACACTCCCGTAATCAAGACAAATCTAACGATACCTCATACATCAAAATCCATCAATAGGCTACGCAGTCTACATACTCTAAAAACATTACCCTCCTTCTTTGGCAGAGGTAAAAACTAAATAGATCGGCAACTGATCCTGGCGCCATCTCTTTTACTGGGAGAAAACAATGTTCTAAAAATGATTATGCAGGTAGATTCCTGCAACACTGCTTCCATAAAATATTTTACAGATTCCTGCTTTATTGCTTATAAATTTTTATTTTAAAGGCAAGTTCATTTGTCTACACTAACTTGCACTAAATTACACTAAAACGACGTAGAATAAAATTCGTACGCTAAATTGAATTGTGCGTTGTTTCATTATAACTTAGTGCAAGTTATTGTGACAAATGGACAAGCCATATAACACCCATATAATATATGGACGCTGTTAAGCATTCGTGTGTTAACCCACAATGAGCTAGTTTTGAGTAATCAGCTATTCTTTGTTTTTGAGAACAATCTTCTTTTTCCGCTCATTGTTAAAAAAATATATATGTTATGTGGTATCATTTTTCTTGTTGAAATGCATAGATTAATAAAATAAATGAATATATTACAATAAATTCATTAATAAATAGAAAGAGCATAAAAATGGTTGATGCTTAAATTACTGAAGGGTTTATTACAAATTAGCATTAATGTGTTATGTGCCTCGACACATAAATGCAAAATTCTGATTTGTTGTTTTAAAATGAATACTGGCGTCATTTTTAGAAAATGTAATGAAATAAACTACTAACTATTATATTTTTAATATAATTGTTTATTAAAAGTTTAAATTGCTATAACATGTTTTTCATCACATTACAAATTGTGCTTAAGAATATTAACTTATTTGCTTGAGAAATACAACAAGTTAACACTTATATCATAAAAACCAAACATTTTAAATTATTTTTTATCATTATTATTTTAACTTAAAACTTCTTCTAAGAACATTACGTACTACTTAAACAAAAAAAAAAAAAAAAAAAAAAATAAAACTTCTCGATATCTTTTCTTCATTATAACTAAGTATTAAATATTTTAAATTTGTATTTGTAGAGAGATCTTATCTTAATCAGTTCAGCTAATAATCAGTCTTCTTCGGTTTCTTCTATTGCATAATCTAGCGTCCTCCCAATTCCTTCGACATCATCTTCAAACTCAACAGACCTCACAGTTTGCAAAAAACTATAAAACTCTTTGCAATCTTCTGGAATCAACTTAAGAATATCTTGAAGATCTTTTACTTTGCTTTTGGATAATTCCTTACCGTTTGGCCATAATAAAGGCAGTGAAATGTTTTTAAAATGTTTCATATCTTTATTTTTTTTGTTTTTGGACAAGTCTACAATTCTAGCGGTTTCATTTAAAGCAGATTTTATATACATTATGGAAGGAGTATCTTTTTTAAGTACAATTTCAAAAGTTTTAAGCCAAGAAATTTTATTCTTATCTAAATCTATTTTCCGGTTAGTGATAGCTTTTAACAAAGGTCCTACAGACCTGAATTGACTTTTATTCATTTTTTTTACCGTAAATTTGTTTTTTCTCCGACACTCTACCATAACTTTAATGTAGTCCAGATCAGTATACAGCCTAAAGTTCGTTTTTAGGCGACACTCTACGTCACCAAACTCAGAATCGTTAGGCAGAAATGTATGACCTGATTGTAGAAATCTGATGGTTATTTTAACCAATTTGTCATGATTTAGCAGTATATGAAGCAACATTACTATTAGTTTAATACTCCGATTTTGTTAGAACTATTTGAATTTGCCGCGCGCCCCACGGCGCAAGTCGCACCCACCCTTCTCGATCAGGCGAGTTGGTGAAACGACCACGACGCACCATCCCTCGTCCATTTTTGAACTTGACCTCGTCAGGAGACACACGTGCCTCACATTTTGTATCTTTAAATTTGCTTTGTGAAAAGTGCATGGAATATAGTTGTAATAGGTTACGGACCCAGTCATAGCTCGATTCATAGGTCAGTTCAAAATGCGAGCGTCGAAGAAACTGTAAGTACAACTCTTATATCGAACACTCTCACGTGAATTTATTTTTATTTGTTGGACGTATCTGAAATGATTAACGATAGCATGGCGCGAATTGAACCGTTAAAGAAAGACAATTTCGATACGTGGAAATTGCAGATGAAAGCAATTTTAGTCAAAAATAAATTATGGGGTTATGCGGACGGAACGATAAAGGAAGTCAAGTTAGATAACGATGGCAGCAACGCGAGTGACGTCAAGGCGTGGACGGCGGACGATAACAATGCTTTGTCGGACATCATTTTGTCTATCCACCTAGCGAACTTAAACAAGTAAAGAACTGCCGAACTGCTCGTGAATTGTGGTTAAAACTCGAATCTATATACCAATCTTCCGGTCCGGCGCGAAAGGCGACGCTACTGAAGAAACTAACCCTTCAGAAAATGAACGATAACGGAAACGTGCGGGAACACGTGAACGAATTTTTTGACACGGTTGACAAATTGAACGACATGAATGTTGAAATAAACCCGGATCTGTTAACCGTGATGTTGCTGTATAGTTTACCCGCGAAATTTGAAAATTTCAGATGCGCGATAGAGTCGCGCGATTCGTTACCGTCTCCAGAAACGTTGCGAATTAAAATTATCGAGGAAAGCGATGCGCGAAACAAAGAAATTAATGTCGAAACGTCGAATGCCATGATCGCAAAATACAATAGACGCGAACAAAATTTTAATCGACGCGGGCACAAAGAAAATTCAGCCGTTGACACTTCAGGTAAACCTGATCGGTCAAAATCGGGAAATGACGTGTTTCGATGTTTCAAATGTAATAGATTAGGACATAAGGCCGCAAAATGTCGAAATCCTCGGGAAACAGCCGCTAACGTTTGCCTAAGAGTTTTCGAAAACAACGGAGGAGAATCGATTAAACGGAACTGGTGTCTAGATAGCGGCGCAACATCACATATGTGTAATAAGCCCGAGTATTTTAACGAAATTTGTACAGACAGTGGTTCTCTACAATTAGCGAATAATTCATCAATTGATATCAAAGGATCAGGTATAGCGCGATTCGCCACCATAAATTCCGGCGACGAAACAAATGTTTCTTTAGAGGGCGCACTACTTGTACCGGACCTACGTACAAATCTCGTCTCGGTCAGTAAAATGGCTGACCGAGGGTTGCAAATAAATTTCCGAAAAACTGACGCGATCGTTACGAATAAAAGGGGCGACATTTTATTACGGGCAAGGCGTGAAGGAGATCTGTATTATTTCCATGAAAAAAGTCAAAACGAAGGCTCGGCCGCAATAGCCTCCACGGGAGAAAGTATTTCCGAATTCGAAAAATGGCACCGTCGCCTAGGACATATAAATTCAAAGTTTACTGAACGCAAAACGCGATGATAAAATTCGGGGTATAAAATGCAAAATTAGTAAAAATGATTTCGATTGCGATGTTTGTCTCAAAGCTAAAATCACGCGAACGCCATTCGGGAGATCTTCCTCAAGACAATCAAATTTATTAGATCTGATTCACACGGATATTTGCGGACCTATGAGGGTAGAGTCACTTGCTAGGTCAAAATATTTCATTGAATTCATTGATGATAATTCTCGTTGGTGTGAAGTTCGTTTTCTACGATCGAAGTCAGAAGCTTTTAAGGCGACCATCGATTTTATTAGGCTAATTGAGAACCAAAAAGGTACCACGGTCAAATGTCTCCAATCAGACAACGGTACGGAATACGTGAATCGCGATCTCACAGAATACTTGAAAAAACGCGGCATTACGAGACGACTAACAATTCCTACAATCCCGAGCAAAACGGCGTGGCGGAACGTATGAACCGCACACTGCAAGAAATGGCGAGATGTATGCTCATTGACTCCGGGCTTCCCCCCTCGTTCTGGGCCGAAGCTGTTAATACAGCGAATTATATTCGGAATCGGTGCCCCACAAAAAGTTTGAATGGGTTGACACCATATGAGGCGTGGACGGGAAAGTACCCGATGTAAGTCACTTAAGAGTGTTCGGTTCAAGGTCGTATACTTAGACAGGAAACCTGGAAAGGGCAAATTCGAGTCTCGCGGAAAGGAGGATTCTCGTGGGTTACGCGTCCGACCAAAGGGTTATCGAATTTGGTCTGTCCAGGACAAATCCATAATTGTAAGTAGAGACGTAAAATTCGGCCAAGAAGGTAAGTCTGTGGCTACAACTCACGATGAGGTTTTCCCCGACGACGGAAACGGGTCCAATTCCATAAACGAAGGCGATAGCGACGATCTTGTCGTCATACCGATAGCAGCCGACGAACAGGAGCCCGCTGAAGCTGAAAACGAACCCGCAGAACGAAGAGAGGACGAGAACCAGGAGGCCCGGAATGCGTGTGACAGCCAGAAGAGGGCAGGGCAGACCAAGGTTGATGCGAACTGGTGAACCAGGAAGACCCAAGAAAATCTACCAAACTGCGGAAGAAGCAACTGATGAAGAGAGGAAGAATCAGTTCTATTATCAGAAGTCCAAATAGGCCAGGCGCTCTCGAGCCGGACGTCGAAGAATGGCATGCAGCAATCGACAAAGAAATTGAGTCGATACTAAAAACGACACATGGTTACTGGTGGATCGACAGAAAGGTGAGAAGACGATAGGCAGTCGCATCGTTCTCCGAAATAAGATGAAGCCCGATGGAACGCTGGAGAAAAGGAAGGCGCGATTGGTAGCACAGGGATTTAGTCAACGTCCAGGGGTGCATTATTCTGAAACTTTTTCGCCAGTGGCACGGATGGGCACGATCAGGCTACTCACGGCCCTTGCCGCTCGCACCGGGATGCACATTCATCAGTTAGACATAACGACGGCCTATTTAAACGGAAAGATACATGAAAATATATTCATGGAGCCGCCAAAAGACATAGATGTAACACTTAGGAGAATCGTTGAACGGAACCGAAACAACGACATTGGTAATAAGGCGAAGAAGATGCTCTCAGAGTTGATGAGCGGTGATAAAGTTTGCCAGCTCCGCAAATCACTATATGGGCTGAAGCAAGCCGGACGTAACTGGTATTTAACGCTGCACGAAACCCTGTCAAAAGTTCAAGCTGAACAATCCAGTTTCGACCCATGCATATATTACGTTCGATCGCAGAATGAAGTCACCGTGATAGTCGTCTACGTCGACGACATACTCATATATTCGAAAAGCATCAGCGAAATAAAGAGGATAGAAAATCACCTATCAAACCACTTCGAACTCAAACTGTTGGGTGACGTTAGCTACTGTTTGGGGATCGAGTTCACGAGGCAAAATAACGGAATATCGATGAAACAACGAGGCTTCATAAACGATTTGCTGAACAGGTTCGGCATGAGCGAAGCAAACTCAATTTCCACGCCACTGGAGAGCCGATTGAAACTAACGCAGAACAAGGCGATGACCGAGGAAGACTTCAAGAAGCCTTACCGAGAATTGATTGGTGCTCTAAATTATTTGGCAACCTCGACCAGACCAGATATAAGCTTTGCCGTGAGCTACTTGGGACAATTTAACAATTGCTACGGTGAGGAGCATTGGAAGGCGGCAAAACGTGTGCTTCGATATCTCAGGGGACAATAGACGTAGGATTATCTTTCACCAATGACTGCAGTTCTGTAGAAGGCTACGTAGATGCTGATTGGAAACGACATCAACGATCGCAAGTCATTTAGTGGTTTCGTGTTCCTAATGAGCGGTTCCCTATTTCCTGGGAAGCAAGAAAACAGAAGACGGTCGCCCTCTACAACAGAAGCCGAATACGTTGCACTGGCAGAAGCCGCGAAGGAATCCATATTCTTACGTCGGTTCCTACGAGAAATTCGTCTTGGGGATGCAGCCGAAGTTCGCATATATTGTGATAATAACAGCGCCATCAAATTAGCTGAAAATCCGACATTCCATGCCAGGAGTAAGCATATAGATATCAGGCATCATTTTCTTCGGGATCTACTAAGAGCGAAGGAGCTCACTCTGAGTCACGTCGGAACCGAACGACAGATCGCAGATATCTTCACTAAGGGCTACCGAGGATGAAGCATGATTGGTGTGTGGAGAGCTGTGGTTTACGTGGAGCCTAGTGAACGAGGTTTCTCAACTCGAGGGGCTGTTAGAACTATTTGAATTTGCCGCGCGCCCACGGCGCAAGTCGCACCCACCCTTCTCGATCAGGCGAGTTGGTGAAACGACCACGACGCACCATCCTCGTCCATTTTTGAACTTGACCTCGTCAGAGACACACGTGCCTCACATTTTGTATCTTTAAATTTGCTTTGTGAAAAGTGCATGGAATATAGTTGTAATAGATTTTGACCACCGCAAGAGTCAGCCCATAAAATTAAATGCGTAGCTGTAGGTTTTAACTCCTCTAAAATAAATTTGTTAATACAAGAGCCTACTTCTTGAGTACCGCGTCCCGCTTCATGTTCCAACCATGTATGAAAAAGCTTTACCTGTGCTGCCAGAATGGATGCCTAGATTGTAAAAATTTAACTGCCGTTTATAGTATAAAACACCAGTTGGTAAGCAGGGTAAGTTGTGCGTTTTTGCAGATCAAACGTAATAGTTTCAGTTTCAATATCTGTCTTTGCTTGCTGTAAATCTTGCCTCATTTGTTTCCTTAAAGAAGCTGCGTGATCCAAATGCTTCTGATGTTCTTTCTCTATGGCTTCTATTTGATTTCCAGTAGCTCCCTGCTTATTTGATTGGAATATGTCACATTTCATGCAAGTGTCTTTATGAGGCTTTTTGAAACGCAAGTTAAAATGTCCGTAAAATATATTCTTAAATATACTTAATTTTACCGGATTTAAATGCTCTTCAGTGTACAAGTCATATATTTTTTGTAGGTTGCAGTTAGGAGCTAAATATTTGATATCTGACTGTGATCGACAATAGTGCGATTTATACTTCGGAAATTTCTTTATAAATCTTATTACTTCTTCTGTCTTTTCTGTTGACGTTTTATTTTTCCACCGCTGCTTCCTCTATTATCTGTTATTTCTTGCTTTTCTTTTTTCTTTAATGCAATATCGACCCGTGATTGACTAATTTGGTAAGTATTCAAGAATGTTCTCTTACAAACTAGTACACCAGTAATATAATATTTTCTTGTAAACTCACGTCTTGAGCTTCGTCCTTGAATGTAACTTCTATTTACTTTTTGCTCAGCTACATTTTTTGGAGAATGGCACATCGAGCAGCAGAAGTTACCGCATTTCCAGTAATTTTCAAATTCACTTCCTTTTGTCTACTTCTACTTTTCCGTACATTTTAGGGGACAGTTACATATAAAATTACTGCCACAAAAGTTTTGCTTTTAATCTTTATTCCTTTGGTGTTAATATAATCTTGATTTGTGTTAACTTTTGCTTTTTATTGCTCTGTTCTGACTCTCATGCTTTCTTTTCCTGCCCTTTCTCTTTCTCCCTTTCTTGTTCGATTGAGAACCACTTTTAGACAAATCCGTAGACCTTTCTAAAACTGGAATACAGTCATTATCTTCTAATAAAACATTTGCAGGTACATTTTCAAATAAAGGTAGCATTTGATCAACGTATTCAACAACAATATTATTTTGCACGCACATATTTTGCTGAGATCCAGGTATTGTAATCTGGGGATCTGATTCACAAAACGTTTCATCAATATCGTTACTAACAACATCAATGTTAGCGGAAAATATGTTACTGCATCTATCATCCGTTGTAAATAATACAGGGATGCTTTCATTTAATATGGTTTCAGTAATTCAAATGCTAGGTAATAATGACTGGGATTCTTCATCATATTGACCATAACCGTTTATAGCTGCCGTACTTTTGTCTTGTGTTAAAACATCTTTGTTAGTTTGCGGTTCCATGCTGAAATAAAAATAAATTGGTGGAAATTTTGCACGGGATAATTTATAAGCTGGATTAACATATAGGCTATAAAACATCACGCTACGTGTGTCGTATCCCACGGGAGCATTGAAGCAGTTCAACGCGGGTAAAACCGCGGGGCGCAGCTAGTACCCACAACCTCTGACTTTGCAGTCCACCAAGTAAAATCATATGTGCAAACAAACATACACTTCTAAAATTGTAACCCTCCTTTTTATCTTTACCGCAGCCGAATAAAATAGATAAATGAAAACATCCAAGTTCTTGCGAATTGAAATTACCTACTACCTTTATAAAACATAAACTTTTAGAAATTAACGTATTTTGAGGTTAGGTTAGACGATGCACTCCCTCTTTTCGTCATTATAATAAGAATTTAATGAATTACTAAACACATCTAATTGTATTTAAGTCAAAATTGAATAAAAACTTACGTGTCAGTATGGTCAACAAGCCGGCTCAATCCTTACCGCCCCGTCACCGTCGCAGCTACCCGCACTCGCCCAATATTACATTTATGTTCTAACCCACGTTCCGATATACGCATTTTTATGTTTACCGCAGTATAACACATTATTGCTTTTTGTTGTAATGTCATTACATTTTGGCAATAATAATGCAAAGCACTTACGGCATAAATGCTAAATACAAAACTTCATTTAGAAATAAGCAATAACATTTTTTTTACTCTAGAAAAATCTGCGAATGTTTGTAAGTGAAATGGATTGCACCATCGTAAACCTTATGATTTAAAGAATAAGACTGCATTCATAACTCAATACCCGATTTTTTGTGGGTTAACACACGAATGCTTAACAGCGTCCATATATAATATTAAAAAAAAACAAGAAAATTAAAAAAAAAATTTATTAAAAAATTACATTGTAATATTATTATTTATTTACATGGCGTTTTGTTAAATATTTCTTATAGGCAATATGGGTTAAAACATTCCTAATTCGATGTCGTACATCCTTACCGTTAAAAATATTATTAACTAATACAATCATCTTATAAACGCAAAAATTAAAAGTAATATTTACAAACAAACTTATCTTTTCTAAATGACTACTACAAAATAAACTATAAAAATCTTCGGAATCAAGTTTTGCAAATATAATTTCATCCAAGTTATAAGATAAAACAGATTTAAGCATATATTGGTTTAAGTTTGTAAACAAATGGTGCAGTTTTAAAATGAATTCTTTTGATGGATAAGTCAACGAACATTTATCATATTCTCTAAATTTTATCAATTGATTTTCAGGAATTTCTTCCTTAGAGCATAGAATATTTTTGCAATTCATACATTTAACATCTTTAAAAATTTTTTTTAAAATTACTCCTGCGACATAAGGTGTTGCCAAATCATCTTCCTTTTGGTAAGATAACCCTTCAAAATTCGGATATATGGGGTCTTGTACTGTGGGCAAATTAGTACTAACCACATCCTGTGTGATGAACTGTGTAAGTGTATCAAGAAGTCCAGTGCTTTCATCCTCCTCACAGTTTGATCCTGGTGAGTGTGAGGAAGTTAGGTTATTGATAATTAGGGACTTATAAGTAGAGGCAAAGGAATGGGGTGTAGGATTTGTATTTCTAACTCCGTGACTTCTTATAAGGGAAAAGAAATTTTCCAAAGGGTCTTGGTTACAAGACCTTGGAACAAAATATTCAAATTTGTTAGTTTTTAAAACATTCCACAAATATAAAAAGCCACGGAGGGTGAAAAAGGAAATTTTTAATTGAAGGGATTTTGATTTTCTGGGAAGATCCTGGACGGGTAAAATACATTGATTCTAAAACATCAATACTGGATTTCCAGCACTGAACATGGGAGATTTCTCAGTTACCACACCCACCAATTTCTTTCCCGGAGGAGGATGTAAACTACTTCCATTGACACTATCAAACAGTTCATCAAAAAACAGGAGTAAGTCAGCTGTTTGTGTGGCATTTGGATCTAAATAAAATTTTGAAGTAGGCTGGAAATCTTTGCTGATTTCTGCTCTAACCTTCATGGCTGTATAATATGTCCGGCTAAAAATTTGTAGAGCATGTTTAAATCGCATTTTTTTTATTTTATGGACAAAAACATGCTCATCAGTAACTTTGGGAAACACGCTAAATTTACTGATAGGGTCTAACGTATACAAGTCAACTATATGAGACCAAGAAGCAACTTTTTCTTCTCCATTCTGTGTATAGTGCAAATCCTTTGTCAATAAATTATTTCTCATTCCTTTAATAAGATGAGGATAATCATATAAACGAACTACTTCCTCATTATCGACTAGGTATCGTTGAAAATTATTTTCTATATTATTATAAAGACAATGACGTCTTGTCTATTCTATTAAATAATTTATTGCACCACAGTTGGTCGTACCTTGGCCACATATAGTTGCCATAACTTTCAGACCCGTATCTCTAAGTTTTTTAATAACATCTTTTACTATGCGAGCTAGATCTATGGAAGCAACACTGTTTTCTGAAAAATAGTAGCAAATGGGCTGCTTCCATTTTTTTTTTGAACCCTTAACCATAAAAACTAAAGCGTGGTCAGCAAAACCCAGCCTACGATCATTACCACCATAATCAACAAAACCTTCAATGTGTTTAGTTTTACTATTAAAATGCAACCCACAAGCAAGAGAAATTTCGTCAAACATCAAGACACAATGCTTATCCAAAGTTTTCAGTTTGCGAACACTTTCCTTTAAATTGGCAAATATTGGTTCATTAATGCCACAATTCAAAGGAATTCTGCTTAATAAATTTGACAATGTTTTACGCGAGGGTAAGCAGAAAACTTTGGATAAGTATCTATATGTTCGACCACTCTTTTTATAAAGTGAAAGAGCAAATATTTTGTCCTCCAAAGTGAAGCGTCTGCCTTTAGGCTTAAATTTTTGATTCTTAATCTGACTTAAGAAGAAATTATAAGTGCATCTGTTAACCGAAGTCTTTAAAAAATTTAAATTAAAACCTTGGTTTTCTAAAACGGATATGGTCTCTTTGGTGGTTAAGGTCGAGCATTTTTTGGACAAATTTGTAAATTTGCTGATGGTATCCGCCAATGTTCTTTCTCCTTTTGTGGGAAATTTACATTTTTTATTCACCACCCGCTTTTCTATAAGGAAATGAAAAAAATGTAATAGAAACTCGAATAGACTTTTTTACAAGCATAGAAGTGAGTCAACATGTTTCAAGTTCAGATAGAGAAAAATTAATATATGAACAATATTAATTGAATCAGTTTAGAAATAAGTAACTAATTTTTGCTAATCAAATAGAAAAAAGAATTTTTTAAGTTATTAAGTTAGTCATATTAAATCTATATTTGTAAGGAATTGCCCAACTTTGGATATAATAACTGAAGCCCGGACTTTAGGCACTATAAATTCGTTAAAAAAAGGCAGTGAAAAGGCAATAAAAATACTCAAAATAGCCACTTAAAATAGGCATTTATTATATACTGATAGATAAAAACAGATAAGATAAAACAAAAAAACATTCGATGTGAATACTTATTCTTTATTAAACATAACTACCAATAGTTTTCTCAAATTTTCAAATTTTATACTTTGTCGTCTATCTGATAAAATATGTTTATACAACGAAAAGATCTCTCCACATCAACAGATGTCAAAGGTGCATACATAAATGAGGATATTTCGGTAGGGTTCAAGAAATTACTGACCCCATCTCCTAATAAAATCGAATTTATTTCGCGCATCTTGACCAAACCAATATTGTTCTGCAACACTTTTTCACATTTTCTTTCATGAACTCTCCTTTTAATCCAGGCGCAGAATTGATTCTTTCAATTGTTTCATCCATAACGTTCAATTGCTCTTGAAATTTTAAATTCCTCTCTTCTAGTTTTTGTATTGATGTTGGAATTGAATGAAAATGTGCAAGTATGTATGCTAAATCAGACTGGATATTCTTTTTGGACAAAACATCTTTACATATTTTTATTGAAGCTGCATCATTTTCGAGGTGATCCACTATTTCTACAATTTTCTCGAAATGGGTTGCGTAATAAATGGCAGCCGATATCCATGTACCCCATCTCGTTATTGTAGGTTGAGGTGGTAATGGCAGATCTGGTGCAAGTTCTTTGAAAATTTGCACCCTCGATGGAGCTTTTGAAAAACTTTCTTGACGTTTGATATTAACAGATCGACATCGTGAAATAAACTTCGCGCTTCTTCAGCAACTCTATGCAATGCATGAGCTATACACGTCACATGAACCATTTTTGGAAATAGAACTTGCAGAACTTTTCCAGCTGCTTTCATGTATGGAGCGGCATCAGAAACAAATAGCAACACTTTGTCATGTTTCACTCCATCTGGCCACAATAATGAGAGCGCACTGGTAAATAATTGGGCTATTGTCGAATTATTGGCTGATTCGAGTACTTCACTTGTTAATAAATACGTGTTAGAGTCCTGGTGAGTTGATTGTAGAGTTCCAATAATTACGTTGGCTACGTAGCGGCCAAGAGCATCGGTTGTTTCGTCAATGGACACCCACAAATTTTTACCTTCCGTTTCTTTTCTAATTTTGTTCATCTTTTCCTGGAACACTACATCAATATAATTTTTCCGGAGGGTGGACTCACTTGGCACGTGTTCTTTGGTGTACTTTTCAAGGAATGCTTTTAGAGAAGGATTTTCCAATTTCCAAGAGGAATGTTCGCATCCATCAGTGCTTTACATAAATCCAAAGAGAATTGGGATTGTCGATTGGATATAACGCCGAAATTCGGAAGCAGACACGTTTTTACTATCGCAATTTTTCGAAGCAGCATTTTTATGTTTCACTGATGAAAGGTGCTGGGATACAAAATACTTCTTCTCAAAATTCACTTTACAGTCACATATTTTGCAGAATAACACAGAACCGTCACTACTGAAAACGTCTTTACCGAATTCAAGTATTAATTTATTCAATTTTGTTTGCTCGGATGCTCTGATTTTAGGCATATTGGCTGGCGATAAGTTGAACCGAATGGGCGAATGGTGAAAAACAACTGAACGGAAATGGGTATTACGATATATTTATACCTATAGGTATCTGGTTTTAGGTTTTCTCATCAGTAACAGTTGTTGTATCAATTCCTAGAAAAAGGAACTATCTCTTGTCTATGTACCAATCCTGCCTACCTGAGATCTTAGGGTTTCCCACTTTATACTATCATAAATTGTTCGAAATAGGCGAAATAAGTCATAAAATCCATTTTAGGCAAAATAGACAGAAAATACGAAAATAGGCATTTTATGGCATTTTGCCTAACATCCGGGCTTTAATAATAACTAATAACCTTTGGTTAGTGGTTTCTCATTAATATGCAAGTAAAAGTATCCCTAATTAAGAAACAATTATTCCAATTAAATAAATGTACTTTAAATGACATTTACACAATTTGTAGAATAATAATTAAAATCAATCATGGAATTCCAATTTAAATAAAGTAACCTATACCTTTATTAAGTTAGTCATATTAAATATATTATATTTCTTAGGAATTACCCAACTTCAGGTAGAATATAATAACCTTACAATTATTAAACTTTTTGAAAAATTATCTACTTTATAAATATAAATATCTACTCACTACATACTTTATGAATTTGAAATATCTACTCCAATTAAAAAAAAAACTTACCATATTTTTTTGGTTGTAATATATTACTTGCAGCAACAATTTTATGGCTTTGCGAAGTAGATGCCTGCTCTAATGAGGTTACTGAAGTTGTAGGTTCAGTTGAAATTATATCTTCATCTATAAAAAACATGTAAAATTACGGTACTGCAAGTACAACAACATATCCATTTACTTTATGAAATAAATTCAATTAAAAAAGAAGCTTACCATATTTACTTGGTTGTAATAGCTTGGTTGCAGCAAAAGTTCTTTTACAGTCTTGTGAAGTAGATGCCACATCTGATGAGATCACGGAAGTTGAAAAATTCAAAAACTCTGTTGTTATGTCTTCACTAGGTTTCCTTGAAGAACTAGAAGGATTTGTTGTAAACAAACTTCTTTTTGAACCGTATTGCTTCACTGGAATTTTCACACCACCTTTTATATCCATATCAGTAGAAAAAGAAGCCTTATTTAGCTCAAGTGCTTCTAAAATTATTTTATTATTTATTAAAATATTACTAAAAGAAATAAAATAAAAAAAATACCTTTTATCTTTTTAGGCGTAATAATTCTAGGTTCAAGAGGTGTTGTTAAAAAAGCATCATTTCCAACTCTTTCATAATCTACAAATAAAAATACATTATAAGCTTTGAAATTTTAAATTAAGTTTTAATTTCAAATTTTCACTAATTACTTCACTAATACTTACTTGGTAATGCAATAGTAGGTAAAGCACTTCATTTTAACTTTCCATTCTCTTTAAAACAAACTTCTTCAAAATGCAATTTGCAAACTCTATAATAACTTATTTTAGAGTCATCTAAGCCCTCCAACTTAGGATTACCTATTCGTTTTACCCATATTTTTCTACAATTTACATTAGTAGGAATTCCGAACCTGCAAATTAACAAAACATATATAAACACACTAGCAAAAAGTAGGTAGAGTTTTTATACTAAGTTAAATACTTTTGTGCTTACCGTTTGTTAATTTTATCCTCACAAGATGGAACACAACAGGGTTTTTGATGCCATAGTACTCAAAAACGTTTTACAAAAATCACCACCTACTTAATACAACAACTCTCTTTAAAATGAAAACAAACAACAACATGGCTTCTGCTTTATGCTCGATCATGGTCTGGTAGAGCATGCGCACATTATTTTAAAGGTATTAGTTTGATTCCAGTCTCATCGATGTCGCCACTATCGACCAAGTTCCCATCCCTGGTCTATATTTCCTATTAGAGCTGTAGCAAACCGTATGTACCGTTGGAACTCGGAAGAGTTGATTTACTCATATAGTAATAGAGTTATATTTCCACGACGTGCGGTGGATAATTTGCAAAGAATAATGATAATGAATCACACATACGATAAATTATGGCTGTACAAATTTTGAGAAAATGTAATGATTATTTGTAACTCGTGAAAAATAATGAAAATTTAATGTAACTTTTTCAAGAAACTATAGAAAATTAGAACATTTTCCATTGATAAATGAACAAAATCATACCTTGAGAAATGAATGTCAACAGACCGAGGACAACCAATATGAAAAAATAAGGTAATATTGTTTATAAGAACATATGTATTTAAAATATCAAATGAGTGTTACATGAATTAAAATATATAGGTATCAATGGAAAAGAAATTATAGAATAAATGGTACAAAATAACATGAGATATGAAAACTTACATATTGAAAAATCAGTATAAAAATCTTTGATTCGAGTGTAGAAATAATAGTTTCTCAACCCGTTTCGGCTTCAAAGATGCCCGTTTTTCGGATAATATTTGCCCCGATTTTGAAAAAATTCTCTCTGAAGGGACCGATGTTGCCATTACCGCTAAAAATTTTTCGCCAATGCTGCTAATTTGGGATATAACACTGTCCTTTTATTCCACCATTCCAGCGGATTTCCTTGCCTAGGTATTTCTTTATCCTCATTGTATTGCCGCAATGCAGATCGTGATAATATTTGTGTCACGCCCACAGATGACAATTTTTTTATCAAATTCGTACCAAAAAGAATCACGTTTAGTAGTTGTTGTGGCTAATTCTTTGTCTTCATTTGGATTTGTGTTACATTACGTGAAGTGGCGATTGACTTGAGCAGAACAGTTTTAACGAACGTTCGCGCCACATTTTCGGGCGTTCCGTTTGGAGTAGTATTCCGCAACTTATCGACGATGTCGGACTTTGTTATCGGCATTTCTTATAAAGCTCTGGAGGAAAAGAGATGTAAACGTTGGTATAACTCTCGATTAAACTAATGATTTTTTCCTCCGGCCAAACTATTGTGCGTATTCAAAGCGATATGGAAAAATAATTGGGTCAATCAACTTTTAAGTGTACAGATGGTAAAAATATGATTTTATTTTTTCTAACTAATTTTCAACATCTATATATTTTATTCAAATAATGTTAAATTCATCAAATATTCATCAAATATTTCATTCAATAGAGAATTTAGTTAACTTTATAATTCAATAAAGAGCAGAGCTGTTTTCATTGTAACGTGTTGGTTTTACAAAAAATGTCAACTCCACAATTGAAATCTATCCCTGGACCACTAGTTGAATATAGTTCTTAATTATGTAGACGTCAATTTCAATTAAAACAAAACATTGTATTTATTGATTATTGGATAAATTATTTTTTCAATAATTTTGTTGAAGAAATAACTTTTAATTGTGCAATTTTTCAGTTAGTTCTGTCCCTGGACAACAATTGTCTTCAAAGCAACAAAACTTTCTATTAAAACAGGAAATAATAGTAAAAATAATTTATAGAATCTCATGTGCATTTGTTATGAAATACTATTATTAGTCTTCAAAATTTATGTGGTTTATTTGCAATTTAAAATATAAAGTTTAATGACTAAACGTTTTCAGCGTAGGGGACAACTTGGTTGTCAGTGGACATATTTGGTTGTTCAAAGGAAAGTAAGATTTTAAAATCCTGCTTTTAAAGTATTATTCTTATATTTAAAAGGTAAAGATCAAAACCGGTTTAACAAGGTATCAAATATATTTTTAATGTTTTACACGCCTAAAAACATTAACATTCTCAGTAACATTAAAACAAAATTCTAAATCAAAAAAAATGATTCATGCCGATCTTGAGGTATATTGATTTCCTGCAAAATAGACGGAGAACTTGGGGTGTATCGTTAAGTATATCATGAACTTTCTTTATTCTTTTTCTCTGTTCTTGTTTTCGCAATTTCCAAATAATTCTACAATTTTTTGTTCCCCTGGTTGCATATTTACAACCAACTTTTTGTTTTATGATAACTCTCTCTTTTCTTTCTCTTTCGTTCCGCCAATTTTACTGGGTCTGCTTTATTTTATTTAGCGTATGGATTATTCGCAATACGAATTACAAAGTACAAAGTACGGAATAAACATAAACATAAACATAAACTGGAACATAAACATAAACATAAACGTGAACATGGTACAGAAATATAAATAAATATAAATATAGACATAAACATAATCATAAATATAAATGCAAATAAAAAAACAAATATAAACAAATATGAAAGGTACAGAACCAAAGATAAGTCACTAATGTTTACAAGCACACAAACAAACTAAACATCAATATCTAAATTACGTAGCCATTCGATTGCGCTTGGAGTGCATTGTGCAAAGTCCGGAAGGTTCCCCGGATATGAGCGGGATGGGCAGTCTGCTACTATATGCTGGATAGTCTGTCTTGGGAATCCGCAGTCGCAAGTCGGTGATTAGACCCTGCCCCATTGATACAGGGAGTCAGCACATCTACCATGTCCGGTGCTGATTCGGTTTAGTTTCACCCATATAGATCGAAACCCATATAGTCCGAGTTGATCGAAACCAGTTGTTGGGTTTATTATTTTATGAAGTCTTGGTTGGCTTCCGGGTTCCATCTCGCTGTCCATCGCTCTACAGCGTCAAAATTGTTGCTGATGTTTCTTACCGTTCGTAAAGGGGGGTGTCTGGATTTAAGGCGCGGGCGCTCACCTATAATATGCTGGATGTCTTGATGGATTGGCAGGTTCTCGTTGGACTCGATCCGGTTAAACACCCTGACCAAAGCCGCAAGCCTACGGATATCCGGCGGGAAATATTGCTTAGAACGGGAAGCTATCGTGTAGGAGTGGGTCGTATAGTTCCCGCCACAATTCGCATTGTTTGATTTAGTACAGTGTCGATTTTAGTAACATGAACACTGTTAAGCCAGCTAGGGGCACAGTACTCCGCCACCGAGTACACCAAGGCTAGTGCAGCTGTACGCAGAGTGGTTGCGTTGGCACCCCAAGTAGTGCCTGCAAGTTTCGCTATCAGATTATTCCGTGTTCTTAATTTACCGGCAACGTTAGATATGTGTTGCTTATATGTCAGGCTTCGGTCGAGTGTCACTCCCAGATACTTTGGGCAGTTGTTATGTTTCAGTAGCCTTCCATTAAACACAATATTAAGGGCGTCCCTTGCTTGTCTGTTCGTCAGGTGGAAGTAGCAAGTTTCTGTCTTGTTGATATTGGGGTGGAGTATCCAGTTCTTGAAAAAGACGTTCAGTTTGGCCAGGTCTCCATTCATAGCCCGCTCCAGCAGGTCTCTCGATTTGCCTTGGTATGTAAGTGCCAGGTCATCAGCATAGGCAAATTTCAGTATCTTAGTATCACTTCTCTTATCGTTTATGTAGACCTGGAATAGCCTATTCGTGAGGAGGTTGTTTATAAGGTGGCATGTTTTGAGACAAGGAATAATTTTTAGGAGCTTGTAGATTAATCCCTCTCTCCACACGGTGTCGTACGCCGCAGTAAGGTCTATAAATGTGGCTGCCGTTTTTTGTCCCTTTTCGAAGCCATCCTCTATGTTTGTTGTAAGTGCTAGCACCGGATCGGTGCAGCTGCGTCCATTTCGGAATCCTGCTTGTTCTATAGGTATTAATGCATCAACGATATCATATATACGGTTATGTATAAGACGTTCTAGTGGTTTATGGCAGCAGCTGAGAAGGGCTATAGGACGATAGCTTTCAGCTAATTGGCTGTCTTTGCCCGGTTTTAGAATTGAGATTATCTTAGTTCTTTTGAATTCTGGAGGTGGTTCCCTTCTTTCGGATACATCACTGAAAAATCTCGCAAGCCACTGTCTAGTCTTTGTACCGCTGTTGACAAGGAACTCAGGATATATACCATCAAAACCTGCTGCCTTCTTGGTTTTGGTATTCTTCAGTGCAGCGTTCACTTTCTCGAGAGAGAAGGGGTGTGAGTACTCCGACGTATGTGGGGTATTTGATTTCAGGTCTTTTATTTGTTGTTTGATGAGTCTTGTGTGGTGTTTGTCAGAGGGAGCACGGGATACTTCAACTATTCGGTTGGCAATTTTATTTGGAGTGATTGCTGTGCTATTAGAGCTCTTTTCCCTATTAGCTTCTCCCAATCTGCGCAGGAGCCCCCAAGCCTTACGACTAAAGCGAGAAAAATCGAGGTGGTCCACAGTTGATGCCCATTTGTTCATTTTAGTCTGGTCTAGTTTTCGTAATAAGTCGTCAGCAATCTCCAGGTTTCCAGATCTCTCGAATTCTGTGTAAAATCGTTGACATTCCATCCTGGTATGTAGTCTTTACGGTATCCTATAATAAAATAATAATAACTCTTCTTTATTCCGTAGATGACATAAGTCATGTAGGATCCGTCAACATTACAAAAAATATTAGATAAACATTACATATAAGTGTAAAACGAACATATAGGATACTAAACAAACAACATTTATCATCCAACAATAGAAAAACTATGCATTAAAGAATTCTTCAAGGGAATAAAAACATCCTTCAATAAGATATCTCCTAAGTTCTTTCTTGAAGCTACCCAAGGTTGGACTCAAAACCATTACCTCCGGCAACCCATTAAACAATCTAAGGCTCAATACAGCTGGGGACCTAGACCTATCTGTGTTCTAACAAGGGACTCTTAACTTATTTTTGTATCTTGTGTGAAAATCATGCAAATCTCTACCCCTTAACTCATTCTGCCCATGACAGAATACACTGACACATAGTTCGTATATCAGCATACATGGCAGGGTCAGGATATCCAAATTCTTAAACAACTGCCTGCATGACTGTGTGCGTGGCGCACCTAGCATGCATCTAATAATTCGCTTTTGTAGCAAGAAAATTCCCCTTGAAGAGGCGGATGCGCCCCACAGACAAATGCCATAGCTCAGTCGTGAATACACCTGAGCATAATAAAACATTTTTAGGTGTTCCATGTTTAAAACCTGTCTAATATTTCTTATTAGAAAGCACATTGATGCTAGCTTTCCACCCAATTCCTGGCAGTGACCATTCCACCTACAGGTGTCATCGAGTACAACTCCCAGAAACTTCATCTCCTTTTGTCTTGATATTTCATTACCTCCCACAGACAGGTTCATATCCAGAGATCTCCTATTCTGTGGATTATGGAATCTCAAATAGCATGTTTTGGAGCTATTTAAATACAAGGAGTTACTACAGAACCAACCATTCAAATCCGTCAGGAGCCGAGCGGCACGCTCCCGCAAAGCACCCTCATTTTTGTCGGATATTATAAGTGATGTGTCGTCCGCATACACCAGAATAGGTGTTCCACCGACACTCTTCTCCATGTCGTTGACATAGAGCAAAAGAGCATAGGGCCCAGAATTGAGCCCTGCGGCACTCCCACCTCAACGTCAACAACACATGAGTGAACCTCCCTCTCACAGGAGGCGTCGCCAAGCCTGACAAACATCTTCCTCCCCCCAAGATAGCTCTGGATCCACGTCAAAGCGGTCCCCCTTATACCATATTTTTCTGCTTTATCCAGCAATCTATTGTGCAGAACACAATCGAAAGCCCTGCTGAGGTCACAAAATATTCCAGCAGGGCACTCACCGTCCTCAATGCATTTAACCAGATTCCTATAGAAGGACTCGGAAGCTGTGGAGGTTGACTTGGATTTTTGGAATCCATGTTGATTTCCGGTTATTATTTTGTGCTTCTGTAAGAAGCTTTCCAGTCGGGCTAAGAAACAGTATTCGAATATCTTGCTAAAGCAAGGTGCCAGTGTGATGGGGCGGTAATTGTCTACATTTTGTTTATTACCTTTTATGTATTGGTACAACACAACTCATTTTCAGTGCTGACGGATATTTTCCAGCTCCAAACGACAAATTAACAAGGTATGCAAGAGGATCATAAAAAAGCCTGAGCCACTCGCTTGATTAAAAAGCATGATACACCGTCAGGACCCATAGTTTTCTTATTTTTAAGTTTTTTGGTGATTATGTATCTAATATCATCTAGTGAAGCTGGTTTTAAGAACATGGTCGCATTATTCCGTGGGATGCAATTATCAGACAGATTATTTGGGGCAATTTTTCTGATTACATTAAGAGGTGCATCTCTAAAGCACAATGCAAAGTGATCAGCCACCTTCTTAGGCTCTTGGATTACATTATTATCAACCTCAATACAATGCCCATATTACGACTACTATGTTGAGTTAGTTCTTTGGTCACTGACCAGGCTGTCTTTGTTTTATTCTCAGATTGTATTATTTTATTCTGATAGTATGACTTCTTAACCTCTGTAACTAGTTCGGTGTGTATCTTCTTTTTTGTTTTATAATGTTCAGAAAGCATAGGATATTTTTTGCTTAAACTGTATAGAGATTTTAAGTTGTCACTAGAATCCCTAAGTCTTTTGTTCACCCAATATTTCCGTTTTAACCTTAATCTCCTCTTTAATGGCATACGTTTATTAAAATAAAAGATAAACGAGTTGTAAAACTCTTCAAATGCTGTATCTAGATCATTCTGACGTTCCAGAGTGCTCCAGTCATGGGCCAGAAGATCATCCCGTAGTCTACATATATTAACTTCACTTACATCTCTAGAGTATCTATAGTTGGACCCACAAGTCTTCTGTGCAACACCACAGTCAAAAAGAATGGATCTATGATCTGATATTTGATTGTCATATACATTACACTCACCCGGACTCTCAAAATTACAAAACAGGTGGTCCAAAACATTTTCCCTCTGGTTGGAGATGACACCAGATTAACTAGATTGTAACTCAATAAACACTGACTAAGTGCTACATAATTTTGCGCATCCCTTGAAGGATCAATATTAAAATCGCCATTGAGAATTATAGTAGTACCCGGCTTATACAGAGTATCCAAAATATTAATCAACACAAACAAAAAATTCTGATAGTTATCAGACGGTGACCTATAGCAGGTTAGGATAATTGTTCTACATTTTTGATGCGGTTTCCAGAGAACACCACATATTTCAATATCCTTGTCAATACAATATTGCGAGAGATCAATAGGTTCTACAACTGTACCTACTTCATCCCTTACCCAGATTCCAACGCCTCCCCTTTGCTATCAACCTTGAGTAGCTCGTTACATTATGAAAACCTGGAAATATAAAAGATTTAACTGACTCATAAGTGCTCCAAGTTTCTGTAAAACATAAAAATTTCAAATTTTTATAAACCGATATATAATCATGGACTATAAAGTCAATTTTATTAATATTTAGTGAACAGCAATTTAAGGATAAAACATCCGGCTTAAATGTTACATACTTCTGGTTTCCCTTCTCTTGCGATGAAAAAACTGTGACACTAAGGTTCCTTGTGGCCACATTTTCGGGTTCATCGCCTTTTCCAAGTTACTCCAACAGAAGCCGAATACGTTGCACTGGCAGAAGCCGCGAAGGAATCCATATTCTTACGTCGGTTCCTACGAGAAATTCGTCTTGGGGATGCAGCCGAAGTTCGCATATATTGTGATAATAACAGCGCCATCAAATTAGCTGAAAATCCGACATTCCATGCCAGGAGTAAGCATATAGATATCAGGCATCATTTTCGGGATCTACTAAGAGCGAAGGAGCTCACTCTGAGTCACGTCGGAACCGAACGACAGATCGCAGATATCTTCACTAAGGGGCTACCGAGGATGAAGCATGATTGGTGTGGAGAGCTGTGGTTTACGTGGAGCCTAGTGAACGAGGTTTCTCAACTCGAGGGGGCTGTTAGAACTATTTGAATTTGCCGCGCGCCCCACGGCGCAAGTCGCACCCACCCTTCTCGATCAGGCGAGTTGGTGAAACGACCACGACGCACCATCCTCGTCCATTTTTGAACTTGACCTCGTCAGAGACACACGTGCCTCACATTTTGTATCTTTAAATTTGCTTTGTGAAAAGTGCATGGAATATAGTTGTAATAGATTTTGACCACCGCAAGAGTCAGCCCATAAAATTAAATGCGTAGCTGTAGGTTTTAACTCCTCTAAAATAAATTTGTTAATACAAGAGCCTACTTCTTGAGTACCGCGTCCCGCTTCATGTTCCAACCATGTATGAAAAAGCTTTACCTGTGCTGCCAGAATGGATGCCTAGATTGTAAAAATTTAACTGCCGTTTATAGTATAAAACACCAGTTGGTAAGCAGGGTAAGTTGTGCGTTTTTTGCAGATCAAACGTAATAGTTTCAGTTTCAATATCTGTCTTTGCTTGCTGTAAATCTTGCCTCATTTGTTTCCTTAAAGAAGCTGCGTGATCCAAATGCTTCTGATGTTCTTTCTCTATGGCTTCTATTTGATTTCCAGTAGCTCCCTGCTTATTTGATTGGAATATGTCACATTTCATGCAAGTGTCTTTATGAGGCTTTTTGAAACGCAAGTTAAAATGTCCGTAAAATATATTCTTAAATATACTTAATTTTACCGGATTTAAATGCTCTTCAGTGTACAAGTCATATATTTTTTGTAGGTTGCAGTTAGGAGCTAAATATTTGATATCTGACTGTGATCGACAATAGTGCGATTTATACTTCGGAAATTTCTTTATAAATCTTATTACTTCTTCTGTCTTTTCTGTTGACGTTTTATTTTTTCCACCGCTGCTTCCTCTATTATCTGTTATTTCTTGCTTTTCTTTTTTCTTTAATGCAATATCGACCCGTGATTGACTAATTTGGTAAGTATTCAAGAATGTTCTCTTACAAACTAGTACACCAGTAATATAATATTTTCTTGTAAACTCACGTCTTGAGCTTCGTCCTTGAATGTAACTTCTATTTACTTTTTGCTCAGCTACATTTTTTGGAGAATGGCACATCGAGCAGCGAAGTTACCGCATTTCAGTAATTTTCAAATTCACGCTTCCTTTGTCTACTTCTACTTTTTCCGTACATTTTAGGGGACAGTTACATATAAAATTACTGCCACAAAAGTTTTGCTTTTAATCTTTATTCCTTTGGTGTTAATATAATCTTGATTTGTGTTAACTTTTGCTTTTTATTGCTCTGTTCTGACTCTCATGCTTTCTTTTCCTGCCCTTCTCTTTCTCCTTTCTTGTTCGATTGAGAACCACTTTTAGACAAATCCGTAGACCTTTCTAAAACTGGAATACAGTCATTATCTTCTAATAAAACATTTGCAGGTACATTTTCAAATAAAGGTAGCATTTGATCAACGTATTCAACAACAATATTATTTTGCACGCACATATTTTGCTGAGATCCAGGTATTGTAATCTGGGGATCTGATTCACAAAACGTTTCATCAATATCGTTACTAACAACATCAATGTTAGCGGAAAATATGTTACTGCATCTATCATCCGTTGTAAATAATACAGGGATGCTTTCATTTAATATGGTTTCAGTAATTCAAATGCTAGGTAATAATGACTGGGATTCTTCATCATATTGACCATAACCGTTTATAGCTGCCGTACTTTTGTCTTGTGTTAAAACATCTTTGTTAGTTTGCGGTTCCATGCTGAAATAAAAAATAAATTGGTGGAAATTTTGCACGGGGATAATTTATAAGCTGGATTAACATATAGGCTATAAAACATCACGCTACGTGTGTCGTATCCCACGGGAGCATTGAAGCAGTTCAACGCGGGTAAAACCGCGGGGCGCAGCTAGTACCCACAACCTCTGACTTTGCAGTCCACCAAGTAAAATCATATGTGCAAACAAACATACACTTCTAAAATTGTAACCCTCCTTTTTATCTTTACCGCAGCCGAATAAAATAGATAAATGAAAACATCCAAGTTCTTGCGAATTGAAATTACCTACTACCTTTATAAAACATAAACTTTTAGAAATTAACGTATTTTGAGGTTAGGTTAGACGATGCACTCCTCTTTTCGTCATTATAATAAGAATTTAATGAATTACTAAACACATCTAATTGTATTTAAGTCAAAATTGAATAAAAACTTACGTGTCAGTATGGTCAACAAGCCGGCTCAATCCTTACCGCCCCGTCACCGTCGCAGCTACCCGCACTCGCCCAATATTACATTTATGTTCTAACCCACGTTCCGATATACGCATTTTTATGTTTACCGCAGTATAACACATTATTGCTTTTGTTGTAATGTCATTACATTTTGGCAATAATAATGCAAAGCACTTACGGCATAAATGCTAAATACAAAACTTCATTTAGAAATAAGCAATAACATTTTTTACTCTAGAAAATCTGCGAATGTTTGTAAGTGAAATGGATTGCACCATCGTAAACCTTATGATTTAAAGAATAAGACTGCATTCATAACTCAATACCCGATTTTTGTGGGTTAACACACGAATGCTTAACAGCGTCCATATATAATATTAAAAAAACAAGAAAATTAAAAAAATTATTAAAAATTACATTGTAATATTATTATTTATTTACATGGCGTTTTGTTAAATATTTCTTATAGGCAATATGGGTTAAAACATTCCTAATTCGATGTCGTACATCCTTACCGTTAAAAATATTAATAACTAATACAATCATCTTATAAACGCAAAAATTAAAAGTAATATTTACAAACAAACTTATCTTTTCTAAATGACTACTACAAAATAAACTATAAAAATCTTCAGAATCAAGTTTTGCAAATATAATTTCATCCAAGTTATAAGATAAAACAGATTTAAGCATATATTGGTTTAAGTTTGTAAACAAATGGTGCAGTTTTAAAATGAATTCTTTTGATGGATAAGTCAACGAACATTTATCATATTCTCTAAATTTTATCAATTGATTTTCAGGAATTTCTTCCCTAGAGCATAAAATATTTTTGCAATTTATACATTTAACATCTTTAAAAAAATTTTTTAAAATTACTCCTGCGACATAAGGTGTTGCCAAATCATCTTCCTTTTGATAAGATAACCCTTCAAAATTCGGATATATGGGGTCTTGTACTGTGGGCAAATTAGTACTAACCACATCTTGTGTGATGAACTGTGTAAGTGTATCAAGAAGTCCAGTGCTTTCATCCTCCTCACAGTTTGATCCTGGTGAGTGTGAGGAAGTTAGGTTATTGATAATTAGGGACTTATAAGTAGAGGCAAAGGAATGGTGGTGTAGGATTTGTATTTCTAACTCCGTGACTTCTTATAAGGGAAAAGAAATTTTCCAAAGGGTCTTGGTTACAAGACCTTGGAACAAAATATTCAAATTTGTTAGTTTTTAAAACATTCCACAAATATAAAAAGCCACGGAGGGTGAAAAGGAAATTTTTAATTGAAGGGATTTTGATTTTCTGGGAAGATCCTGGACGGGTAAAATACATTGATTCTAAAACATCAATACTGGATTTCCAGCACTGAACATGGGGAGATTTCTCAGTTACCACACCCACCAATTTCTTTCCCGGAGGAGGATGTAAACTACTTCCATTGACACTATCAAACAGTTCATCAAAAACAGGAGTAAGTCAGCTGTTTGTGTGGCATTTGGATCTAAATAAAATTTTGAAGTAGGCTGGAAATCTTTGCTGATTTCTGCTCTAACCTTCATGGCTGTATAATATGTCCGGCTAAAAATTTGTAGAGCATGTTTAAATCGCATTTTTTTATTTTATGGACAAAAACATGCTCATCAGTAACTTTGGGAAACACGCTAAATTTACTGATAGGGTCTAACGTATACAAGTCAACTATATGAGACCAAGAAGCAACTTTTTCTTCTCCATTCTGTGTATAGTGCAAATCCTTTGTCAATAAATTATTTCTCATTCCTTTAATAAGATGAGGATAATCATATAAACGAACTACTTCTCATTATCGACTAGGTATCGTTGAAAATTATTTTCTATATTATTATAAAGACAATGACGTCTTGTCTATTCTATTAAATAATTTATTGCACCACAGTTGGTCGTACCTTGGTCACATATAGTTGCCATAACTTTCAGACCCGTATCTCTAAGTTTTTTAATAACATCTTTTACTATGCGAGCTAGATCTATGGAAGCAACACTGTTTTCTGAAAAATAGTAGCAAATGGGCTGCTTCCATTTTTTTTTTGAACCCTTAACCATAAAAACTAAAGCGTGGTCAGCAAAACCCAGCCTACGATCATTACCACCATAATCAACAAAACCTTCAATGTGTTTAGTTTTACTATTAAAATGCAACCCACAAGCAAGAGAAATTTCGTCAAACATCAAGACACAATGCTTATCCAAAGTTTTCAGTTTGCGAACACTCCTTTAAATTGGCAAATATTGGTTCATTAATGCCACAATTCAAAGGAATTCTGCTTAATAAATTTGACAATGTTTTACGCGAGGGTAAGCAGAAAACTTTGGATAAGTATCTATATGTTCGACCACTCTTTTATAAAGTGAAAGAGCAAATATTTTGTCCTCCAAAGTGAAGCGTCTGCCTTTAGGCTTAAATTTTTGATTCTTAATCTGACTTAAGAAGAAATTATAAGTGCATCTGTTAACCGAAGTCTTTAAAAATTTAAATTAAAACCTTGGTTTTCTAAAACGGATATGGTCTCTTTGGTGGTTAAGGTCGAGCATTTTTTGACAAATTTGTAAATTTGCTGATGGTATCCGCCAATGTTCTTTCTCTCCTTTGTGGGAAATTTACATTTTTATTCACCACCCGCTTTTCTATAAGGAAATGAAAAATGTAATAGAAACTCGAATAGACTTTTTACAAGCATAGAAGTGAGTCAACATGTTTCAAGTTCAGATAGAGAAAAATTAATATATGAACAATATTAATTGAATCAGTTTAGAAATAAGTAACTAATTTTTGCTAATCAAATAGAAAAAAGAATTTTTTAAGTTATTAAGTTAGTCATATTAAATCTATATTTGTAAGGAATTGCCCAACTTTGGATATAATAACTGAAGCCCGGACTTTAGGCACTATAAATTCGTTAAAAAAAGGCAGTGAAAAGGCAATAAAAATACTCAAAATAGCCACTTAAAATAGGCATTTATTATATACTGATAGATAAAAACAGATAAGATAAAACAAAAACATTCGATGTGAATACTTATTCTTTATTAAACATAACTACCAATAGTTTTCTCAAATTTTCAAATTTTATACTTTGTCGTCTATCTGATAAAATATGTTTATACAACGAAAAGATCTCTCCACATCAACAGATGTCAAAGGTGCATACATAAATGAGGATATTTCGGTAGGGTTCAAGAAATTACTGACCCCATCTCCTAATAAAATCGAATTTATTTCGCGCATCTTGACCAAACCAATATTGTTCTGCAACACTTTTTCACATTTTCTTTCATGAACTCTCCTTTTAATCCAGGCGCAGAATTGATTCTTTCAATTGTTTCATCCATAACGTTCAATTGCTCTTGAAATTTTAAATTCCTCTCTTCTAGTTTTTGTATTGATGTTGGAATTGAATGAAAATGTGCAAGTATGTATGCTAAATCAGACTGGATATTCTTTTTGGACAAAACATCTTTACATATTTTTATTGAAGCTGCATCATTTTCGAGGTGATCCACTATTTCTACAATTTTCTCGAAATGCGTAATAAATGGCAGCCGATATCCATGTACCCCATCTCGTTATTGTAGGTTGAGGTAATGGCAGATCTGGTGCAAGTTCTTTGAAAATTTGCACCCTCGATGGAGCTTTTGAAAAACTTTCTTGACGTTTGATATTAACAGATCGACATCGTGAAATAAACTTCGCGCTTCTTCAGCAACTCTATGCAATGCGAGCTATACACGTCACATGAACCATTTTGGAAATAGAACTTGCAGAACTTTTCCAGCTGCTTTCATGTATGGAGCGGCATCAGAAACAAATAGCAACACTTTGTCATGTTTCACTCCATCTGGCCACAATAATGAGAGCGCACTGGTAAATAATTGGGCTATTGTCGAATTATTGGCTGATTCGTACTTCACTTGTTAATAAATACGTGTTAGAGTCCTGGTGAGTTGATTGTAGAGTTCCAATAATTACGTTGGCTACGTAGCGGCCAAGAGCATCGGTTGTTTCGTCAATGGACACCCACAAATTTTTACCTTCCGTTTCTTTTCTAATTTTGTTCATCTTTCCTGGAACACTACATCAATATAATTTTTCCGGAGGGTGGACTCACTTGGCACGTGTTCTTTGGTGTACTTTTCAAGGAATGCTTTAGAGAAGGATTTTCCAATTTCCAAAGAGGAATGTTCGCATCCATCAGTGCTTTACATAAATCCAAAGAGAATTGGGATTGTCGATTGGATATAACGCCGAAATTCGGAAGCAGACACGTTTTTACTATCGCAATTTTTCGAAGCAGCATTTTTATGTTTCACTGATGAAAGGTGCTGGGATACAAAATACTTCTTCTCAAAATTCACTTTACAGTCACATATTTTGCAGAATAACACAGAACCGTCACTACTGAAAACGTCTTTACCGAATTCAAGTATTAATTTATTCAATTTTGTTTGCTCGGATGCTCTGATTTTAGGCATATTGGCTGGCGATAAGTTGAACCGAATGGGCGAATGGTGAAAAACAACTGAACGGAAATGGGTATTACGATATATTTATACCTATAGGTATCTGGTTTTAGGTTTCTCATCAGTAACAGTTGTTGTATCAATTCCTAGAAAAAGGGAACTATCTCTTGTCTATGTACCAATCCTGCCTACCTGAGATCTTAGGGTTTCACTTTATACTATCATAAATTGTCGAAATAGGCGAAATAAGTCATAAAATCCCATTTTAGGCAAAATAGACAGAAAATACGAAAATAGGCATTTTATGGCATTTTGCCTAACATCCGGGCTTTAATAATAACTAATAACCTTTGGTTAGTGGTTTCATTAATATGCAAGTAAAAGTATCCTAATTAAGAAACAATTATTCCAATTAAATAAATGTACTTAAAATGACATTTACACAATTTGTAGAATAATAATTAAAATCAATCATGGAATTCCAATTTAAATAAAGTAACCTATACCTTTATTAAGTTAGTCATATTAAATATATTATATTTCTTAGGAATTACCCAACTTCAGGTAGAATATAATAACCTTACAATTATTAAACTTTTTGAAAAATTATCTACTTTATAAATATAAATATCTACTCACTACATACTTTATGAATTTGAAATATCTACTCCAATTAAAAAAACTTACCATATTTTTTGGTTGTAATATATTACTTGCAGCAACAATTTTATGGCTTTGGAAGTAGATGCCTGCTCTAATGAGGTTACTGAAGTTGTAGGTTCAGTTGAAATTATATCTTCATCTATAAAAACATGTAAAATTACGGTACTGCAAGTACAACAACATATCCATTTACTTTATGAAATAAATTCAATTAAAAAGAAGCTTACCATATTTACTTGGTTGTAATAGCTTGGTTGCAGCAAAAGTTCTTTTACAGTCTTGTGAAGTAGATGCCACATCTGATGAGATCACGGAAGTTGAAAATTCAAAACTCTGTTGTTATGTCTTCACTAGGTTTCCTTGAAGAACTAGAAGGATTTGTTGTAAACAAACTTCTTTTGAACCGTATTGCTTCACTGGAATTTTCACACCACCTTTATATCCATATCAGTAGAAAAAGAAGCCTTATTTAGCTCAAGTGCTTCTAAAATTATTTTATTATTTATTAAAATATTACTAAAAGAAATAAAATAAAAAAATACCTTTTATCTTTTAGGCGTAATAATTCTAGGTTCAAGAGGTGTTAAAAAGCATCATTTCCAACTCTTTCATAATCTACAAATAAAAATACATTATAAGCTTTGAAATTTTAAATTAAGTTTTAATTTCAAATTTTCACTAATTACTTCACTAATACTTACTTGGTAATGCAATAGTAGGTAAAGCACTTCATTTTAACTTTCCATTCTCTTTAAAACAAACTTCTTCAAAATGCAATTTGCAAACTCTATAATAACTTATTTTAGAGTCATCTAAGCCCTCCAACTTAGGATTACCTATTCGTTTTACCCATATTTTTCTACAATTTACATTAGTAGGAATTCCGAACCTGCAAATTAACAAAACATATATAAACACACTAGCAAAAAAGTAGGTAGAGTTTTTATACTAAGTTAAATACTTTTGTGCTTACCGTTTGTTAATTTTATCCTCACAAGATGGAACACAACAGGTTTTTGATGCCATAGTACTCAAAAACGTTTTACAAAAATCACCACCTACTTAATACAACAACTCCCTTTAAAATGAAAACAAACAACAACATGGCTTCTGCTTTATGCTCGATCATGGTCTGGTAGAGCATGCGCACATTATTTTAAAGGTATTAGTTTGATTCCAGTCTCATCGATGTCGCCACTATCGACCAAGTTCCCATCCTCTGGTCTATATTTCCTATTAGAGCTGTAGCAAACCGTATGTACCGTTGGAACTCGGAAGAGTTGATTTACTCATATAGTAATAGAGTTATATTTCCACGACGTGCGGTGGATAATTTGCAAAGAATAATGATAATGAATCACACATACGATAAATTATGGCTGTACAAATTTTGAGAAAATGTAATGATTATTTGTAACTCGTGAAAATAATGAAAATTTAATGTAACTTTTTCAAGAAACTATAGAAAATTAGAACATTTTCCATTGATAAATGAACAAAATCATACCTTGAGAAATGAATGTCAACAGACCGAGGACAACCAATATGAAAAATAAGGTAATATTGTTTATAAGAACATATGTATTTAAAATATCAAATGAGTGTTACATGAATTAAAATATATAGGTATCAATGGAAAAAGAAATTATAGAATAAATGGTACAAAATAACATGAGATATGAAAACTTACATATTGAAAAATCAGTATAAAAATCTTTGATTCGAGTGTAGAAATAATAGTTTCTCAACCCGTTTCGGCTTCAAAGATGCCCGTTTTTCGGATAATATTTGCCCTGATTTTGAAAAAATTCTCTCTGAAGGGACCGATGTTGCCATTACCGCTAAAAATTTTTCGCCAATGCTGCTAATTTGGGATATAACACTGTCCTTTTATTCCACCATTCCAGCGGATTTCTTGCCTAGGTATTTCTTTATCCTCATTGTATTGCCGCAATGCAGATCGTGATAATATTTGTGTCACGCCCACAGATGACAATTTTTTTATCAAATTCGTACCAAAAAGAATCACGTTTAGTAGTTGTTGTGGCTAATTCTTTGTCTTCATTTGGATTTGTGTTACATTACGTGAAGTGGCGATTGACTTGAGCAGAACAGTTTTAACGAACGTTCGCGCCACATTTTCGGGCGTTCCGTTTGGAGTAGTATTCCGCAACTTATCGACGATGTCGGACTTTGTTATCGGCATTTTTATAAAGCTCTGGAGGAAAAGAGATGTAAACGTTGGTATAACTCTCGATTAAACTAATGATTTTTCCTCCGCCAAACTATTGTGCGTATTCAAAGCGATATGGAAAAATAATTGGGTCAATCAACTTTTAAGTGTACAGATGGTAAAAATATGATTTTATTTTTTCTAACTAATTTTCAACATCTATATATTTTATTCAAATAATGTTAAATTCATCAAATATTCATCAAATATTTCATTCAATAGAGAATTTAGTTAACTTTATAATTCTATAAAGAGCAGAGCTGTTTTCATTGTAACGTGTTGGTTTTTACAAAAAAATGTCAACTCCACAATTGAAATCTGTCCCCTGGACCACTAGTTGAATATAGTTCTTAATTATGTAGACGTCAATTTCAATTAAAACAAAACATTGTATTTATTGATTATTGGATAAATTATTCCTTTTCAATAATTTTGTTGAAGAAATAACTTTTAATTGTGCATTTTTTTCAGTTAGTTCTGTCCCCTGGACAACAATTGTCTTCAAAGCAACAAAACTTTCTATTAAAACAGGAAATAATAGTAAAAATAATTTATAGAATCTCATGTGCATTTGTTATGAAATACTATTATTAGTCTTCAAAATTTATGTGGTTTATTTGCAATTTAAAATATAAAGTTGAATGACTAAACGTTTTCAGCGTGGGGGACAACTCAGTTGTCCAGTGGACATATTTGGTTGTCCAAAGGAAAGTAAGATTTTAAAATCCTGATTTTGAAGTATTCTTCTTATATTTAAAAAGGTAAAGTTTAAAACCGGTTTAACAAGGTATCAGATAAATTTTTTAATGTTTTACACGCCTAAAATCATTAACATTCTCAGTAACATTAAAACAAAATTCTAAATCAAAAAAAATAATTCATGCCGATCTTGAGGTATATTGATTTCCTTCAAAATAGACGGAGAACTTGGGGGTGTATCGTTAAGTATATCATGAACTATCTTTATTCTTTTTCTCTGTTCTTGTTTTCGCAATTTCCAAATAATTCTACAATTTTTTTGTTCCCCTGGTTGCATATTTACAACCAACTTTTTGTTTTTATGATAACTCTCTCTTTTCTTTCTCTTTCGTTCCGCCAATTTTACTGGGTCTGCTTTATTTTATTTAGCGTATGGATTATTCGCAATACGAATTACAAAGTACAAAGTACGGAATAAACATAAACATAAACATAAACTGGAACATAAACATAAACATAAACGTGAACATGGTACAGAAATATAAATAAATATAAATATAGACATAAACATAATCATAAATATAAATGCAAATAAAAAAACAAATATAAACAAATATGAAAGGTACAGAACCAAAGATAAGTCACTAATGTTTACAAGCACACAAACAAACTAAACATCAATATCTAAATTACGTAGCCATTCGATTGCGCTTGGAGTGCATTGTGCAAAGTCCGGAAGGTTCCCGGATATGAGCGGGATGGGCAGTCTGCTACTATATGCTGGATAGTCTGTCTTGGGAATCCGCAGTCGCAAGTCGGTGATTAGACCTGCCCCATTGATACAGGAGTCAGCACATCTACCATGTCCGGTGCTGATTCGGTTTAGTTTCACCCATATAGATCGAAACCCATATAGTCCGAGTTGATCGAAACCAGTTGTTGGGTTTATTATTTTTATGAAGTCTTGGTTGGCTTCCGGTCTCGCTGTCCATCGCTCTACAGCGTCAAAATTGTTGCTGATGTTTCTTACCGTTCGTAAAGGGGGTGTCTGGATTTAAGGCGCGGGCGCTCACCTATAATATGCTGGATGTCTTGATGGATTGGCAGGTTCTCGTTGGACTCGATCCGGTTAAACACCCTGACCAAAGCCGCAAGCCTACGGATATCCGGCGGGGAAATATTGCTTAGAACGGGAAGCTATCGTGTAGGAGTGGGTCGTATAGTTCCCGCCACAATTCGCATTGTTTGATTTAGTACAGTGTCGATTTTAGTAACATGAACACTGTTAAGCCAGCTAGGGGCACAGTACTCCGCCACCGAGTACACCATAGTGCAGCTGTACGCAGAGTGGTTGCGTTGGCACCCCAAGTAGTGCCTGCAAGTTTCGCTATCAGATTATTCCGTGTTCTTAATTTACCGGCAACGTTAGATATGTGTTGCTTATATGTCAGGCTTCGGTCGAGTGTCACTCCCAGATACTTTGGGCAGTTGTTATGTTTCAGTAGCCTTCCATTAAACACAATATTAAGGGCGTCCTTGCTTGTCTGTTCGTCAGGTGGAAGTAGCAAGTTTCTGTCTTGTTGATATTGGGGTGGAGTATCCAGTTCTGAAAAAGACGTTCAGTTTGGCCAGGTCTCCATTCATAGCCCGCTCCAGCAGGTCTCTCGATTTGCCTTGGTATGTGTTAGGTCATCAGCATAGGCAAATTTCAGTATCTTAGTATCACTTCTCTTATCGTTTATGTAGACCTGGAATAGCCTATTCGTGAGGAGGTTGTTTATAAGGTGGCATGTTTTGAGACAAGGAATAATTTTTAGGAGCTTGTAGATTAATCCCTCTCTCCACACGGTGTCGTACGCCGCAGTAAGGTCTATAAATGTGGCTGCCGTTTTTGTCCCTTTTCGAAGCCATCCTCTATGTTTGTTGTAAGTGCTAGCACCGGATCGGTAGCTGCGTCCATTTCGGAATCCTGCTTGTTCTATAGGTATTAATGCATCAACGATATCATATATACGGTTATGTATAAGACGTTCTAGTGGTTTATGGCAGCAGCTGAGAAGGGCTATAGGACGATAGCTTTCAGCTAATTGGCTGTCTTTGCCCGGTTTTAGAATTGAGATTATCTTAGTTCTTTTGAATTCTGGAGGTGGTTCTTCTTTCGGATACATCACTGAAAAATCTCGCAAGCCACTGTCTAGTCTTTGTACCGCTGTTGACAAGGAACTCAGGATATATACCATCAAAACCTGCTGCCTTCTTGGTTTTGGTATTCTTCAGTGCAGCGTTCACTTTCTCGAGAGAGAAGGGTGTGAGTACTCCGACGTATGTGGGGTATTTGATTTCAGGTCTTTATTTGTTGTTTGATGAGTCTTGTGTGGTGTTTGTCAGAGGGAGCACGGGATACTTCAACTATTCGGTTGGCAATTTTATTTGGAGTGATTGCTGTGCTATTAGAGCTTTTTCCTATTAGCTCCCAATCTGCGCAGGAGCCCCAAGCCTTACGACTAAAGCGAGAAAAATCGAGGTGGTCCACAGTTGATGCCCATTTGTTCATTTTAGTCTGGTCTAGTTTTCGTAATAAGTCGTCAGCAATTTCCAGGTTTCCAGATCTCTCGAATTCTGTGTAAAATCGTTGACATTCCATCCTGGTATGTAGTCTTTACGGTATCCTATAATAAAATAATAACTCTTCTTTATTCCGTAGATGACATAAGTCATGTAGGATCCGTCAACATTACAAAAATATTAGATAAACATTACATATAAGTGCAAAACGAACATATAGGATACCAAACAAACAACATTTATCATCCAACAATAGAAAAACTATGCATTAAAGAATTCTTCAGGGAATAAAAACATCCTTCAATAAGATATCTCCTAAGTTCTTTCTTGAAGCTACCAGGTTGGACTCAAAACCATTACCTCCGGCAACCCATTAAACAATCTAAGGCTCAATACAGCTGGGGACCTAGACCCTATCTGTGTTCTAACAAAAGGACTCTTAACTTATTTTTGTATCTTGTGTGAAAATCATGCAAATCTCTACCCTTAACTCATTCTGCCCATGACAGAATACACTGACACATAGTTCGTATATCAGCATACATGGCAGGGTCAGGATATCCAAATTCTTAAACAACTGCCTGCATGACTGTGTGCGTGGCGCACCTAGCATGCATCTAATAATTCGCTTTTGTAGCAAGAAAATTCCCCTTGAAGAGGCGGATGCGCCCCACAGACAAATGCCATAGCTCAGTCGTGAATACACCTGAGCATAATAAAACATTTTTAGGTGTTCCATGTTTAAAACCTGTCTAATATTTCTTATTAGAAAGCACATTGATGCTAGCTTTCCACCCAATTCCTGGCAGTGACCATTCCACCTACAGGTGTCATCGAGTACAACTCCCAGAAACTTCATCTCCTTTGTCTTGATATTTCATTACCTCCCACAGACAGGTTCATATCCAGAGATCTCCTATTCTGTGGATTATGGAATCTCAAATAGCATGTTTTGGAGCTATTTAAATACAAGGAGTTACTACAGAACCAACCATTCAAATCCGTCAGGAGCCGAGCGGCACGCTCCCGCAAAGCACCCTCATTTTTGTCGGATATTATAAGTGATGTGTCGTCCGCATACACCAGAATAGGTGCTCCACCGACACTCTTCTCCATGTCGTTGACATAGAGCAAAAGAGCATAGGGCCCAGAATTGAGCCCTGCGGCACTCCCACCTCAACGTCAACAACACATGAGTGAACCTCCCTCTCACAGGAGGCGTCGCCAAGCCTGACAAACATCTTCCTCCCCAAGATAGCTCTGGATCCACGTCAAAGCGGTCCCCTTATACCATATTTTTCTGCTTTATCCAGCAATCTATTGTGCAGAACACAATCGAAAGCCCTGCTGAGGTCACAAAATATCCAGCAGGGCACTCACCGTCCTCAATGCATTTAACCAGATTCCTAGAAGGACTCGGAAGCTGTGGAGGTTGACTTGGATTTTTGGAATCCATGTTGATTTCCGGTTATTATTTTGTGCTTCTGTAAGAAGCTTTCCAGTCGGGCTAAGAAACAGTATTCGAATATCTTGCTAAAGCAAGGTGCCAGTGTGATGGGGCGGTAATTGTCTACATTTTGTTTATTACCTTTTTTATGTATTGGTACAACACAACTCATTTTCAGTGCTGACGGATATTTTCCAGCTCCAAACGACAAATTAACAAGGTATGCAAGAGGATCATAAAAAAGCCTGAGCCACTCGCTTGATTAAAAAGCATGATACACCGTCAGGACCCATAGTTTTCTTATTTTTAAGTTTTTTGGTGATTATGTATCTAATATCATCTAGTGAAGCTGGTTTAAGAACATGGTCGCATTATTCCGTGGATGCAATTATCAGACAGATTATTTGGGGCAATTTTTCTGATTACATTAAGAGGTGCATCTCTAAAGCACAATGCAAAGTGATCAGCCACCTTCTTAGGCTCTTGGATTACATTATTATCAACCTCCAATACAATGCCCATATTACGACTACTATGTTGAGTTAGTTCTTTGGTCACTGACCAGGCTGTCTTTGTTTTATTCTCAGATTGTATTATTTTATTCTGATAGTATGACTTCTTAACCTCTGTAACTAGTTCGGTGTGTATCTTCTTTTTTGTTTTATAATGTTCAGAAAGCATAGGATATTTTTTGCTTAAACTGTATAGAGATTTTAAGTTGTCACTAGAATCCCTAAGTGTTTTGTTCACCCAATATTTCCGTTTTAACCTTAATCTCCTCTTTAATGGCATACGTTTATTAAAATAAAAGATAAACGAGTTGTAAAACTCTTCAAATGCTGTATCTAGATCATTCTGACGTTCCATAGTGCTCCAGTCATGGGCCAGAAGATCATCCCGTAGTCTACATATATTAACTTCACTTACATCTCTAGAGTATCTATAGTTGGACCCACAAGTCTTCTGTGCAACACCACAGTCAAAAAGAATGGATCTATGATCTGATATTTGATTGTCATATACATTACACTCACCCGGACTCTCAAAATTACAAAACAGGTGGTCCAAAACATTTTTCCCTCTGGTTGGAGATGACACCAGATTAACTAGATTGTAACTCAATAAACACTGACTAAGTGCTACATAATTTTCGCATCCCTGAAGGATCAATATTAAAATCGCCATTGAGAATTATAGTAGTACCCGGCTTATACAGAGTATCCAAAATATTAATCAACACAAACAAAAATTCTGATAGTTATCAGACGGTGACCTATAGCAGGTTAGGATAATTGTTCTACATTTTGATGCGGTTTCCAGAGAACACCACATATTTCAATATCCTTGTCAATACAATATTGCGAGAGATCAATAGGTTCTACAACTGTACCTACTTCATCCCTTACCCAGATTCCAACGCCTCCCTTTGCTATCCAACCTTGAGTAGCTCGTTACATTATGAAAACCTGGAAATATAAAAGATTTAACTGACTCATAAGTGCTCCAAGTTTCTGTAAAACATAAAAATTTCAAATTTTTATAAACCGATATATAATCATGGACTATAAAGTCAATTTTATTAATATTTAGTGAACAGCAATTTAAGGATAAAACATCCGGCTTAAATGTTACATACTTCTGGTTTCTCTTCTTGATGAAAAAACTGTGACACTAAGGTTCCTTGTGGCCACATTTTCGGGTTCATCGCCTTTTACTCGTGATACGTCACTTTCTTGCGGAATACAATTTCCGCATGCTGTTCTCCGCTCGATGTTTTGTTTCGGAAAATTACGAACCGTCATATTCGAGAATACCAATTTTGCGGGGATCTAACATAAAATGATATGAAACGGTAATAAATAACAATCTGAGAATTTTTAAAACATGTTCGGCTATATTCAACAAGTGGATAACGAAATTAAATTAATTTGGAACCACCAAAATATTGAATTAGGTTATGATACTTCATACAATAACAATCACGTGACCAAAATACCTTTCAATTATTGGTCGATTTTATAGATCTAGTTACGACGTCTCTCACACCGTTCGTAAATTGAATACAATCGATGTGATATTCAAACATAGGGTCCCTGGTCCGCTCCGACGATTTAGCTCGGAAATTTTGGGAGTTATGTTGGGTTTTAGATCTAGAAATACGGTTGACAGTCGTGTTTGATGAGCTGGGCGTTGAAGAAAGTTCAATGTTGTTCAATTTGGAAGATTCTAGGCCTTAGCCCTTTCTAGAGCAGTTTCAAAAGTTAGCTCTTCTGCGGGAATCAACAGTAAATGTTCTCGAATATTATTGTCTCTAACCCCTCGAATAAATTGAGCTCTCAAGAATATGTCAGCAATGGGTTTTTTACAAGCAGCGTTGGGGCATTGGAATTCGCACGTCGGTGTAAAGCTTCGCAATTTCACTGCGAATTGAGCTACAGATTCGCTTTCGAGTTGACAAGTAGATAGAAACCTGTGTTGTTCTATGACTGGGTTAGGTTTTGGGCAAAGTTGATTTTCGAGGAGGTCCGTGATGTCATCGTAGGACTTAGATGTAGGTGAATCAGGTGCAGTTAGAGTGGATACAAGCTGGTAATATTTACTGCCGATTGAATTGAGCAGTACCCTCGCCCGTTTTGCGGATCCGTGATTCCGCGAAGTTCAAAGAAGTTGCCAATCCTATCTTTATAGCTCGTGAAAGACTCCTTAGATTCGTCGAAATTTTCGAATTGAAGAGCGGCATTATGAGCAGTAGATTGAGATTGAGCCTGACTCGTTAGAGCAGAGACGAGCCTATTAATGTTGGCCGCGAGTTCAGCGAGTTCTGTCTTACCGGATTTTCCAGCTTCCGGATTTTCCAGCTTCGGGTCCATTTTTGTGCCAAAAGTGCAGGTAGTTATTCGAAACTCTACTTACAGAGGATTCCGTGCAGTTCGCTCTCCTCGTCGCCAATTAAAGTGTATTGAATAATTGATAGATGAACGTATTTTATTCAAAATCAACACTAGAAAACTCGTAGAACATCACTCGAAAAACCGACAGTTATATCACGTTGCTAGGCTACTCATTACCCAGCTGTTATTATAACTACGCGAGTCACCACAGCATTGTCTCTTTTTTGCTTTAAACATTTCTCTTCTTCTTTCAATTCTTTTCGGAGTTTATTTATTTCTTCATTTACATCATCTTTGGCCAAACCAGTATCCCTTGCTTCAGTAAGAATATTTATTCTCTGATGAAGTAGACTGATTTTCTTTATAAGAGTTTCCTGGGCCGGTTTCTTCAAAACATTCTTTATGTTGGCCGAAGTAACTGCAGTCGTATTTGGTTCCGTACATAGGGTGTTCATGTTGTACACAGTTTCCTCATCATCGCCATTATCGCTCATCTTTCGTTTGAGGTCAGACCTCTCGTTTTTAGTCATTACAACAATTGATTCCATAGGAGACGAACATGCAGATGATCCCGCTGCATCCAAATCCTAAACACAAAGTGAACATAAATGGAGAATTGATTAATTGAATATTTGAATAATTTTTATTTGCGTCACCACATGCAGGTAATACCTGTTTACTTGAAGTTGATGGGGCATCAAGCCTTGCAGAAAGAAATGTTGCAGGCGTACTTGATGTTTTCGTAGGTAGCTGAAAATATTTATACTTATCATAAAAAATATATGTTTGGTGCTTCTTGCATTTCTGCCTGTAGCAGAGTTTCCCCCGGGAGTCACGAGGATAGATATTGGTGCAACTTTTACCAGAGAAAATTCTGAAAATGTGAGTGTACGACAAAGTAGATAGGAGCACTTTGAATAAATTATTTTCACATTTACCGCTGTTTCAACTAATGATTGATACTGACCTGCTAATTCCAAATGAAATTCTCTATAGATTATTTTATATTTTCAGTGTACATCAAGTTTTAAATGAACTGTTTGCAAAATATTGTGCCTTAAATTGATCATTTCTATTGAGATATTCCGAAAAATATATCAGGAATTCCGGTTGGAAAATAGTTAGATATTTTTTGGATAAAGCATCATTTTTTAATGAATATAAATTTGAGGCTAGAAAATATTTCATTTCACTTGAATTCATACAGAAAAGTTTAAATTTGTATAACGAAACCATCAAAAGTCACTTCTTTCAAATCTATCACTATCAGTAAAAACAGTAAGCCTTTTTTGGTTATAAAGCACAGTTCTTTTGGAACTTGTACACAGTCTGACAGTCCATTAAAAAAAAAATAATTTTTGATAGTTTTAATGTATAAATCTCTGCCATTTTTCTTGTGAACCTAGAGTAATATTTCTTAAACTATGTATGTAATATAAATGAACTCGGCGGAAATAACCCATTTTTTGACTGAAAATCCATATTTATCAATCCAAAACCATGCGATAATCAAAAAATATTTCAAGACTGCTTACATTTCACATATTTTCCAAAATATCTTGAAAACCATAGATTTAGATCTATCGCAAATTGGTTTTGAGATTTCATGTACAATTTAATATAAAATAAAATATAACGTGCTCTATTTGAAAGAAAAAAGTATAAGTTATAAATTACGGGTAGAACTGGGTCTAAAAATTCTTCATCCAAAATACATCATTCAAAGTTGGCGTACCGTCAAATTTTCCCTACTGCTAATACTTTTCCCAATATGGGTGTAAGCTATTCCCGGAAGTACTCCGTTATTTGCAATAATATTACGTCTGGGCGGTTAACTTACCTTTGTAAAATAACTGAGCATTGTTGCTTTTTTTTTCGTGGTCTTCACTTTAAACTCTCGTATAACACCCTTTATGTATTCTATAAAGTTTTCTTTGTTTTTTAGTCTGTCTTTGGACGTTTTCCAAATTTCGTTGGCACGTTTTTGGCACAGTTGAGCTGGCAAGTCAGCATGAGCTTCTTTATACGCCAAAAACAAGTGATGGTATAAATCTCCTTCTTTTGAAGACATTATAGTTAAACTAAATCACTTTGGTAGCTACAAAACAACAATTTGCGTCTGTGTTAACAGCACTGCCTAACACGAGTGCAATATGAGCCGAAAAAGTAGGTGCAGCGCGCCTGTCTTATCGAATAAAAATACGTAACCCTGCAATAAATAATCAAATTGGTTTGTCATGTGTTGAGATAAGGCTTCTTTAGTTTGTACCGCGAAAATCGACAACGCACCTCAATGAAGAATGGGGTTCGTCAGATTTATCTTACTGCGACAGAATCTCAACATATGATGTCTACTGTATGCAATTTCAATTCAAACTTATTATATTTCGTAAATATGTACTTCCCAAGTATAAAATTGCTTGGAAGAAAATGTCCTTTTCACAAAGTTACAGCGATAATTGCACTGCGAAAACATAATGGGGAAATAATGAAAATTAACAGAAAACTTTCAGAAGGTGAGAAAATGTCGTGTTGTGGGAGCATTCAATACAATAGAGTGAGGAAAAATCGTTCAAAACGAAGACCACCAAATGATATATATAGCAATATTGTGGATTTTTGCAGACAAAACAATATGTCCTAGCCAAAAACATGCCAATAAGCGTTCTGGCCAACATATTAACCGAATTAGCATTCAATAAAGCAGAATGTTAAGGCATATAACGACATCATAGTGAAGTAAATTAAGAATGTGATTGCCAAAGTAGCGAAGGAGAAGTATTAGAAAGAATATTATGTCTATATTCGCGAAATATTACGAGTAATTACACTCGTGCATAAAAATGACCGAATATAATTTTGCATTCAAGCGTATAGTCACAAAAAAAACTTCACTCGTTCATTTTCATATTTTTGACAAAAGAAATCATACGCTTTCTTAGAAACTTATCGGTAATCGACAATTTTTATGCACGCGTTCTGTAAATTTGGTAACTCGTATGCAGAGGTTTTTTTTTGAAGAAATACACAGACCGAGATCATTTTACACTTACAAAAATTACAAATTAATGTTCGTTGATTTAAAACATAAAAAAAATTGTCAGGATGGGAGAGTTCAATTCTCTCAAGTTTGCATTTCTTGAATAAGAACAAACTGTTACGTAACGGATTTTTCGAACCCCCCTCCCGCCCTTATAACGCATTGTAACGTTTTACAAGACCCCCCCTCCCCCCAAAAGTGCGTTACGTAATATTTGAACGGCCCCTTATCGACAGTTTTACAAAACTTACAAAACTTCTACCCACGAAATCAACAACAGCAAGAGAGGCAATAGGAATTTTGAAAAGTTTCTTCTCGTATTCTAGTAAACCCAAGACAATAATTTCGGACAGAGGTTCATGGGTTGATTGTAAAGAATTTGATTATTTTGTTAAAAATTTAGAAATTAAACACATTAAGATTGCAACCGGATCTCCGCAAGCTAATGGTCAGGTCGAGTGGGTAAATAGAACAATTACGCCAATGATAGGAAAATTGACGGATCAAGATACAGGAAAGGATTGGGTTAAAGTCATACAAGATGTTGAGTTTGCTCTACATAACTCTGTTCATAAAACAACTGATGAAACACCTAGTAGATTACTTTTGGAGTTGCACGAAGGGGAAAAATTCATGATGACATTGCCGAATTTATTAATGAAAATGTAAATGGGTCGTTCTTCTTTTTTATCGACAATGACTTGTCTTCTCCGCAAAAAAAATAATATTTTGCTCATAAATACTAAATTACTTAATTATTTTATAAAAAAATACACTTGACAATGCAATAATTTTAATATCCCCAAAACTAGATTTTATTCATAATTATTTTTACAAAATCAGTGTGACAAAGTATACAAAAAGCGTGACGGAGGTGTTATACATACTAATAAAGTGTGTCCTCTATGACTAGTAATGTAAACAAAGTGCTCTCGTAAAAAAACACATTTAAAAGTTTCTATCCAAGAACATTTACTGAACTACTTAACCTTTTTATTACATTAATAAGAAAAATAATTTTTAATGTTTATATTAATAAATAAAAAATATTTTATTGGCTGTCTCCGATGTATATGATTTTAGTTGCTACCCTCTGTCACTCATTTTATGGCACAAAATAGTCTGCGTTAGAAACTTTGACCTTGGTCACTAGGTTCGAGAATAGTCCCCTCCACCCCGCACTCGCGCTATACGTTCCCATGCCCCGGCAATACCAGTCAGCCGCCCGCAAACAGTAAAAGGAGGTGCGTGTGTTTATTCAGCGACCGCTCTGTCACGTAAGTTACGACTTCCAAATGTTATTCTAATTTAGGGTTTTAATATTAACTGATTAATTTATGATAAATATTTCATATATACCCAGTTTTTGCGTAAATTATAATTAGGAAAATGCTGAATATCTCGAACACTACTATTTTACACCTCTGTCACGTAGCACCTCTGTCACAAAATGTGTGACGGAGTAGTATAACTCGTGACAGAGTGGTCATTTTGTATGGAACTTAGAACTTTAGTTAATATCCATAGTAGATGATTGCTTGTTTTTATATTGGTTATTCTATCGTCAACTATTTTGTTAATTTAAGGTATTACCATCAAGTAAATGAAAAATGGCATTATCTGCGGCTGAAAGACAGCGACGGTGTCGTGAAAAAGAAAGCTTAACCCTGAACTTGTTGCAGAAGTAAAACGTAAAGATTTAGAAAGATATCATGCTCGCAAAAAGTTAGTTAAGGATATGACACCAAAAGAACATAAAAAAATAAAAAGACAATGGCAGATTAGAAATAAAAAGAGAAGAGAAATACAGAAAACTTTGCAGAATGTTTTGATGAACACTCCGGCTTCTACATCGTCTCCTTCAAGTCCCAGACTCCTTCCATCAAGTCAAGAGAAACCTGTATGTGCAAGGTACACGCAAACATTGCATTCATGAGAGTTATTTTGCATAAAAATAAAGTTATCAAGACAAATGACATGAACCAGATAATCTTACAAACTGTATGCGATATAAATTCATTACCATGTATGAAAGGGAAATGCGAAAAATGTAAAGCAAAAAAGCTCAATTATGATACAACCACGATCGCAAAAGAAAAAGTTTTGGAATTACCACAATGGGTCAGAATCACAGATATTGTCGAGAAAGATGGAAGAAAAGTTAAAATCAGCAAGAACATAAAACAAATACAAAAAATCACTGTTGAAGATTTGATTAAAAAATTTGAACATGAGTTAAAAGATTTTAAATCCCACATATTTAATATTAAAAATCAATATAAATCATACCGACAATGTATAGATGGATTGACAGAAACCGAAATTGCTTTACATATTGATTTTAGCGAAAACTATGCCTGTAAGTACCATGAAGAAATCCAATCAGTGCATTTTGGAGGATCTCGAAACCAAGTAACTTTGCATACAGCAGTATTATATCACTTGACTTTTAATAAGGATAAAAATATAACTTCCTTTTGTACTATGTCTTCTGATCTTCAACATGGCCCTGCCGCTATATGGGCTCACCTCCATCCAATTCTCGATTACATTCAAAAGGAACTGTCTCATATTAAGACGATCCACATTTTTTCAGACGGGCCAGCGACGCAATATAAACAAAAATAAATTTTTATCTCATTGCCACGAGATTTTTGAAGAATACGGATTTGATGACTTGACATGGAATTTTTTGAATCTGGCCACGGCAAGGGGTGCGGCTGACGGCATAGGGGTCTATTAAACGTTTAGCTGATCATTTTGTCGCCAGCGGACACGATATTGTTGACGCAGCACAATTCTTCGATGCAGTCAACAATCGCAGTAAGATAAAGGTCTTTTTGTCGGTAAAGACGATATCGCACAGATTTTGGTGACAATCCCACAAGGAATTCTCCATTAAAAGGAACTATGCAAGTCCATCAATTGCTTGCTCAGCAGCCTGGAATGTTGAGCTACCGAATGTTAAGTTGTTTTGCGGAAAATTCTGTGATTGTTACAATTTAAAGACTTACTGCCCATTGCCGAAACGTGAGGCAGAAGTTGACATTTCAACCTCGGATAGAGAAGAACCACTGACTGATATAACTAATATAATTAGTTCTACTAAGGAATTTTATAAGACTGTGTATACCTCTACTTCAGAAGATGAAGATGACCAGCCTCTTCTTAATTTGAGAAAATCTGTAGATACAAAACCAGGTACATCACACGATCTACTAGGGGATATCCATGATCCATCCATCATTAATAAAAAATGGAACACATCTTTTAGTCAAAGTACTAAGTGAAAGAAAAATTGAGTACACTTACTTAGAGTAGCAAAGTGGAGTGGATGAAGATGGAGATGTTCGAGTGATGTTTTATAAATCTGTTGATGATACTGGAAAATTGTTTAAATTGGTAGAGACTGATGTGTCAGATGTGATGTATGAAAATTTGTTACAAATTATTCCACCTCCTAAGCTGATTAAAAAAGAAAAACGCGTGTTTTACGAATACGATCAACCAATAGAAGTTTTTGAAAAGTAGAGTTAGTGATAAGATATTGTAAGACTAAATTAATATGTACCAAAGAATGGACACCAATCATCAAGACTTGTAGTAACATTTTAAGTATATACTATGTTTGTTATTGTTTTCTGAAATCAAAAATTGTTATAAGGTTAGTTTTGTTCGGCGGACGTAAACATTGTTTACCACTGTCGTCACTTCGTTAACCACTCTGTCACAATTTTGTCCCCTTAAAATTTTAGTTCAAAGTAAGTTTTGAACCACTTTATTGTTAGTATTTACAAAAGTAACGTTTTCTAGTATTATATGCTAAACAATAAAGGTGTTCACTAGATTTTTAAGCGACTTTATTGGGCTACTTTCATAATATTAAAAAGTTTTATGTCTTATGGAGCAAAAATGTGACGGAGTGGTATTGGATAATTTAAAAAAGTGATTATTTAAAAAAAATCCGGCCTTTGGAGCTAGATGATAGTAAATGTTTATATTCTTGATTAGAAAGTAATAAGAAACTGAAGTTCTGATTTAAAATGAGACATAAAAAAAATAAATACTTTTGTGACTGAGGTGTCATTTTTTTTCATACCATTCCTACGAAATTTGAAATGAAACGAAAATTACATGTAATACTTCGCTGCATTATATGTTTTTGTAATCTACAATAATGAGGCAATAATTTAAATCAAATTTCATTAAATAAATCACAAGTTTATTTTTTTATCAAATATAAAAATTTACCGGTCAGATTGTCGATAAAAAAGAAGAACGTCCCAAATACGGAAAAACGATGTTTAGAAAATTCACGAGATAAAGCAAAAAAGAGAATCGATATCAGCCAAGACAATTGTTTAAAACAATCGAATAAAAAACGGAAATCAGCGATTGTGTATGAAGTTGGTGATATGGTAATGTTGAAAAACTTTGATTGTACTGTAGGTATCTCTACAAAATTAAAACCGAAATTTAAAGGACCCTATGAAATAATCAAGGCACTCAGAAATAATCGTTATGTTGTAAGAGATATTCCTGGGTTTCAAAATACGCAAAGAAAATATGAAGGGGTATGGGAACCTATAAATATGACACTTTGGAGACGAAAACTATCCAAAAATGACGGAAATTAAGAATTTTTTTGTATTAGTTGTGTAAGAATTTTGTATTAAATGTTTGATAAAAAAAAAAAGTTTACAATTTTATTGAGTGTCTCGGAACTACACCGTTCGAGGCGAACTTGTGGTCAGGACGGCCAAGCTGTAAGACACAGAATGGGGCCTGACCTTAGATCAGGATGGGTCGTCGTCTTGGGGCCGCACCTTTATGTGAGCGCCCCCTCGACGACGTACCATCCGTCAAGTAGTTCCGGGACACGACACGACACGAGTCAGTCTCTGTATGGGGATAGCGTACAGGGAGGTAGCTTTGTGCTTGTATGAATAAAGAGTCATCGGTGAAACAGTTATTATTGTGCCCTAATTGCCAGCAGAGTCCCTTACATTATTAATTTTTTTTGTAGTATTACATATTTCATAATAAGAAGATAATTGACGTCAAAGAGAAAAATTTATACCAAACCCGAAGATGCCAGAATCATCGAGACATTTGAAGCCGACGCAAGGCTTTATATACGGTTGTTCGGCGTTATCTGTTTGGCGGGGCGCAATTGTGTTACCTGTGCAATTTCAGTTGCAGGTCAAAATTGTTGTCGTTCATTTGTGAACGAACTGTTCGATCTGAATAAACGAAGCTCTATCCAGTTTTCTGTTTTTCGGTTGAATATTTACATTTTTAGTTTCTTCTCGATATTGAAGTTTCAAGTTCTAAACCAATAAGTATGTTTATTCTAATATGAAACCAACAGATAGTTGTTTCGAATATTTCGTAGATGTAAAATACAGACGCACGTCAGTAAGTCACAAATGACTTACATTACTAAATAAGAACAGTTTGTTTCAGTGATAATGAAGTATGAAGATCTCTGAACGTTATGCAACAGCAAGTTAAATAACGGCAAGGACGAGATAGTGTATGTGAAAGAGAAAAGAAAAAAGTAGGCTTCTGAAAGATGACAAATGGAAGGCGTGGATCAATGAAAAAACTGTTTATTTCCACAAAAATTGCAGAAAAAGGTATGCAGTTAAGTGTGATCTATCCCTCAAGAGAAAGTTGGACGATTTTATACAACAGGGTGATTATGAATTCATCGTCAATATTTGTTAGGAAAAGAACACAAGTGTGCTTTGAAAAATGAGTTGGATAAAAGAATGGGTTCTGCGGAACAGGTTCACCTGTTGGCCATAGCCAATCTTATAGATCCGAGATTCCAAGAAATTATACTTTGAAAATCCTCTTAATTGTTCGGCAGCGGTGAAACTCGTGAATGATTCTTTGAACGAAGTTTCGCCTCAACCCACAAATCGAAAAACAACGCCAAGTACCGAAGAAGCACAAGGTAAGGTAATAATTTTTTATTAATACACATATCAATTTATTTTATTTGCAGAAGGAGGAAAATTTAGTTGATGTTCGGAACATCAAAAGTTATTGAGCACTAATTCAATTCAAACGGAAAAAATGTCAGAAATGACATTATATCAAAAAATTCGATTGTACGACTTGAAGGAAACCCATTGAGGTGGTGGGAATGTAACAAAGAAACATGTCTTAATCTTTCAAAACTAGCAAAAAAATATTTGTCTGTTGTTGCGACTTCTATGCCATCTAAAGCAGGCCCAACACTAACACAACAACGGAACAGATTGAAAGGGAAAAAATTGTCACAAATATTATCTCTTCAATCCGTTAAAAGAGAATTTTGGGAAATTTAGAATCAATTTTTCTCTGTTTTTTTTTTCTGTTTTCGAAATTTTGTATTTTTGAATTATTTTGTTTTTTTATGTTATTGGCGAATTCCAATTTAATTATAAGATGGTAAAACGCAGTGATAAAAATGTACCAAATATACTTATTTGTATAAATAAAAAGCTTTCAAATGTCTTGATCTTGAAGTTTTCAATACATTTTAACTTATGGCGTAGACAAAAAACTGACGTTTGCAAGATCGTTCTTTTCCAAGAATAGATATTCCTGATTTTATAGAGACTTCACAGAATAAAAATTCGGCAAATTGTTACTTATCAACTTAGACGATCAATTTGATGCACAGAGGCAGTGAGAACAAACATATCGAATATGTTCGTTTAATGATTGCGTGAATGAAATATTTTACAAAGGAAGACCGAATAATATCCCATGAACCAGTAAATGTAGCTGTAATAGAAGCCAGGAACGATTATCACGTCATTCTGAACTAAACCAAATAATTCAGCGTGCATTATCCTCCATCAAAATTGCATCAACGTTAGAACCCTCAGGACTACTTCGCGACGATGGCAAACGCCCCGATGGAGTTACACTAGCCCCATGGATGAAAGGAAAACGCTTTATATGGGACGTAACCTGTGTCGACACAATGGCTGCATCCTACATCCAAGTAACTTCACAAAAAAAGGGAGCTGCGGCTGAGACTGCAAGTAAGAAGAAGCATTCTAAATACCAAGCGCTCAAAGATGACAACTTTATATTTGTGGCCTTGGCATTTGAAACTTTAGGACCTTGGAGCTTGGAGACTAATTCTTTCCTGCACACGGTTGGATCCAATTTAATACGCGATCCTGAAGCTCGTTAATACCTTTTTCAACGGCTCTCGCTTGCCATTCAAAGAGGGAACGCTGCGAGTGTAAGGGGAACAATTCCGAACCAACAAGGACTTGAAGAAATATACATATTCTAAGTTGTCATGTATTATTGAACTGAATCGTCTAAAGGGTATAGCCAGGTAATCGGAGTTAACCGGCCAAAAATTAATTTGGGATCTTTCCTGTGTGGTTCGATTCCACGTACCTCACGATGCATTTTTTCGTGATACAGCTCTCCCGATCACACCGCATCCCGATAATAGTAGGATGCGAAACAAGTCGTTATATAATGAAAAATGACACGATCACTGATCGGATCAACTTAGACTTTCAGCTTTGTCGCGTTGGAAAGCCGAGAAAAAATGTCACAATTCTAGGCCTTTTCTGGTTGGATTTGAGCTTACGAAAATGATCACCGAGCAGGTTAATGTCGGAAGAAGATGAAAAGACTTCTTTTTCATCATCGCTAGCGTAGTGAACCGAACAGGACTGCTCGACTGCACTTTTTCGATCAAGACCATGTTACAAAACTTTTCACTGCGGTTGGTTTCAGTCCAACCAAGGCGTTCTCGCGCGACATCCGAGAGCATTCTGTAAAACCTCAGAGAGCGGCCTCTCGGAAAGAGGAAACGTCAAAAGGCGCGAGAACGCCTTTGCTGGACTGGCTCTAACCAATGAGAAAAAGTTTTGTAGCAGATTGAGGAGAAAAAAAGTGTAGCCGAAGCAGTCCCTGTTCGGTTCACTATGCTAGCGATGATGAAATAGTCGAATTTTCGTCTTCTTCCGACATTACCCTGCTCGGTGATCATTTTAATAGCTCAAATCCAACCAGAAAAACGCTTGATGGTGGCATTTTTCTCAGCTTTCCAACGCGACAAAGCAGAAGTCTCTAAGTTGATCCGTTGAGGCACAGTATCGTTTTTCATTATATAACGACTTGTTTCTAATTCTACTAATATCCGGGTGACACGGTGTGATCGGGAGAGCTGTATCACGGAAAAAATACATCGAAGAGTAGGTGGAATGGAATCACACACAAAAGATCTCAAACCAATTTTTGGCCGGCTAACCCCTTACCCAGCTATACCTTTACCATAATAATAACATTCGTAAATGTATAGGTACATATGTGAATGTGCTAAGTAGGATATGTTGCACCAACAAATATTCTGACAGGTTTGAATTATGGATATCGAGCGGGTATAATATTAGCAATATAAAAAACTATTTAAAATGCATTTTATCGGTTCAAATGGAACAATCATGATTTTTTCATTATGATCATAAAATGGCATATTAACAAATATGAAAAAAGCATCATCCAAAGCGAATTCATAATTTCCTTTACATCGCGATATTCAATAAACATCGATGATTTATAACCGATGTTTCCACTATAAGCACATTAATCTACCGATATTGGATAGTCTTTATGTATATTCTGATATTCTGGGAAATCAAGACGTTTACTATATCATTTTGAAGCTTTCCTCACCATAACATAATTCAAGTTTTATATGCCATTTATATTATATATTATGAACTATGTACAGGGTCCGGCACTCGAAGTGTAACCAACTTCAGACCGCTCGCGCAGCTGACGCACGGGCATCAGCTGTCTAGAAATTTGCAAAATGACAGTTCGGAGTGTTGTTTACAAGCGCAAGAAAGCATTTTGCCAAAAGTGAACGCGAAAAAAAAATCAGTGATGGATTTCAAACGTAACAGTATGATTGCTTTATATTTAGCTGGAAAATCACAACCAGCGATTGTTCGTGAGCTCAAACACCTTAAAGTGAATAAAGTTTTTGTTTATCGTACCATAACTCGTTACAATGATGCTGGTAGCATCGCAAAACGTCATGGAGGTGGTCATCAAAAGACTGCAACGTCACGTGAGATGGTTCAAAAGTAAAGAAGAGACTTGAACGAAATCCCTCGACGAAGAGCCAATCAAATGGCAAAAGAACTGAAAATATCCGACCGTAGCATCCGCCGCATACTGAAAAATGATCTGAAAGTCAAACCTTACAAGATCCAAAAGGCGCATGATCTCACACCGAAGCAGCAACAAGTTAGACTTGAGAAAGCGAAGGAGTTGCTTCGTTTGGCCGAAAGCGGTCAATTTCCAAACATTGTGTTTTCTGACGAGAAAATTTTTCCAATTGAGCAATTCGTAAACTCTCAAAACGATAGGGTTTACTTGACCAACCGTTCATACGAGAATTTGAGTCATCGATTGGCCACCAGGAAGCAGCACCCGCCACAGATAATGGTTTGGGCCGCTGTAACCGCAGATGAGCGCTCTCCAATCGTTTTCATCGAGCCTGGCGTCAAGGTAAAGTCAACATATTATCGGGAAAGTATTTTGGAAGTTGCTTTGAAGCCGTGGGCAGACAAACATTTCGGTGGCAGACCATGGACTCGGCACCGTCTCACAAAGCTCGAGTGAACAAAGAATGGCTGAAAAACAACGTTCAGAACTTTATAACGTCCACACAATGGCTCTCGAATTCACCAGATGCGAATCCAATGGATTATTCTGTTTGGGCCACTTTGGAGAGCAAGGTCCGAACTAAAAGATACACCAATCTGGAGGCGCTGAAAAAAGTTATTGTCCGCGAATGGCCAAAATACCTGCAAGTCACATTCGGGCTGCTTGCGATTCGTTTTTTGACCGTCTCAAGGCTATAGTCAAGGCAAAAGGTGGTCATATCGAGCGAAAGTGAATTGATTCTGAATTTCGTATTATTTTTACATATTTTGTATTTTGAATTGAGTAAAAATAATTTTCCAAACTGAATTTATAGACTTTTTATTTAGTTACACTTCGAGTGCCGGAGCCTGTATATGAGAACTGGGATCAGTTTGTGATTTCCCTTAACACGTTGATCCCCGCCGTGGTAGGATATTTTTCAACCCCTTGGACCGCAAAATTTTCTTCATTATAATTGATTCATTTCATCACCAAATGACTCTTTTATTCGAATTTTTGTACATTTTCTTGAGGGAAGTCATCATTTTTTCACGGAAAAATTGAGGCATCGCTTGAATACCACGCGGTCCATAAAATGGTTTTCGTTATACTGATACAATTGCAAAAAAAATTTAAGTACCGTTCAATTCACGAAACAATCGAGTTTGTGATTTCTAATTTCGCCATAAGCTCGGAAGTTGAGTGAAAATGAAAACGATGACGATAATTCGGAGGTAACATGGGGACCTGTGAATAAAACGAAAAGGAAACAATATTTTTTTGATAACGAGAATACTAGTGTGTGAAAAGAAGTTTCTACCATATACGATAAAGATCTATACGACTTTTATAAATTGTTCCTCACCGATGAAATTGCCCGATGTAATGTTCAAAAACGAATATTTATGCGGATCAGAAGCTAAAAGACAAACCCGTTTCTCAAAAATCACGGTCGCGTTCCTGAACATCTACCAATGAATAAGAGCTGGAAACATTTTTTGGCATAATTATTTGGATGGGATTGCCCAAAGCACCTCAGTTGCGCGACTACTGGGGTAGAACTCTCCCATACGAGACTAATGTTAATTTTTGTAGTATTATGGATAGAAAATATTTACATAAATATAAACTGAAATCTGAAAAAATCTGAACGTTATAAAAAATGTAATTCTAATTCGCTTTTCATAAAAGACAAGAACTTCAAAACAATTATTGAGCAAAACCATCTATTGAAGGCAATGATGGTGGGCATTTTGAACGTTAAAAGGAAGGAGGGAAACCACATCGGACTCAAGAACTTGTTTTCTTGGTATCCCGAACAAGAGTTTCCATTATCTTCATCCGAAGAATTTAAAAGTTTGAGGAGCTTTTGGATAATAAAGACCATTCTGACAACTGAGTCTATATATAATAATTCATATTGTGGGATCGTCTTAATAAATCAAAGGTTTGGTTGGTTCACTTTCTCTTTACTTTAAATAAAGAACACAAAGCGTGGCACGTCTACTCAGCGACGGTGCCTTTTTCTACTCTTCATATTCAGCCTATTCTGTAATTTACCAAGTCGAATCGAAATCGCTGCCTTCTGATCGGTCCTAAAAATAGTATTCTGTAAACCAGGTAGAAGACGTTGTACATCAAAACACCAGGACCCTATGTTTGAATATCACATTCGATTGTATTCAATTTACGAACGGTGTGAGAGATCGTCGTAACTAGATCTATAAAATCGACCAATAATTGAAAGGTATTTTGGTCACGTGATTGTTATTGTATGAAGTATCATAACCTAATTCAATATTTTGGTGGTTCCAAATTAATTTAATTTCGTTATCCACTTGTTGAATATAGCCGAACATGTTTTAAAAAATTCTCAGATTGTTATTTATTACTGTTTCATATCATTTTATGATAGATCCTCGCAAAATTGGTATTCTCGAATATGATTTGTTCGTAATTTTCCGAAACAAAACATCGAGCGGAGAAAGCATGCGGAAATTGTATTCCGCAAGAAAGTGACGTATCACGAGTAACTAGTTCTGTGATAACATTTTAACCTTAAAGTACACCTCGTGGAGTGAGTTTATCGGTTAAGTTAGTTTGTTGGTTAGATTTGTGAGAAATGGCAAGTGCAGACGAAGTTGTAAATGGTAGTGATCGGGAATATAGTTGATGTAGCTGCAGATTCGGTAGCAGAACAGCGAAGACCCTTTTATAGTCGATTTGATGCATTCGAACTTAGTGATTCGCAATTTGTTGCAATGTTTCGATTACCGAAAAATTTAGTGCGAGATGTTATTACCCTAAAGTGTCTCCTTGCATTCACCAAGGAAATCGACAGTCGGCTATAAGTATTGAGACTAAGGTAAAATGTTTTTGTCATAATCAATTAACAACAATTCATCTCACGAAGTATTTTATTCAGGTATTAGCATCCCTTCGATTTCTCGCTAGTGGCAGCTATCAATTAGACACGGCTTCTAACGTACACATTCGCGTTAAGCCAATCGTCCCTTTCTAAGATGTCTCGGCGAAGTGGTAGATGTATTAAATGAATCCAATAATTTTCAATCGATTCGTCCATTTCCCCAAAAATATGAAGGAATTGGAGAAAACCGATCTGGGTAAGTTAAAATTGTATTTAATATGTATAAAAGAACAAGTTGTAGATTTCATGAAAAATTCAATTTTCCGGGTGTTATTGGATGCACTTGATTGCACCCATGTTGCAATTGTTGCGCCATCTAAAGATGATCCCATTTATAATGAATGTTCCTATGTGAACAGAAAATTACCATTCTATAAATGTGCAGTTGGTAAATATTGAAAAATATATTTATTATAAAGGCATATCGTTATTTAATTTATAGGCATGTGGATTCCCAAATGAGGATCATAAATGTAAATGCCAATATCCCGGCAGCACAAATGATGCTTTGCTTAAATGTTCTTTTCGGCATTTGGCCATTTAGACGCTCAGGAATTTAAAACCACTATTCATCAAAACCACCCCAATCAATGTTACTTCCTGGGTAAGACAATTATGCATTATTTTTAGAACTCTTTATTTTATTCAAGTGTTGTTGCAGTTTTACTGGCAGTAGGTAATTAGTTATTAACATAATGATAGTTTAGAAGACTCTGTTATCCGTTGAGGCAATAGCTTGTAACATATGGTTCAATATCTGCTTCACAATCGATTCATTTTTTTGTCTTTGCAGATCGCAACCATTTCTACGAAGAATGAAATTGGCATTATCCTAATAGATTGTTATATCCTAAAACAATGTATTTATAACAATATATCGAGCGTGTAATTATTCTTACAAAATATACTGCTGATTTATGTACTGCACTATGTACAACTGTAAATACTTTATTAATTAAAGTGAGGACATTTGTTTCAGCTTTGACTCTATGTGATCTCTGTAGTAACACCTCCACCTGTTCCTTTAGCATATTTCCATATCTCCACTTCTTTCTATATTATTTTAATATGCATGTCTTGCCAAATCTAAAATGTAAGTGAAATAAACTTTCATAGTAATTTAGACATTAGTATTTTTACTCTACTTTTCGTCCTTATTAATAACACGAATTGCGTTTAACAACGAAGAAGTTTTGAGAGTTATGACCAACCTTGTTTAATATTCGTTGAATATCGTTCGCAACATAAAATTGGTCATTCATTAATCAGTTGAAAGAATATTTTCTGTACCGGCGATTTTATCTGAGACTCGTGTCACGTAAATGTGTACGACCGATGGATCGAAAATAAAACTGATAATAAATAGTGAAAACATTTCCACTATTTCGTTTCAAAGAAATAACCGGAATATTTATATCGTGAATGAGGTTATGATAATCCACACAATAACAATCACGTGACCGAATTCTTTCAATTATTGGCGATTCGTATCAAGTTACGACATCCTCACACCGTTGCAAGTGGTATATCGCTTAAATAAGTTTTACGAGTGAACTCAAACATAGGGTCCCAGGCCTATAACTAACTAGGGATGTTACGAATATTCTATTCGGTTCCGATGTCGGATCTTTCAATTTCGGTTATTTCAAGTCGGAAGGTATTAGTCAAGTGCGAGCCAAGATCTTCGATGAGGTGGATTTTATTTCGGCTCTTCGAGTATCAAAATGTCATAAACATCAATTATGTCGATGGCCATTTCCTCCCTTGAGGCGAGATAATATGCGATGAGTCGAACTTCGTTAGGGTTTCATGCAACATCAGATTCCAGCTGCTCTCTCTTTGTTTGAGGCCATATAGCGATTCACCTAGTAAACCTTTTTTCAATTAAGACGGCATTTATTTTGATTTGTTACGAATATTCCTCTTTTGGACTGCGATTCTCTTAGTATTGTATCCATCACTATTTTGGCTT
>JAIFOV010000119.1:0-80153 GCA_020654155.1 Novius pumilus
TTTGTCGATTAACTCCAACAAGGTAATTAGTTCTTGATTTTTAGAAGTTTATTTTATCGGTAAAATGACTATTTAATATCGCAAGAGTATCGAAATTAACCGAATATTTCTCCGAGTCACGATTCGTATGAGGTAAGTTGGGTGGCGAATGAAAAGTAATCGTTCGATCGTTCGAGTGGTAACACCACGATCATTTAGAAGTTTCAACCACGACTTTCCAATATGCCTTACCTAAGAAGTAACCATTTCATATTGTACTTGCGTAACATAACCTCAAAGGGCTGAAAGTAGTGGGAAATATTCAAATTTCTTGTTTGTTCGTTAGTATAATTGATTACATAAATGAAACGGCAACGTTACTGTTTAGTGAAAGTGCCTGAATCTAAAAAAATTTTCTTGTTAGTCACGTTAGGGGTTTTACAGACATTAGTCTCGGGTTTACAAATCAGTTTTATTTTTGTCTTCAATTACAGAGCGCAAAGTGCAAAGTATCACAAGATAGGTATCGACCGAAATAGTCCAGGATACGGTCGCCCTTTTTGCAAACAATTAATATAAGATTGATTTTTCCTGAGCGGCTTCATTTTATCAAGTCCTACAAATTTTTCCTTTGCGAAAATGTTGGCAAAAGGGGCCTTCGTATTCTAAGCAGTCGCCAAAGATGTCGAGTTGGTGATGAAAAAAAATCGATAAATAGAGGTTTCTTTTTTTCAAAATCCGAAGATAACTTCAGTAGAGATTAGAAATCGTATTTGTCCTACAAAAAATATGGGTCCATCACCTCTGTCCCCCACTTCGAACATGTAGACAAAAGAAAAAAAATAAATTGTAACATATAATGCTGAATTTTTTTTTATAGCTTGCCAAACATAAGCAAAATCCAAATATCACTTTGTCCTACAATTCATTTGGGGCATTCTTTCAGTCCTACATGTCAAAGTTGTTGACTCTACCGAAAAATAATTTTCATTAATATACTTCTGAAATAAGAATAAAATGCTATATTGACATATTCCCGATCAATGTCAATGAATGTCCTACAAAAAAAAGGGTCCAATTCGCTATTATCGCGTTTGATATACTATCGAATTAGAACGTGTTGAATATATCTTGTATTTATGCACGATTTTTCGAATCATTTTTTGGTGCAGTGGTTGTTGCCTAAGGCAGATATGTGAACGTCTTGCGTTCGAGGCTTGAACATGTAATATTTTTTCAGGTACTTTTATAACCTATTCGTTTGCGTACAAAAAAATTCACAGCTTCAGTTTTCAGTTTTTTGCGGAAAACGGTAAAATACGTTGTTTTCATTTTATATTATAAAACTTTTCACAAATACTTTAGGAATTTGGCAAGTGTTTTCTTCTTTACGATGTGGTTCATTTTCTAAATTGGCGATCCCAACTTTTCGTCTTTTTGTGCCAGAAACCGATATTATTTTAGTTGTTAGTAATGTTTCCGTTATTGATGGGTGTTTTTTGTCAACACTTTTTGTTGTAGAAAAGAAAATCATTGAGACGTGCAATAGCGGCGCCGAGCAGCCACATTAACTCTTTTGAAATCATGCCGAATTGAATGTGGGCGTCTTTGAGATCGCCGTATTTGAAAATAATATCCTAAAAAGTAAGAAAAAGCATTGTATTTGTATCATACCGATAAAAATACTTAAAAAAAAAGGAAAAAGTTATACATCCCGGGGATCGAACCACATGCTTACAGAAACCTCTTCCGAGCTCTTTACCATTAAGCCACGCCTTAATTATTAATTTCGATGTGGATATGTTACACTTGACTAACACATGAATTATATTTTTTTGTAGGACTAACGCAAAGGACCAAATTCTTTTGTAGGACATTGATTGATTTGAGTCACAATTATCTTAATGTCTCATCCAAGATTGGTGTCCTACTTATATTAATGAAAATGATTTTTCGGTAGAGTCGACAACTTTGACATGTAGGACTGAAAGAATGCCCCAAATAAATTGTAGGACAAAGTGATATTTGGATTCTGCTTATGTTTGGCAAGCTATAAAAAAAATTCAGCATTATATGTTACAATTTATTTTTTTTCTTTTGTCTACATGTTCGAAGTGGGGGACAGAGGTGATGGACCCATATTTTTTGTAGGACAAATACGATTTCTAATCTCTACTGAAGTTATCTTCGGATTTTGAAAAAAAGAAACCTCTATTAATCGATTTTTTTTCATCACCAACTCGACATCTTTGGCGACTGCTTAGAATACGAAGGCCCCTTTTGCCAACATTTTCGCAGAGGAAAAATTTGTAGGACTTGATAAAATGAAGCCGCTCAGGAAAAATCAATCTTATATTAATTGTTTGCAAAAAGGGCGACCGTATCCTGGACTAAAAGCGTCAAGTGTCGCTACCTAAGTAAATATTGTTTGGAAATTAGTTTTGATACTATACTCGTAGCGATGTCAGCATTTGCGTGATCTATACAGTGCTATCTACTGCACAACTCCTGTATGCTTTAGGTAGGGAAGCTGTAACCAAAGAATATACAGGTGTCTCACCGGGAATGCCTATCAGAAGTTTACGGAGAAATAGTTGTCCGATTTGTTTGAAATTTTGTATATGGGCAACAATCCATCGAGGCTAGCTTTCTAAAATAGTAGCAACAATTTTCCACTTCCGGTTATACCGAAAATGATATCTGCTCTCTTATTTTAAACACCCTATATCTGGACCTCAGAGCCAAACGGTATTAAGTCTCATTTTAAAAATTTTACAAGACAGTTGTTTGAAGATTTTGAACAATGGTATTTTTCGAACCGATTATTATTGTAAATAGAAGAGTACGGGTTATTATTTTCCCGGTTATGATTTTGGAAGCTAACTAAAGCTGATATTAACCAACCTCCTAAATTAATTTATTTAAATAATTTTAAATTAATTGTGGGACTTAATATTGATTGGTCCTAGCAATGGACTTAATATCTTGTGACTTGATACAGTCGACTCTCGTTAATTCGAAACTCAAGGGACTCTTAAAATATTACGAATTATCGAGTGTTTGAAATATCAAATGGTTCGAAATTTGTGAGAGTAAATATGTACATAAATAAAACTGCGGATTATTGAGTGTTGATCAATTATTATTTATTGACGGTTACTCTTTAACAATAACATAAGTTTTGAGATACATTCGTGTACATACATGTACGTATTCATAATATGAATTAATTAATCTTTTGGAAGATCTCTGTTATACTGGTTTGCATCAAAGAACATTGCTGCTTCTCAGACTGCTCAATAACTTTTTTTAAGAGAAAAAGTGCCTGAAATGCTTTCTCATCACTTTCGTTTTGTAGACAGAAGCATTGTGAGGTATCAAATGAGGATCTTGCTTCCTTATCTGACACCTCTGCCAAAGGTTCTGATGTATATTCCTCATCTACATCGTTGCTTTTTTCATTTGTATCTGTCGCAGATAAAATTTCACCATCGGTTAGAGAACCTGAGACAGCGACATCTTCATCCACTTGAACAAAGTCAGAAAAACTCACACCTCTGATGTCAACTAATGGTTCTATTGCTGGTTCTTCATCATCCAAAATTATTGGAAGATTTTCCTGATCTTCTTTTAAGAAACCGGATTTTTTGAAGCAGTTGAGAATCGTTAAGGGTGTTACAGCTCTCCATGCCTTGTCAATCAGTAAAATAGCTGTCAGAACCGTGATAGTCACAGTTACCTGCTTGTCGAGAGATTCTAAAACGAGTTCAACAATTTCTTTGCGATAAAACGTCTTAAAATAATGGATGATCTCTTGGTTTCGACCAAGGGATCATCCATTCCAAATTGCAACCATTGGTGGTTGCAATTTGGAAGTTGTATTCGGCGGAAAGAAGTAGAGTTATACGTTGGACAATGTAGGAAGACTGTTGTGGACAGTGCAATTGTCTAAAAATAGTAATATTTTCCGCTTTTGTCGTTTCATGTCCCCATCAACTGTTAAAAGCCAATTGTTAAAAAGTTCTGTCGTCATCCAAGTTTTTGTGTTAGCAGGATAATCAGTAGGAAACGATTTCACTCCTTTGAAACATCGTGGTTTCATTGCTTTTCCTATCACTAAGGGTTTAAGTTTTTCCGATCCGTCCAAATTTACTGCAAGTAAAACTGTCAACCTCTCTTTATTATGTTTTCCCCCGTGACATTTTTCATCTTTAAAAGTAAGCGTCTTGTCCGGTAATCATTTGAAAAATAGGCCAGTTTCATCAGTATTAAAAATGTTTCGAGCATCACAGTTTTCAATTAAGGTCTTCAATTTACCGTGCCAATCTAAGTAAACTGCATTATCAACACTTCCACTTTCCCCACAAACTTTTTTAAACACAACTCCATTTCTCTTTTTGAAATTTGTAAGTCACCCTTCACTTGCCGCAAAGTTTGCGATGCTTAGAGTAGACGCGAACTCTTCTGCTTTTCCCTTCAAGAAGTTTCCGCTAATAGACACTTTTCGTCCTCTACACTGTCTTAACCAAAAAAAACCAGGCTTTCTTCCAGACGAGGAAATTCACCTTTAGTAGTTCTTTTCCGTACTCCAGCAGTTTGAGCAGCATTAATTTTCTCCTTGTGCTTTATTATGGTTGAGAGAGTACTCAGAGGAATGTTAAATTCTTTTGCAACATCACTTTTGTTTTCACCTTCCTCTACTTTTTCTATTACCTTCTTCTTTTCAGCAATCGTCAAACATTTATACTTTCTAGGGCTCATGACTAACATGTTTTATTAGTTAATCGAATGAAAGACTTGCAGTAACTGAAACATTACTAAACAAACCAATTTGTGCGGAGTGTCAAATAGTCAAACTAATCATAATAAAAACAAAAGCTTGTGAACGTTGATACAAGTTTGAACCTGTCGCAAATTGTACTTACAATCTTTCCGCCTCTTTCTCTCTGCAACTTTGAATTGTCGAGTGTTGGACGCCGATGAGTTCGAATTAACGCGTTGATTTGTTATATAGAAATGATTTTTTCTTTCGAATTATCAAGTGCATAAAAATGTATTGATTTAGTTCGAAATATAAAGAGATGTTGAAGGGAACTCGTGATAACTTTGAAGTATAGAGAGGTTCGAATTATAGCAGGTTTGAATTAACGACAGTCGACTGTACTCTATTTTGATTTTTATTTCTGGTTAGCTCGTAGGAATTTATAGATACGTGGAACTTGATACTGAATTATTATTAAGAAACCCATATTAGAACATTGCAAAGTAGAACTAAAATAAATTAATACCAAATATAAGTAATTAATAAAGGTAGCAAAAGGCAAAAACACACTAAAAATATTTATTTTCTAAAACAAATGAGAGATCACACCAAAATGTTACAAACGAAAAAAAACTATCAATCATAAAGGTCGAGTAACAAACAAATAATTAAAAATTAATAATATCTAATTACAGAGAATAATTAAGATCTTTGCATTCTTCAGTTGTCTTCTTTAAGGTCCATGTATTCATGTATTCAAGTATTCATGGAATCTATTAGGCACCCATGTTAGTAAATTCTGCAAATCATTATACTTTTTAGTTGAAATAGGTTTTAGTGTCTCTCTTATTGGTTTCAGCAGCATTATGTTAGAATTGGGAACAACTTCATTAGAATTAACAGCACGATTCTCTTTTCGTGCTAATCTTTTAATGGCTCTATTGAAATCAATCGGTCAATCGGTGAATGTCAAATCAAGTCGGTTATCCAAAAGATAACCGAGAAATAATTCCACACTCTTCGTGGGTAGTCAAAATAATTCGTTCAAAGAAACAAAAATAATATGGAATTTATACTATTTGTCTGTAAATCTGGGTCGAACCTGGGCATAATATCTATTCTTTGTTTTAGAGAATTTGTTTCTCTTCTGTAGTTCCACGCACGGATTTAACTAACAAGCCGTGCATTCGTTGGTTTGAGTGTTGCTTGAAGTTCACAGTTCGTATTTTATAACTAGACTTTGGTTTTCAACTATTTATTTTGTCGATGCGTTCACGACCAAATCTTGTACAACACTCTCCTTTGTTGGCCGCATACCGTCTCACAAACTATCAGTTAGATGGGTAATTTACATTTCTACGAAATTATCTGCACCGTTGAAAAAGGAGGGGAATACCTCGATCATAAACTCAATACTAATCCCCCTGAATCATCCGTTATTTACAGAAGAAATATGTTTAACTAATATAAATTTCGCAGAACCTAATTATATTTACAACCGGATTATTGCGGTTTTTCCTGAACTACTTGCTTAACACTCCCATATATGATTAAAGGACATCTTTATTTGTCCGGAACTGTATAAAATACTTATACATTTTCACTGATGGTTAAAAATTATCAATCTATTTAATTGCAGTCGAATGCCACTCCCTTGAATTGGCTCTGTATATTTTTTGGCTAAACTATAAATTCTAATCTTAAGATAAATTTTAGAAATTGTTTTAATTAAAATGAGTGAAGGATTTATGTCGATTGGAGAACTTTCAAAAAAGTGGTCTTGTAAGTCAGGAAAGATATTGAAAGCATTTTCATAAAAATTTTGTGAAACTGCTAAAATAAACGTGTCCAAGAAATGAAAGTCCTCTTGACATTTTATTATCCGTCTTCTGAAGTAGTCTCAAAATTTTTTCAGTCTTTTTACATATTTTGATAACACCCAATGATGGTTGATGCAGTCCACATGTGAAAGGATGAAAGATACTTGAATAAATAATTGTCTAGTAAAATCTTGTCACTATGTATCAACCATGACGAAAGGAAACCAGGTGTGTGCATGCGCATTTCTCCATCTCACAATTCGGTTGTTCTTTGTCGTACATCGTACGAAACTGACGTCACACGTTTAGCAAATTTACGCGGGAATTTTGAAATGCATTACGTTGAAACGAACAACGCTTTTTCAAGCAGATCAAATGACTGAGCGCCAAATGGGATTTCTACAGCGTTGTCGGATTGTAATGTATCGGATTGAACCAAATCGAAAGCGGCTATGATTTTTCTATGCGGTTTACAAATGAAAATCATTGGATAACACAACGAATCGTAAGTTGTGATAACACCGCATCCAGTGACGTCATCTTCGTACTGCGCGAATTAGGACGATTTTGAGAAAATTTGTGCACACACCTGGTTTCCTTTCGCCATGGTATCAACCTTTATTTTTTTGAAGTTTAATTAGACCATAAATATGTAGGGATATTAATTTAGTGGGTATTTAATAACCCCTCGTCTTCTCAAATTATCTACTCACACACAAAAATACAAAAAACGTCTAAATAAAATGTGTAACGAACCAAACGTGTTAACGACGACGACTGTTCCCTCCTTACCTCTCTTTTATTTTTTTCCTCGTGCACACCGATTTGTCTATGCAGTAGTTCACCATCGCGCATCGCATTTAAGTGTCCCACGGATGATCGCACTACGCACTAAAGTGTTCCGCGGATTTTCGTCACCACACTCGGCCGTCCTGATGAACACATGTTCTCAGGTGTTCAGATTCGTCTTTTCTTGGATACCACTCCGTTTCCAAGGTTTCGGCAGATGTTGATGTCGACTTAGAGCCTTCACTTGGCCAATTTTACTGACGATGTATCGATCACCCCTCAGGCATTGGGTGACCTGATAGGGTTTCAGGAATTTGTGACAGAACTTAAGTCCTGGCCCGGATTGCGTGCGTTTTGTGGCAACCAGATCGCCCACGGCATACATTGTCGGCTCTTTCCGCTTCTTGTTATAATATTGGCGATTTTCTTCTTGCACCTTGGCAATAGACTGCTTGGCCCCTTGACGTAATTTATCCCGTTCCTCCATGAACCGGTTTATCTCTTCAGCTTGGATGATCTTCTGTTGTCTTATAACATGAGATAATATTCAATTTACCTTTGTTAAGAATATTAAAAATTACCTCAATTGCTCCATCGCATAGCCAATTATTTTCATTAAGAGTATCGAATTCACCGAATTCTAGTTGTTCCAAAGTGAAATTATTCTGAAAAGTTGCGAGAATGTAATCTTTACGGTTGGGTAAAAACTGGTAATAATCTGATTCCGAAACCAAACCGTTTTCATATGTTCTAAAAGGCGTTGTACTTTTCTTATATTCAGTCTCTTGACAAAAACGACATTTTAAAATTTCTTGTATATTTGTTCTGAAACCCAAACATCGATTGTGAATCCACTTGTTGCAGAAATTACACTGAGACCACTTGTCCTCGGTCTCTGTCGATGAAGATGGATTGGATTCGAGCAGGTGAATTGTTTGCAATAAATACATTTCTTTTCATTATAACTTGACGAGATGTTATTATCACAATGTAAAAAGCGATACAGAATGATCACGTTTCATTGTTAGTTTAATAGAGGACCAAATTTCTTATGTTGGCACAAACCGAGGTCTTCCAATATGCCCTGCAATTCAAGTATTGAATACTTAGCAAAAGGACATGGTGTTGATATTAGTGAGCACATTGAAATAAATATTTGGAAGTAATATTTTTAATACAGCGGATCAACATGGGATTTCATAACCCACGTTAAGTTTAATTGTTAAAAGAGTTGCTCTTTCAGTGGTTTTATAAAAAAACCTTCACAAAGAAATGGCACCCACGTAGCTCTACTGTCATAACAAACGAGTTTATGCGTAGTAAGGAAAAACGCCGCTAAACATACCCTAGCTGACTATTAACTATTTAGGAGACTACTAGCGCTAGTAGTCTACTAGCTTCGTTTATTAATAGGTATTGTGTTAGAGTACTTCTAGTAGATTCTTAGTAGCTACTAACTTCGTTTATTAATAAGGCTGAACATCTTTTATTTTGGAAAAATGACCTTCGAATTTAGCATTGCTCACTCTATTTATTGTATGACCTCTGGCTTTCAGCATTATACCGCTTATTAGGGGAGTCTTCTTCTTCTTCTTTGTCCTCGCCCCTTCCCGTTATACGGGGTCGGCTTTCCTAATCGTGAGGCACCATTCACCTCATAATTAGTATATTAAATTGACTGTGTGTTTTACGGCCGGTTGCCACATGACGCCAAGGTATTGATTTTCTTGGAAAACCTGAGAGCCGCCGTTGATCAATCTTGATTCTTCCGCCGCCAACTCTAATGAGCTCTCAGACCGAAGAGCTCATCGCAGCCAAGGACTTCTACTTCAAATATGTCAAAGAAACTCCCTGGTTGGGTTTGGTAACGAAGTTCTCTCTCCGGTCTTTATGGTCCGCAAGAGGTATTTCTGGAATGTGTCTGACTCTGGTAATTGTATGAGGAGGACGAACTTTTTTTTTTTTTTTTTGGTGTTCAGTCGGGAGCTTCTTCTATTCAAGTCCACGTTTAGATTAAAATCCTTTTTTTTTTTTGGGTGTTCAGTAGGGTGTCCCAAAAAAATGAAAATTATTTTTTTTTAACGCATACCCTCCCAATTTTTTATAATTATGTTGAAACAATTGTAAACAAAATTTTGTGCAGGTACGATCACGGTAACCCGTGGCGACTTGCATCGGAACATCTCAGTACTTACTTACTATGGCGCACGCGCTCGACCGATCGATCTGCTTCATAATTTGTCATTAGACACGTTGTCTTTGTTCAGTCAGAATGTCAGTGAAATTACGCAGTTCCAAAAAAGATATTTTTTTAATTGGTGATGCAAAACATCAAATAACGGGATCAAAACTTCCTTCTAATAGACAAGTTTTGGCAGTATTATTTTATAACATTCGTGAAGTGAATTTAACGGTAAATGAAAGTGCCAATCTCAGTATTCGCGAGTGTATTATATATTGGGAAAAGGCACGAATACCTACGAAATCTTTTCCTAATTGCGTCAAGAAACTTGTAAACTTATATCAAGTTTGGCGTGATTTGCAAAAAAATGCACAAAAAATCCAAGACGTGTTTGAAGTGCGGCGACAAACGTTTATCAAGAATTTAGACAATTTGTTTGATATTGCCCATGCCAATGCGCTGCATTTAATCAAAATAAATGAAGATAAATATTTTTTAGAACGACAAAGGGAGCCAGGTCGACCGGGTCACTTAGGCGGAGTAGACAAAAAACTATCCGATAAAGAGGAAAGAGTGCGCCTCAGAATTATTCAAGAAGACAAACGGCGATCTAAATTTTTCGAAGAGTCAACACCTTCGACATCGTCATATGATCCTATGAAAGAAAACTCGTCATCTGGTTCAGACAAGGACATCTCTCTGCCCGAAAACTCACTAACTCAGATCGAGAGCAAGCAATCCGAAAAAAAAATTTCTATACGGAAGGACTTTATCACTCCAAAATTAGTAGCAGCTTTAGACAGATGTCAGTTGAGTATCAGAGATTCAGTATATATTCTTGAAGCCACGATCGAAGCACTTGGGTACAATACTGAAGAATTTCCGATAAGTAAGTCCTCAATTCAAAGAATTCGCACTGAAAAGCGTAAAGAGCGCGCGGAATCCATAAAAAATGATTTTCAAAACGAGATGCCAGAGGTTGTGACTGTTCACTTCGATGGAAAATTACTGCCTGCTTTAGATTCCCGAAGTTCGAAAGAAGAACGTCTTCCGATAGTTATTTCGTACGGAAATAAAGAGCAATTGATCGCTGTACCAAGATTAGAGAACTCATGTGGAAAAGCACAGGCAAAAGCGGTTTGGGAAGCACTTGTAGATTGGAATCTCGAAAATAAGGTACAAATTCTTTGTTGTGATTCTACAGCAACAAACACAGGTCGTATTAACGGCGCTTGCGTACTTCTTGAACAAAAACTGGACAGAGAATTGCTGATTTTTGCGTGCCGTCATCACATCTATGAATTAATATTGAAAAGCGTGTTCGAAACAAAAATCAGTCAAGTAACAACAAGCCCGGATATTCCGCTGTTCAGAAAGTTTCGTGATAACTGGAAGAATATCGACCTGAACAAAAGACAATCCTATAAAGATAAACTCGATTTGCATTTAACTCTTTCAGAAATAGAAAATCTTCTCAAATTTTACGAAACTGAACTGGCGAAGGATATAATAAGAGATGACTATCGAGAACTAATTGAGCTCGCAGTGATATTTTTAGGAGGAGATAAAGACCAAAAATTTAAAATTCGACCTCCAGGTGCCATGCACCAAGCTAGGAGGATGGCAAGAGCGATTTACGCACTGAAAATAGCACTCCTTGGCGCCCAAATGAAAATGACGAAGAATGATATGGCGGGACTGTTAGATGTTTGTTTGTTTATCGTAATATCCTACATCAAGCCATGGCTCCAATGTGTTTTGGCTGTAAAGGCACCCTATCAGGATTTGTGCTTCTTAAAATCGATGAAGGCATACGAAAAAATCGATGCGAACATTTCGAAAGCAGCTTTACAGAAATTGAGCCAGCATCTATGGTATTTAACAGACGAAGTAGCTGCCTTATCACTATTTGACGATGATGTAAACCAAAACGATAAGGTAAAAATCATTGATAATTTAAACAAAGAGCACCCATCAACTCACGAAAAACGTTACATACCATCGAAAGAAGAACTTTGTGGTTCTTTGTATGGTGAGTTTCATAAGTAACTAAAGCAATTGTTTCTTTTACTTCTTATTTATAGCATATTCGTTAATTATATTTCTTTTTTATTTCAGACAAAAACATCTACGACTTCGTGTCAGTTAAAAGTAGAGCGTTGTTTACCCGACTTCAAATTGATGACAGTTTTCTGAATGAAAAACTTTCTTCGTGGCCAAATAACGCTTCGTTTCAAGATGCGATGAAGAAAGTTTCTATGTTAAAAGCAGTTAATGATACAGCGGAAAGAGCGGTTAAAATGATGCAAGAGTTTCACGGTTTGATAACGGTTGAAGAAGAACAAAAGCAATTTTTATTACGCTGTGTACAAGAGCATCGGAAGATTTATCCAAATTGTAAAAAACAAACTCTGAAAAGAAAATTCATAGAATAATTTTTATGTACTATATTAAATAGTTACTGCTTCTGATTTTCATTTTATCCTTATCATTTATTTTTATTTTGTTCATAAAACAAACTCCAACAGTTGAAAATCTTTTATATAAACCCCTTGTGAACATTCAAATTTCATGTTTGGCATCAAGTCGGCACGGCTTGTCATATTTCAATGACAATAATATTTATTACTTGAGGTGATAGAGCTATTTAGAAAAACAATAGAGGGTATGCGATATCATTTTCGAAGAAAAAAATTGTGCCTTACGTTTTGGGACACCCTAGTGTTCAGTCAAGAATTTCATTTATTCAAGTCCCCGTTTAGATTAAATTCTCCGGAAGTTGACAACAAATGTCAAAATCCATCACTTAATTTTTAAGAGCAAACAATAGCTAATATCTTCTGCTGAAGTAAACGATGTGCTCGACATATTCACATTACTTTCATAAGTTACTGGACTTTTTTCGGGGGTTTTAAATCCAAAATCTGCATTAGTTAACAGGACTGCATCAGAAGTAGAAGGCATCTGGCAAAACGCACTTGAAGTCGACGGTGTTACAGTTTCAAAGGAAGTAGCATCATCCTGGTTAGGTAAATTACATGACTTTGTTTGGTTGCTTAGGTCATGTGATGGTGCAGGACTATCAGTAATCGATGATGATGTTATTGCAGGACACCCATCCGGTGCTGGCCTGTCATTCACATATGAACCGCTAAACTCAGAGTCAAGAAATATGTTTTCGTTGAGTGGTGATATCCCAGTAACATGAAATCCAGATTGAATATTATCAATTGTAGCTGCTAATGGCAATGAAGTTTTTACCAACTCGGGTATATCATATATTGTGATTGTCTTTCCCAGGTGACTGGCTAACCAGTTGACGCTAGTTTGATTATAATATTTCTTCAGGGGCCCATAAACTGTCCTATCTAAAGGTTGCAGCTTATGGCTGCAATGGGGAGGAAATGATAAAATTGTAACCCCGTTTTCTTTGAAGTAATCAAGAACTTCTATAGATAAATGCGAGTCATGATTGTCGAGAAATAATAACACTGGGTTCGGCGTATTTTACGAAGTGTTTAGAAAACTTCTGAAAATTGTCTTCTTTCATCCACCCAGAAGAATTAGCATCGCCTTCAGAGCCCACTGGTCCACACCTGATGAAATGTACTCTATAGTGAACTCGTGGAAAAACAAAGAATGGAGGAAACGTGTTGCCAACGGCCGAAATAGCAGCCGCGACCGTCACCTCGTTCAGCGGAAGTCATTTTTCCCAAATTTTTTATTCCTCAACGAGCTATTACTCTATTAGGAACATGTACGTTCCAAATATCTCCAGGGCTCAGATTATGGCGGAGGTTAATGGTTTTCAAGTTGTCAAAGAACAAATAAATATCTGCTGCTGTCTTCAAGTAACTCTCTAAAGCATGCTCTTCCTCGTCACTGAATATTTGTCTATTTTTTCTAAAGCCAACACTGTCCAAAACTGATTCGGCTTTCGACAATTCAGTATTGTTTTCTAATTTTTCTTCATATTTACAACGTGGCGTTGGAGTGTTTGATAAGGTATAGAAAATGCTTCTGCCGTAGAATTTATTCTTTTTTTGTCAAAGATAACTTGTTGACATCCTCTATCCATTACATCTTTCGGTGTACTCCCTCAATTAGTTTTTCTTTTGTATGTTCGCATGGTCCTGAAATAACAAGTTTTGATAAAATTTCATAAATACTGACTTCCTTTTACATGTAAAACATCTGTAATATTAATAATAATGTATAACGGGGCTGGTTGACTAGCTGGTCAACGATATATAAAAGAAACAACACGAATCAAACATTCGCCATAAATACTTTGACAATCAATAACCATGAATAAATAGGCATCATTACAATTAACGTGACGACAAAAATAATTACGTACGTGTGTTATTTTTCAATATTACGATCCTTCTCTCAAACGATGCGCGTGCGATACTACGGCGCGTGCCGGTGACTGAGCGGGGGGAGGTGACGAAATCTCATTTTTCTAACGGTACCATCGGTTTTCACTTCTTGACAATTACCCATTGCTGCGATTGCTTTGTTGCATTTCAACATTTTCTTCTTAACACGTTGACTGCCGCAAGGCACTGGACATGTGTCTCGATATTTTGGTCTTCGGGGGTTTGAGGCACAACATTTGTGCCATGCTTGGCTGGCATAGTTACGGTTGAGTGGCACATCGTGTTTGCCTTGACGACTATATATTTATATGGGATTTTGAATTCGATTTATATGTCGTTTCAATTTTATATGATAAATAGTGTCTTTGAAAAAACTACGTATTGTTTTCAGATTTATTATCAAATATTATAAAAAAACAGAAATACCGTTGAAATAAATAAACATATTATCGATAAAATGAACCAATAAATAACTCAATAAACTAAAAAACATAAATATGAAGAAGTTTTTCTGAAATTCTTATTTGAGTGAACTGTTATGACGATTGAAAAAACATGTTACACAGAAGTTTTTGTTACAAGCTACACACTGATAAGTAGATCTTGGAGTTTTACGTTGAGCCACTTGCGTTCCCTCATCTTAAGCTAATTTTTCGTAACAAACAACACAACGACGACGAATATTTATATTCTGAAGTTCGTGAAATTGGGGTTGATCTATTGCCGGTTCATCTTGTAAATCGAGCATTAGTGAAATCAATTCTTCTTTGAATTTAGTAATGCTTATTTTTTGTTGTGTTACTTCTGTATAGACAATGAAGGCATTTACAAGTGTCGTTCCTAATACCAGTTCAATTGCGAGTTTTCGATACCATTTCAAACCCCGTCGAAGGGGGGTGTTGTACGCAGTCATTTGATCCGATTGATCTATGAAAGATTTGCTCCCATTGTAATCCACAATGATTTTCGGCTTTTCATTGCTTTTCCCTCGTGAATTACGTACATTTTCCATTTCTGATGTATGTTTAGTACTCAGCACTAAAACATCTCACTTATCCTTCCATTTTAGTTGCACCACACCAGTGTTACTTTCCTTTGCGATAATTTGGCCCTTATTCAATTTTGCATCGATTACATCCTTGCAATTCAGTTTTTTGTTAGATCTCAGTGTTCCAACCAGATGTGTTTGTTTTTGAAGTAGTTCGTGAGCAAGTTTGACACTCGTATAGAAATTATCTGTATAGAGAATTCTTCCTGTATATAGCAGATTCTTCATAAGGTCGGCAATTATTGCCGAAAAATTATTCTGCCTCGGAAAGGTACAAGCGTTTCGTCGATGCAAACTTCCTCTTCGGGAATCATAGCATACTGGTATCTTTCTTTGAGAATGTCGAGAAGTGGATTTATTTTGTATAATCTATCAGCTTGTTGTCTGTTGGTAGACTGATTGTCAATGAAATGCAATGTTCGTAGTAATAACTCGAATCTGTTTCTGGACATTTTTTTACTGATGTCATTTTTATATATCGTAGATTTCGACCAATAATTGGGAATCGAAGGAAATCTGCATAAACCCATCCATAACAATATACCAAAAAATATTTTCAATTCTTCTTCATTTGTATCGAACCAGTGATTTAGATTATTATATCAACATCGATATAAATATTTCTTCATTTAAGAAATCATAAAACTAAACCCAACAATTGGTGACCCCGAAAGAAGAACACGCAAGTAGTTTACGTTAATAACTAAAGCCCGGACTTTAGGCACTATAAATTCGTTAAAAAAAGGCAGTGAAAAGGCAATAAAAATACTCAAAATAGCCACTTGAAATAGGCATTTATTATATACTGATAGATAAAAACAGATAAGATAAAACAAAAAAACATTCGATGTGAATACTTATTCTTTATTAAACATAACTACCAATAGTTTTCTCAAATTTTCAAATTTTATACTTTGTCGTCTATCTGATAAAATATGTTTATACAACGAAAACGATGTTAGAAGGTGTTATTTCTCACCAACCCGGTGATAGGGTATAATTTTGAAAATCCTCTGAAAAGTAAGTCACGGCGGGACCGGGAATCGAACCCGAACCTCCAGCTTTACGCGCTATTGCTCTACCATTAAGCTACCCTGACTATGACTTATTTTTCAATTTTTTCCGGCTAACTTGTTAACTTTGATAATCTTGGACTTCATCACAGAAAGCCATGCAAGAGAATCAATTTAACTGAAACGCCGGCTCTGCGTAATCCAACGCTAATCGTGAATTGATGTTAGAAGGTGTTATTTCTCACCAACCCGGTGATAGGGTATAATTTTGAAAATCCTCTGAAAAGTAAGTCACGGCGGGACCGGGAATCGAACCCGAACCTCCAGCTTTACGCGCTATTGCTCTACCATTAAGCTACCCCGACTATGACTTATTTTTCAATTTTTTCCGGCTAACTTGTTAACTTTGATAATCTTGGACTTCATCACAGAAAGCTGGAGGTTCGGGTTCGATTCCCGGTCCCGCCGTGACTTACTTTTCAGAGGATTTTCAACGAAAAAGATCTCTCCACATCAACAGATGTCAAAGGTGCATACATAAATGAGGATATTTCGGTAGGGTTCAAGAAATTACTGACCCCATCTCCTAATAAAATCGAATTTATTTCGCGCATCTTGACCAAACCACTATTGTTCTGCAACACTTTTTCACATTTTTCTTTCATGAACTCTCCTTTTAATCCAGGCGCAGAATTGATTCTTTCAATTGTTTCATCCATAATGTTCAATTGCTCTTGTAATTTTAAATTCCTCTCTTCTAGTTTTTGTATTGATGTTGGAATTGAATGAAAATGTGCAAGTATGTATGCTAAATCAGACTGGATATTCTTTTTGGACAAAACATCTTTACATATTTTTATTGAAGCTGCATCATTTTCGAGGTGATCCACTATTTCTACAATTTTCTCGAAATGGGTTGCCTAATAAATGGCAGCCGATATCCATGTACCCCATCTCGTTATTGTAGGTTGAGGTGGTAATGGCAGATCTGGTGCAAGTTCTTTGAAAATTTGCACCCTCGATGGAGCTTTTAAAAAAACTTTCTTGACGTTTGATGTTAACAGATCGACATCGTGAAATAAACTTCGCGCTTCTTCAGCAACTCTATGCAATGCATGAGCTATACACGTCACATGAACCATTTTTGGAAATAGAACTTGCAGAACTTTTCCAGCTGCTTTCATGTATGGAGCGGCATCAGAAACAAAAAGCAACACTTTGTCATGTTTCACTCCATCTGGCCACAATAATGAGAGCGCACTGGTAAATAATTGGGCTATTGTCGAATTATTGGCTGATTCGAGTACTTCACTTGTTAATAAATACGTGTTAGAGTCCTGGTGAGTTGATTGTAGAGTTCCAATAATTACGTTGGCTACGTAGCGGCCAAGAGCATCGGTTGTTTCGTCAATGGACACCCACAAATTTTTACCTTCCGTTTCTTTTCTAATTTTGTTCATCTTTTCCTGGAACACTACATCAATATAATTTTTCCGGAGGGTGGACTCACTTGGCACGTGATCTTTGGTGTACTTTTCAAGGAATGCTTTTAGAGAAGGATTTTCCAATTTCCAAAGAGGAATGTTCGCATCCATCAGTGCTTTACATAAATCCAAAGAGAATTGGGATTGTCGATTGGATATAACGCCGAAATTCGGAAGCAGACACGTTTTTACTATCGCAATTTTTCGAAGCAGCATTTTTATGTTTCACTGTTGAAAGGTGCTGGGATACAAAATACTTCTTCTCAAAATTCACTTTACAGTCACATATTTTGCAGAATAACACAGAACCGTCACTACTGAAAACGTCTTTACCGAATTCAAGTATTAATTTATTCAATTTTGTTTGCTCGGATGCTCTGACTTTAGGCATATTGGCTGGCGATAAGTTGAACCGAATGGGCGAATGGTGAAAAACAACTGAACGGAAATGGGTATTACGATATATTTATACCTATAGGTATCTGGTTTTAGGTTTTCCCATCAGTAACAGTTGTTGTATCAATTCCTAGAAAAAGGGAACTATCTCTTGTCTATGTACCAATCCTGCCTACCTGAGATCTTAGGGTTTCCCACTTTATTCTATCATAAATTGTTCGAAATAGGCGAAATAAGTCATAAAATCCCATTTTAGGCAAAATAGACAGAAAATACGAAAATAGGCATTTTATGGCATTTTGCCTAACATTCGGGCTGCAGTGGCTATTATTATCGCTTGGGTTGTCTCTAATCCTAAACGAAGTGGCAAGGCCACTACTGGGAATCTACGTTTCCATACTCCAAATGTGCTGCAGAATAAAAACATAACATAGCTTTTTTTTACCTATAACAATATTTTTCTTAACAAACCATTCAATCGTATTTCTAGTTTGAATATGGGCTTCATTATATTTTTGTTCCGGTATGGTGTCAGGATTAAGTACGGGAGTCAATAAATATGATCTATTTGGATAGGCGCTATCTCCAAGTAACCACTTGTTGCCATATTGTTCTGCATCAAAATATGCTCTAAATAAGTATATTTACCTATTGGGGTGTACTTACAACAAAATTTCTGTGAAAACATGATCACATATATCTTCAAATATTAATATTTACCAGCATTACTGTCACGTCCTTGCATTTTCTTAATGTCGAAGTATATTCACAGGGATAGGACTTTGAAAGAAAAGACTCCTTTATAATTTAGTCAACGTTTCGTCAATATATTCTGACCTCTTCGGGACTGAAACCAGAAAAAGACGTTATGCTCCACACAAACCGCACTACAACAATAACAAATTAGAAGATGTTGCCTCCTTTCTCTCCTTTTTTTTTTCCCCTTTCCCTCTCCTTACCTAATTACAATAGTCTTCAATGTTTGAATTGTCCTACAGTCATCAAATTTGAGAGCAACCTTGTTCTATTAGTATAAACTAACATATCAAATGAACTTTCGAAACGCAATACCGCCACAGTCATCAACGAACTGAAACGTTATCAAAACGCATGCGAGATCTTATGCGCACCTGTAAAATGTGTTTGTTATATTATTATGGAAAATTCCTTTTAAAACGATCGATCAGACCGCTGTAAATTTGACTCAGGCCTTGGGTGTCATTCCTATTATTCACTACGTTATTTAGATTAATGTAAATCATTTCGCTTATATTTCTCTTTGTCCAATTGTTTTCTCTGTCGAGTATAGAAACTTCGTCAAAATTAAAAAGGTGTTCAGAATTAAAATGATGTGAAGCTAATGCTGTCTGCCCTTCTTTTGTTACAACTCTGACACGGCAGTCGTATTTATGTTGTCTTATTCTATTTTTTAATAGTTGTTTAGTTTGTCCTATGTAACATTTGTTGCACCCTGTACAAGGAATTTTGTAAATCACGTTTGAAAGGTTACAACCATCAGTCTTATCCTTGAGTTTGGAGAAAAGTGAGCCAACGGTTTTTAAACTATAAAAAACCATCTCTGTTCCTTCCGATGCCTGTCTGATGTTGTAGTGCGGTTTGTGTGGAGCATAACGTCTTTTTCTGGTTTCAGTCCCGAATTCATGAATTTTAATTCAGCATCCTCCTTGAACATTCAATGAGAAGTAATTGTTCCTGTTTCTAAATTCTTCACCAATTAAATGGCCTAGTCCACAGTAAATATATTCTAAGATATCAAGTAAAAACAAAGGTAATTCTTATTCACATGGAGATTGTATGCGTATATGCGTTCCTTCAATTGCCCCAAGTACTCTGGGAAATCCAGCTATTCGATAGAATTTTTGTGCACCGTTCTGGTGCATGTAAATGTATTTATCATACAAAGTAACCATAGCCGATGACACATCTTTTACCACTCTGCCTGCTGTTGCCTTCGACACTCCGACAAAATCTGCAACTGAAATGAGCATTGTGCCCAGAGGAAAAAATCGTAACGTAAGCAGCAACTAGTGCAGTGGTGACACTCCGTTGTTTCTGCGAAGAAAACAATTATAATCAAGCAAGAAAACTATATTTTTCTTAACGCATTTTTTGTGTAAACATAGAGACAACCTACCTTTTGGATCGAACACGGAATAGCGGAGAGACTTCAATTAATAAATCATTCATTATCGCCTTCTTTAACCGAAACCCAAGTGTGAAGTCCCAATCATTCAGAGTCTCCAAGTAGTTCACTCTCTTCAAAACGCGTGGGTATGATGTTGTAGTAATTCGTCTTCACTCGCATCTAGGTCCGAGAGCAGATGTACTATTTCTAGGTCACTATCACTGGATGAACCGACACTAGCCATTTTGTCTTTAAAGACAGAAGGTACGAAAATGAAGTACAACTAAAATGCAAAGATCGCTTGACGACAAACCGAAGATTTCGCAAGATAGACTTTTCTCTACTCCGACACTAGAATTGTTTCATTATCGTTCTAAAATTAGAACGATAATAACTTCATTATCGTTCTATCGCAGTGATTTTTTCTGTTTTGAGGTTGGCGCCCTGTGCAGTGCCGACTTTGTGTTCGACAAAAATGCTAGTATTTATGGTTGCCTATTGCACGGCGTCAACGCCCTCAGCCCGTCAACAAACAAACCTTTTTCATTTACATTTCGATAAATACGAGCATTAACCTAACTATTAAGAGGAAGAGGGGCATTTCTGTTTTTTTGACTTATTATCTTGAAGATTTATAATTTATGAAATGTATAAAGCGTGCTTGAAAAACTGTCTGTACAGTTCAACAAACAAGGAAACTTCGAACACAAAGACGAATGAAGAAAGCCAGTGATGATTTGCAGGTTATTTCTTTCATTAAGACTACAACATTAATAATTTTCAATTTTAGGATGATAGAAAGAAATTGCACAAAGAAAGTACGTAGTTCTTCTACTTGCTTTAATAACTATATAAACAGCTTGTAAAGCTACCCAATGCCATAATGGAACTAAGAGGTGGAAATGGAAAAATGATGAATTAAAGAATTGATTGAATTTGTAACTGAAAAATACTTAAGATGTTTCCAGAACGAATGAACACATACAAAAGTATGGAAAGAAGGGTTTTGAATTAAGGCAGAACAAAATTTTGAGGAGTGGCAATATATTATTCTTACTATAATATGTTATGAAATTATTATTATTATTCATTATGAAGTGCTAATGTTTAATTGGTTTATTTTTGTAGGTTTCTTCAGTGCAGACCTAAATATATCTGCTCTATAAATTTTAAATGATCAATAGCCAAAAAGTTTCTGCTTTATTAATACATATCAGGTAACAATATTGAATATTATCGTAGGTAATTAATATTAAGTATAGGTATTGTAGAACAGAGGTCAACATATTTAACTAAAACTTATTCATCTTTATTGAATGTGCAATTGTTGAAAATTTTCACTGTGACATTTGAATGTTCACCTGCACTGAATGAAACTCCAGGAATGTTTTTGTATGTAGTGGCACTAGATGCAGTGCATGAAGCTTGATTAATAGGATATGTTGAAGTAGAGAGATCATTTATGGAAGTAGAAAGTTTGTTTGTAGAAGTGGTAGTAGAGGCTACATTCATAGCAGTAGACTGTTCCCCTCTTATTGCTTTTGATAGTGTGGTAGAAATGTTTATCTTTTTTTTCGGAGATGCCTCTACATACCCTTCTGCCACAGATGAACTCTTCCACCCTCCATGTCGTTTTAGTGACAGCAGGTCTTCCCCGCTATTTGCCAAATGTGAGGCACTGGACCTTCGAAAGCAATGACCCGAATATAACTCTGGATCTGAAAGTTTCAAGAATTTAGCTATTCGCTTTGGCATTTGTCCAATTTTATTAACGCCAGTAGGCTGAACCGTGCATTTTCCTGATGAATAGTTTATGAAAAATCGTTTGTGATCTATATGACTAGGTCTAAGGGAATAATAAGTTTTAACGAGGCCTATCCATATTGGATCAGATATCACAAAGAATCTCGGATGGGAGTTCTTAGTTTTTGGTATCGTTACACAAATTAAATCATCTTTAAATTCAATGTCATCAGTGCTCATAATTGTCAATTCTATCCTTCTACATGCTCCAGCAAACCCCATAATTAATACCACCTGGAAATCGAAGAATAATAAATGAATAGCGAACAATAAAGATAATAATACTGGAAACCTTACTTTGACATCCAAATATGTGGTATCATCTGCTGCTTTCAGAAAATTTTCAATTTCATCTTGCTGCAAAATTTTTGACTTTTTGGCAATGTAGTTCTTGGCATTTTGTTTAAGTAAAGCTTGTAAGTTTATAAATTTTGATATATCCACATTCTGTTTGATACTTATCATACATTTCAAAATAGAATACTTTTTCCATAGTATCGTTGATTTATATTGGTTTTTAGCATACTCAAAAAACGCTAGCATAACATTTTCAGAAATCTTCTTTACTCCTTTCTCATCACACCAGGCTACGAATACTTCATATTCCTTTTCATATATACTTTTAGATTGAATCGGTACTAAGTTATTGATAGAGGTTTGAGCTACCTCTTTCAATTCAGGTGGTGTTAAGGAAACTGGTGTTGTATCCATATTGGTGATTTATCAGCGGCTTAGATTATATTTTCAAATTTCAAGACTTTTATAGCTGTCAAAAAACAAGAGCACAGAGTACCATAAATAAGTGCCAACTCACTAAGGCTGAAAGCTAAAGTCACCAAAGCAAAAAGTATTCAAATTGTATTTAAATATTTAAAAATCTGGTCGAAGTAGAGAAAATATCGTCTAACACGCGTACAGAAGGCTCATTCTTACATTCGTCCATACAAAAACTCGCCACTTCGTGGCTCGTTTTTGTATTTTGGACTCGTGTAAGAATGTCTGGGCCTTCTGTTACTTGTATTAGAATATACTATTCGATTGAATACGCTAATCCAACGAAATGTCAGTGTCAAGCGATCGCTTACTAATACAGGCATACTATCATTTACAAAGCCGGAAGCTATCTTTACTTCACAATCCTCCATCCATCGTAAGATTTCCCTCAAAGATTGTTCATTCCATCCGTGGACAAAATATGGATACATTATGAACCCAATCTGGATTGAATTTCCTATCGCAGATGGCCAAAAATGGATTGGGATTTAATATTAAGTTCGGGCGTTAATTTATAAATACTTTATTTTCAATCAAAGTATGCTTTGTTTGTCAATTGTCTGGATTGTCAGTCTTCTCTAGCTTGAGAAGGGTAAATGTTAGTTTACTGAAACGTTGCCTGAATAAAATCTCAAAAAAAACAGTTCACACGGATTTAAACCTGAAAAATGAATACTTTAAATTATTTCCGTATTTCAACTCTTTTTGTACTTAAAAGTCGAATAGATTTCAGTGAATTTTTCTCCGTCTGAAATATCTTTTCTGCATTCAAATCCAAGTTTAAATTGAATCGTTTTTTGGGAAATTTACGGTGGGCCGATAATTGATGAAAAATGTTGTATGATTTGGAAGTGTTAACAATTCCAACAGGTTGAGTAATATCAATTAACTTGGAAAAAAGTAAGTTCGCAGTTTGTAATAAAATAATACGAATTAGAGTCGAAATTAGAAATATCAAAGGGTGGCGATGGGGTTCGGTTTTTCGAAGAATCGATAATGGGTTCTGAATTACCCAAATCTTATAGTGAAATCGCTATTTTCACATTTTCTTTAAAATTAGGTAGTCGGACTTTGAGCTACTATAATAATAAGTAATCCACCTTAATGGGGTTTCGTAATTTCTGGTTTTGAGTTCTTCCAAAATGGAGTGACAGCCTTTTTAAGACCCACTTTCAGATTGTTGCATTTATCGTCTTGTCGACGTTGCACGAGCATCCATAGCAAAAGTGATTTTGACAATGTCCAACGATATCGTTTCACGCTATCGCGAATGTAGTGATAAAGGTTACAATTATGTGTTTTACGTTCTGATTGATAAGCAGTTCCCTTTTAGTGATGATCTTCTGAATTTGGTTCTAGGACAAGTCCTGAAAGGAATGATTTATCCAGAAGTTAAATATTTATTCTATTGGAGTCGCTTTCGGCAGTATTTGAACGTTCTCCACAAGGGGTAAGTAATTTTCTATTTTTCTTTTGTTAAATGAAAATTGTTGCTCAATGAGAGTAATTTTTTTTGTTACAAAATATTGCAAAAGATCAAGTATCTATTCTGTTTGGGGATGTTTTTGATAAGACTATTGACCAATTTTTCATTGAATCCCCAATAGTACAATTGTAATAAACTTTTTGTTGTAGCTGAAAAAAGAAGTTTCATTCGAAATTTCGTGATAACCTTCATTTTTATATATTTCTGCAGCAATAATTGTAATTTTTCATTTCCTTTTTGTGCATTATTTGAAGTCCTTTTAAATGGAAAGAGCTAAATATGAACTTACGCTCGAAAGATGAACTCACGAAAAATATTTGGTTAGAACTAGGGGAAAACGTTGTGGAGAATTTCATGAAATATCTTACATGAAATGAAAAAAGCTCTACGAATTCTGGTTTTTTTTTTAAATCGAGTACGAAGAAATATCAATAAGAAAATTTTTGAAGAATAGTAATGAGGAATGCGATATGTCAAAAAATGGAAAATAGTTGTTGCAGGATATACACTCAAAAGAATTTTGAGAAATTGCAAATTTTCCGATAAATGTGGCCCAATATCTGAAAAAACAAAGAAATTTGTTCGAAAATGTGTTTGCAAAGTGTGTTAAATAATTAACCTGATTTCGGAATTTTGTTGAAACGTCGATCCTTCGGTGAGCTCAGCTAACATTGAATTCACAAAAAGAAACAATTTTCCATATTATTATTTTGAAATTAAGTTGTAAGAAACGTTCATTCTTTCCACTGTCTTTTTAACAATTCAGTAGTCATTTAAATTTTCACTTATATTCCATTGCTATCAATAAACAAAAGATTTGATTAAATATGATTGAATATAATAATAATTTTGATATGATTAGAATATATTTTTTCCGGGTGTTCGCTACTTCATTTTTTCATAAAAGAAGAAAAGATTTATAACTCCAACAATGGCGAATTGAATTATTTTGTTATTGACACTTGATATGAGATATATGAACTGGACTTCTAATCGTACGACGTAGATTCTTTGTCGACGAGAACAATTTCCCGCACGAATAAAACCGGTTTTATCCGCGCGGGAAAGACATTCCCGCACAGTTGCATGCAATTGGTAACTTTGTACAATATGTAAGCGTGGCCATATGTACGACACTCTTTGCGCATAACATAGCTTAACTTCAGAAAGTATAAGCATGCCCTTCTTGAAGATATTTTTATTCTCAAGATCTCTAAAAGGTCGAGTACCAATGGACTCCATGGTACTCTGTCGACATAAGTCAGCAGCTCGCGAAATGAAATAGGCACGGTAACTGGGTAATTGTCCAGCGATTGCCAGCGGTAGGGAAAAGACAGAAGTCGGGTCTGTGATCCTTCACAGTCTAGCGAAAATTCCGTTCATAATGAGTGCATCGCTTTCAATGTTCTTCTCTTCACGAAACTTGTCGTGTCTGCGTTGTTTAACACCCTTTCCGGGGATCTTCTTCGGCTTAGGACCTGACGGAACTGAGTCGATAGGAGAAATGACGTTTTCACTGTTCATCTCAGAATGATAACTTTAGTAACGGACTTGAGCAGTCGTTATAAAAGGTCATTGAATGTAAGTGATTTCCCTATTCTCAATATACCATCTTCATGTTATATGTTTCCTATTTTCTCTAAGTTGGTTTTTATAGTAATATTAGCATGTACTTCTAAATACCATGACTTACATTCGAATACTTCATCATATGATTTGCTGTCTTCTGGATATATACTTCATTTCCAGAACTGACATACTCTACCTGGTATGAAACAAATAGCAGAAGGGGATACAAATTTGCAACCATAACCGTTAAAAGAATTCTCAACAAAGTGTAATGAAGTTGCACTACATCCTATTGAATCAGGGTTGGATATTGTAGTTGCTCCATAATCGCAACATTTATTATCAGTTCCACAATTCGTAGACATTGGACAGCTAGAATCACCCTGAGTCATTATTTTAGTTTTGTGGGGAGTATAATGAAGAGTTGATTTCTTGCACTTTAGCCTTAAATAGTAAGTTTGGATAGTAATTTTGCCAATTGGTTTCTCTCCATAGTCCTTTATAATAAAACAACTGTCTTGACCTATGGGACTAATTCCTAATCTAACTACTTCAGATATTATGCAAGTCTCAGTGGAATCTTGCATCATTTTACATTGTTCTTTCTTCAATACCAATGTTTCAGACTTAGCACAGCTGTCAATACAACCTATACAAGTTATGATGCAGCAGATTACAAGTAGTAAGGGAGTTTCTACAGAACTTCTATTTTTAATGAAATATTTCATTAATGCTAAACGATTCAAGGTGCCAACATCGTTGTATAATAATTGTTCGATGATAAGGAAAACAATATTATCATATATCGAACGATCTTGCACAATACCTTCTTGACAATTGATGCTCCAAGCTTCAAGAGAATACGTCAAACTGCACGATGGTTTAATGCCAATATGTGCAACGCAATCGATGTTTCGATTAACTTTTTTCGAGATTCTTTTGGTTTGAGTTAATTGGTTCACCAATGTCGTTTTGAAGCAACAACATGTCCCAGTAACGGACAATTTATTAATAGTTAATGATTCATTAACGTTTGATACTAAAATTTGAAAAAATTATTAAAAATTATTATTATTCAAGAAAAATAAACATTATTTTTTAGAGAACGCCATCCATAAACGATAATTTGGTATAGTTAAATTGGGATTATCGATAGTATCATTATATATGGTATTTAATTGAATGAAATTAGATTTAATTATATTATTATCGTATAATTCGCAAAGTTTACCCATAATTATATTTTTCATTTTTCGATAATCGAAATTATAATGTGCGCATAACAATTCTAATAAACCCCCATCGATTAAATGGATTTTTTTCAATTTAGCAATATTAATAAAAATGATATTTTGCCATAGGAGATAATCGTCGTTAGAACTTTTCAAAAATTGTCCAGCGCTCTGTTCTTCTAGCGAACGTTCGCGTAAATTCATTTTTAAATGCTGGATATTGGAATTGACAAACATTATGAAGGTGTACGCATCTATTTTAATATTCATCACACTATTTAAATAGGAATTTTGCATGAAATATTTCATTAATGCTAAACGATTCAAGGTGCCAACATCGTTGTATAATAATTGTTCGATGATAAGGAAAACAATATTATCATATATCGAACGATCTTGCACAATACCTTCTTGACAATTGATGCTCCAAGCTTCAAGAGAATACGTCAAACTGCACGATGGTTTAATGCCAATATGTGCAACGCAATCGATGTTTCGATTAACTTTTTTCGAGATTCTTTTGGTTTGAGTTAATTGGTTCACCAATGTCGTTTTGAAGCAACAACATGTCCCAGTAACGGACAATTTATTAATAGTTAATGATTCATTAACGTTTGATACTAAAATTTGAAAAAATTATTAAAAATTATTATTATTCAAGAAAAATAAACATTATTTTTTAGAGAACGCCATCCATAAACGATAATTTGGTATAGTTAAATTGGGATTATCGATAGTATCATTATATATGGTATTTAATTGAATGAAATTAGATTTAATTATATTATTATCGTATAATTCGCAAAGTTTACGCATAATTATATTTTTCATTTTTCGATAATCGAAATTATAATGTGCGCATAACAATTCTAATAAACCCCCATCGATTAAATGGATTTTTTTCAATTTAGCAATATTAGTAAAAATGATATTTTGCCATAGGAGATAATCGTCGTTAAAACTTTTCAAAAATTGTCCAGCGCTCTGTTCTTCTAGCGAACGTTCGCGTAAATTCATTTTCAAATGCTGGATATTGGAACTGACAAACATTATGAAGGTGTACGCATCTATTTTAATATTCATCACACTATTTAAGTAGGAATTTTGCATGAAATATTTCATTAATGCTAAACGATTCAAGGTGCCAACATCGTTGTATAATAATTGTTCGATGATAAGGAAAACAATATTATCATATATCGAACGATCTTGCACAATACCTTCTTGACAATTGATGCTCCAAGCTTCAAGAGAATACGTCAAACTGCACGATGGTTTAATGCCAATATGTGCAACGCAATCGATGTTTCGATTAACTTTTTTCGAGATTCTTTTGGTTTGAGTTAATTGGTTCACCAATGTCGTTTTGAAGCAACAACATGTCCCAGTAACGGACAATTTATTAATAGTTAATGATTCATTAACGTTTGATACTGAAATTTGAAAAAATTATTAAAAATTATTATTATTCAAAAAAAATAAACATTATTTTTAGAGAACGCCATCCATAAACGATAATTTGGTATAGTTAAATTGGGATTATCGATAGTATCATTAGATATGGTATTTAATTGAATGAAATTAGATTTAATTATATTATTATCGTATAATTCGCAAAGTTTACGCATAATTATATTTTTCATTTTTCGATAATCGAAATTATAATGTGCGCATAACAATTCTAATAAACCCCCATCGATTAAATGGATTTTTTTCAATTTAGCAATATTAATAAAAATGATATTTTGCCATAGGAGATAATCGTCGTTAGAACTTTTCAAAAATTGTCCAGCGCTCTGTTCTTCTAGCGAACGTTCGCGTAAATTCATTTTTAAATGCTGGATATTGGAATTGACAAACATTATGAAGGTGTACGCATCTATTTTAATATTCATCACACTATTTAAATAGGAATTTTGCATGAAATATTTCATTAATGCTAAACGATTCAAGGTGCCAACATCGTTGTATAATAATTGTTCGATGATAAGGAAAACAATATTATCATATATCGAACGATCTTGCACAATACCTTCTTGACAATTGATGCTCCAAGCTTCAAGAGAATACGTCAAACTGCACGATGGTTTAATGCCAATATGTGCAACGCAATCGATGTTTCGATTAACTTTTTTCGAGATTCTTTTGGTTTGAGTTAATTGGTTCACCAATGTCGTTTTGAAGCAACAACATGTCCCAGTAACGGACAATTTATTAATAGTTAATGATTCATTAACGTTTGATACTGAAATTTGAAAAAATTATTAAAAATTATTATTATTCAAAAAAAATAAACATTATTTTTTAGAGAACGCCATCCATAAACGATAATTTGGTATAGTTAAATTGGGATTATCGATAGTATCATTATATATGGTATTTAATTGAATGAAATTAGATTTAATTATATTATTATCGTATAATTCGCAAAGTTTACGCATAATTATATTTTTCATTTTTCGATAATCGAAATTATAATGTGCGCATAACAATTCTAATAAACCCCCATCGATTAAATGGATTTTTTTCAATTTAGCAATATTAATAAAAATGATATTTTGCCATAGGAGATAATCGTCGTTAAAACTTTTCAAAAATTGTCCAGCGCTCTGTTCTTCTAGCGAACGTTCGCGTAAATTCATTTTTAAATGCTGGATATTGGAATTGACAAACATTATGAAGGTGTACGCATCTATTTTAATATTCATCACACTATTTAAATAGGAATTTTGCATGAACTATTTCATTAATGCTAAACGATTCAAGGTGCCAACATCGTTGTATAATAATTGTTCGATGATAAGGAAAACAATATTATCATATATCGAACGATCTTGCACAATACCTTCTTGACAATTGATGCTCCAAGCTTCAAGAGAATACGTCAAACTGCACGATGGTTTAATGCCAATATGTGCAACGCAATCGATGTTTCGATTAACTTTTTTCGAGATTCTTTTGGTTTGAGTTAATTGGTTCACCAATGTCGTTTTGAAGCAACAACATGTCCCAGTAACGGACAATTTATTAATAGTTAATGATTCATTAACGTTTGATACTGAAATTTGAAAAAATTATTAAATCATAGTATCATTATATATGGTATTTAATTGAATGAAATTAGATTTAATTATATTATTATCGTATAATTCGCAAAGTTTACGCATAATTATATTTTTCATTTTTCGATAATCGAAATTATAATGTGCGCATAACAATTCTAATAAACCCCCATCGATTAAATGGATTTTTTCAATTTAGCAATATTAGTAAAATGATATTTTGCCATAGGAGATAATCGTCGTTAAAACTTTTCAAAATTGTCCAGCGCTCTGTTCTTCTAGCGAACGTTCGCGTAAATTCATTTTTAAATGCTGGATATTGGAATTGACAAACATTATGAAGGTGTACGCATCTATTTTAATATTCATCACACTATTTAAATAGGAATTTTTATGAAATATTTAATATTCATCACACTATTTAAATTAATGCTAAACGATTCAAGGTGCCAACATCGTTGTATAATAATTGTTCGATGATAAGGAAAACAATATTATCATATATCGAACGATCTTGCACAATACCTTCTTGACAATTGATGCTCCAAGCTTCAAGAGAATACGTCAAACTGCACGATGGTTTAATGCCAATATGTGCAACGCAATCGATGTTTCGATTAACTTTTTCGAGATTCTTTTGGTTTGAGTTAATTGGTTCACCAATGTCGTTGCCTCGATAATAATATAAATAATAAAATATATATATATATATATATATATATATATATATATATATATTATATATATTATATTGAAGCAACAACATGTCCCAGTAACGGACAATTTATTAATAGTTAATGATTCATTAACGTTTGATACTGAAATTTGAAAAATTATTAAAAATTATTATTATTCAAAAAATAAACATTATTTTTTAGAGAACGCCATCCATAAACGATAATTTGGTATAGTTAAATTGGGATTATCGATAGTATCATTATATATGGTATTTAATTGAATGAAATTAGATTTAATTATATTATTATCGTATAATTCGCAAAGTTTACGCATAATTATATTTTTCATTTTTCGATAATCGAAATTATAATGTGCGCATAACAATTCTAATAAACCCCCATCGATTAAATGGATTTTTTTCAATTTAGCAATATTAATAAAAATGATATTTTGCCATAGGAGATAATCGTCGTTAAAACTTTTTAGAAATTGACCGGTGCTATGTTCTTGTAACGACCGTTCGCGTAAATTCATTTTAAATGCTGGATATTGGAATTGACAAACATTATGAAGGTGTACGCATCTATTTTAATATTCATCACACTATTTAAATAGGAATTTTGCATGAAATATTTCATTAATGCTAAACGATTCAAGGTGCCAACATCGTTGTATAATAATTGTTCGATGATAAGGAAAACAATATTATCATATATCGAACGATCTTGCACAATACCTTCTTGACAATTGATGCTCCAAGCTTCAAGAGAATACGTCAAACTGCACGATGGTTTAATGCCAATATGTGCAACGCAATCGATGTTTCGATTAACTTTTTCGAGATTCTTTGGTTTGAGTTGATGCAATCAATTGGTCCCATTAGTGATGTTTGCACTGGTAAATGATTAATCGCTAACGAATCTTGTTCCATCTATAATAAACAATTACTGAATGTTATTCTTTATTTTTGTTAAAGCTTGGTGAATAAATTTACCGGAAGACTAGGTTCCAATATATGCAAGCTCCTGTCGTTATTAAAATTGACATTAACACCTTCATTTTCATTGTTTGCAGGAATGTGGATCACTATTATGTAGTTGATTGTGTAATCAACGTTCCTTGATCCATAGCTCTCTTACATATACGATTCAACTCGGTAATGTCATCACATTGTATAGCACAAGCTTTCCCATCATTTGCTGTAGACCCTTTTGCCCCGCAAGTGAGAATCGACAAAATAATATCGATCAATTGATTTGATAAGAGCAAATGATTTGCCGTTTGCGATCAATATTCCTGCTTCATGTTGTTCGAACAACTTCAAAATTCCATCCTTCAATTTGTATCCTATGTTGCCGTGATTAGCTCGATCGCTTAAACTTCCGTAAATGTCAGTATCTCTATCATACTCTATTCTGAAGTTCTCGTAGAACATGCGAAAATCATCTTTTATGATATCGAAGTCGACGACATTGAGGTACTCGCTTTCTGCTACTGCGTCTTCGTTGTTATTTTGCACAATCGTTGTTCTTATACGAGAATACAAAGTGTCACCTTCAATCATATTTTCATTCAAGATGTTTGTATTCCATTGACCAACATCTAGGATTGAAGACCGCACAATAAAAGTAAGAGCCATTGCGCAGCATTGAACACCAGCGTAGACGGGGTTGAATATTCTCTGCAAAAGATTATTATTATTATAACTATTATAATAATTATTATTATAAATATGATTGTTATTACTATTATCATTATGGACGCTTACCGAATCACCTTGGTGCCATGAAGCACGAATTATGCGAGATTTGTCTCCAATCGATTTCCAGGGAGAAACATCTTCCACTTCTGCGTTTAACACTTCGTTATCGTTTACATTTGATATTCGAATGATGTCGCGTTCATCAAGATGAATGTTTCCGTCAATAGTAACATCTCTGTACAATGGATTATTAAGTTTTAGCCATTCAAGTGCAGCAATTAGTTTTCTTTCGAAACAGAGTAATCTCTTGTGATGTTAATGTTTTCCAGGTGTTCAGTCACCACAATGATGTCGGGTTAGAAGTTGATCTTGGTAAGAACGTCGGTAATTTTTCAACCACTTCAAAATGTCAGTAGCAAACAGTACAGCTTGACCCTTAAAACCATACTGGCCGTACAACCCTGAAAATTTTATGATTTTCACGAAAGGGTTTATTCTGGCGAGCAATCGCTGTTCCGATTGAGACAAGACTTCTAATTCTGGGGGGATTGGTCCTGGATCGAGGTGGTTCCAATAAGATTTAGCAGGCGGAGTGGTTTTTGCTTGAAATGTGCGTCTTGCATCGATGACACAATATAAGCGTTTCTTTGGCAACTAATTCCGGGGGCAGGTAATCCGGCGGGTTTCGCAATCGAAAAACCTGCACTTGCTTTGGGTAACATTTCTTAGTACAAACTTCACACACTTTTTCTGCATAGACATCGATTGATTTTTCAAAATTTGCCTCACTGACATTCGTTAATACTCTTTGGATTGCTTCTTGTGTTCTCCTTTGAAATAATCTTTCACTGCGGATCTCCGATACTTCTTGTGCACGTTGACGTCTCCGCGCGTTTCGCTGCTTTTCGAGGCGGGCCTCTCTTTGACTTGCAGTTTCCCTATCACGTTTATCTTTATATCGCTGTCTCGCTTTTTCCAATCTTCGATCGCGTTGCGTTGCAGTTTCAGGTTTACCCATTCTAAAATAAACGTTTATAGGTTACTAGAGCAAATCTGCAATAGTAAACAAAGATGACTTACCTTGTAGCTGGAGTTGATTATTATCACTAAATGTAACACTGCGTTTGTTATTTTAAATTAACATCATCGGCGCGAAATCGATCATTACCAATTTTGTCAATTTTGTACCAAGATTTTCCAATCTTCGATCGCGTTGCGTTGCAGATTCAGGTTTACCCATTCTAAAATAAACGTTTTAACTTTTTCGAGATTCTTTTGGTTTGAGTTAATTCGGCGCGTTCACCAATGTCGTTTTGAAGCAACAACATTGACATATTGACAACCAGTAACGGACAATTTATTAATAGTTAATGATTCATTAACGTTTGATACATTGCAAATTTGAAAAATTATTAAAAATTATTATTATTCAAAAAATAAACATTATTTTTTAGAGAACGCCATCCATAAACGATAATTTGGTATAGTTAAATTGGGATTATCGATAGTATCATTATACAGGGTGCGCCAGAGAAACTTACTTATTTGAAAGGTCAATAAAAACAAAAGTACTGCTGATATTGTTTTAATTTTTTTTTTATTTCAGAATACAATTTCCCATTTTTTTTTTCATGTAGTCTGAAAAATGACATTGGATAAATGGCGACCCCCATTGCGCATACACTGATGAAGTCGATTTTTGAAATTCTTTTCCACTCTTTGCAGCATATCAATCGGTATGTTGGCAATGGCGTCGCGAATGTTGTTCTTGAGATTTGCTATGGTTCGTGGTCGATCGACATAAACCAGGGATTTCAAATAACCCCATAAAAAGAAATCGCATGGAGTTAAATCTGGAGAGCGTGCCGGCCATTCGAGATCGCCTCTGAGAGAGATGAGGCGGTCGGGGAAATGTTGTCGCAACAAATTCATTGAGTCTCGTGCTGTGTGTGCTGTGGCTCCATCTTGCTGAAACCACACGTTCCTAACGTTCATTTCTTCGATTCTTGGAAGAAAAAATTCCTCGATCATCTTCCTGTAACGGGCTCCATTCACGGTAACTGAGCGTTCGTTCTCTTCAAAAAAATAAGGACCAATTATTCCCATTACCGACATCGCACACCAGACAGTAACTCGCTCACAATTGAGTGGCTTCTGGTGAAGCTCTCGTGGATTTACACCACACCAATACCGCATGTTTTGTTTGTTGACGCATCCGGAAATGTGGAAGTGAGCCTCGTCACTGAAAAAAACGACCGCGTCTTCAGGCAGGTTGTCAATCAGCATTTCACATGCATTTTGACGGGCAACAAAATCGCGTTCAGTTAATTCTTGCACAACAGCTAATTTATAGGGATGGAATTGAAGGTCTTCATGGAGAATTCGTCGAACAGTAGTGTCAGAAATTCGCATAGCAGCTGCGTGTTTGCGAGCCGAACGCCGGGGAGAACGCACAACTGACTGCCTCACTCTTTCGATATTTTCCGGAGTTCTGATGGTCCGTTGACATCCATTTCTCGGTTGAGCGACACTTCCAAACTTCCGAAATGAGTGAACCCACGACAGAATCGAATTACGGCCGGGAACGGGTCTGTGAGGAGGAATTTCAAAGCGAGCGCGGAAGGCACGTTGCGTAGCAACAAGTGACCGACCGGTAGAAAAGAAGCTCTCGACTGCGAAGGCGCGCTGCTCTCTAGACCAGAGCATAATGGCAACTGACCGGAGGAAGAAACAAACTTGGGAAAGTCCCCCTCCAGATGCACCCCCTCTCGACCCTCTACCCCCCCAACTCATCGCGCGGGAATTTTTTCAAATAAGTAAGTTTCTCTGGCGCACCCTGTATATGGTATTTAATTGAATGAAATTAGATTTAATTATATTATTATCGTATAATTCGCAAAGTTTACGCATAATTATATTTTTCATTTTTCGATAATCGAAATTATAATGTGCGCATAACAATTCTAATAAACCCCCATCGATTAAATGGATTTTTTTCAATTTAGCAATATTAGTAAAAATGATATTTTGCCATAGGAGATAATCGTCGTTAAAACTTTTCAAAAATTGTCCAGCGCTCTGTTCTTCTAGCGAACGTTCGCGTAAATTCATTTTCAAATGCTGGATATTGGAACTGACAAACATTATGAAGGTGTACGCATCTATTTTAATATTCATCACACTATTTAAGTAGGAATTTTGCATGAAATATTTCATTAATGCTAAACGATTCAAGGTGCCAACATCGTTGTATAATAATTGTTCGATGATAAGGAAAACAATATTATCATATATCGAACGATCTTGCACAATACCTTCTTGACAATTGATGCTCCAAGCTTCAAGAGAATACGTCAAACTGCACGATGGTTTAATGCCAATATGTGCAACGCAATCGATGTTTCGATTAACTTTTTTCGAGATTCTTTTGGTTTGAGTTAATTGGTTCACCAATGTCGTTTTGAAGCAACAACATGTCCCAGTAACGGACAATTTATTAATAGTTAATGATTCATTAACGTTTGATACTGAAATTTGAAAAAATTATTAAAAATTATTATTATTCAAAAAAAATAAACATTATTTCTTAGAAAAAGCCATCCACAAACGATAATTTGGTATTATTAAATCTGGATTATCGATGGTATCGTTATAAATCGTGTTTAATTGAGAAAAATTCGATTTTAAAATACTATTGTCGTATAATTCGTATAATTCGTTCATAATTATAATTTTTATTTCGTTATAATCGAAATTGTAATGCGCGCACAAAAGTTCCAATAAACCCCAATCGACTAGATGTATTTTTTTCAATTTGGCAATATAAATAAAGATAATGTTCTGCCATAATAGATAATCGTCATTAAAGCTTTTTAGAAATTGACCGGTGCTATGTTCTTGTAACGACCGTTCGCGTAAATTCATTTTCAAATGTTCAATATTGGAATTGACAAACATTATGAAGGTGTACGCATCTATTTTAATATTCATCACACTATTTAAATAGGAATTTTGCATGAAATATTTCATTAATGCTAAACGATTCAACGTGCCAACATCGTTATACAATAATTGTTCAATGATAAGGAAAACGACATTATCATATATTGAACGATCTTGAACAATACCTTGTTGGCAATTAATGCTCCACGCTTCGAGAAAATATGTCAAACTGCACGACGGTTTTACGTTAATATGTGCAGTGCAATCGATGTTTCTATTAACTTTTTCGAGATTCTTTTGGTTTGAGTTAATTGGTTCACCAATGTCGTTTTGAAGCAACAACATGTCCCAGTAACGGACAATTTATTAATAGTTAATGATTCATTAACGTTTGATACTGAAATTTGAAAAAATTATTAAAAATTATTATTATTCAAAAAAAATAAACATTATTTTTTAGAGAACGCCATCCATAAACGATAATTTGGTATAGTTAAATTGGGATTATCGATAGTATCATTATATATGGTATTTAATTGAATGAAATTAGATTTAATTATATTATTATCGTATAATTCGCAAAGTTTACGCATAATTATATTTTTCATTTTTCGATAATCGAAATTATAATGTGCGCATAACAATTCTAATAAACCCCCATCGATTAAATGGATTTTTTTCAATTTAGCAATATTAGTAAAAATGATATTTTGCCATAGGAGATAATCGTCGTTAAAACTTTTCAAAATTGTCTAGCGCTCTGTTCTTCTAGCGAACGTTCGCGTAAATTCATTTTAAATGCTGGATATTGGAATTGACAAACATTATGAAGGTGTACGCATCTATTTTAATATTCATCACACTATTTAAATAGGAATTTTGCATGAAATATTTCATTAATGCTAAACGATTCAAGGTGCCAACATCGTTGTATAATAATTGTTCGATGATAAGGAAAACAATATTATCATATATCGAACGATCTTGCACAATACCTTCTTGACAATTGATGCTCCAAGCTTCAAGAGAATACGTCAAACTGCACGATGGTTTAATGCCAATATGTGCAACGCAATCGATGTTTCGATTAACTTTTTTCGAGATTCTTTTGGTTTGAGTTAATTGGTTCACCAATGTCGTTTTGAAGCAACAACATGTCCCAGTAACGGACAATTTATTAATAGTTAATGATTCATTAACGTTTGATACTGAAATTTGAAAAAATTATTAAAAATTATTATTATTCAAAAAAAATAAACATTATTTTTTAGAGAACGCCATCCATAAACGATAATTTGGTATTGTTAAATTGGGATTATCGATAGTATCATTATATGGGTCATTGTCAAATTTTGCGCAGGTAACCGTGAATAAAAATAATAACCTTACAAAAAAATAAAATTACTCAAACATGACTTTCAGTCACATCGATGCCCGTTAAAACAATTGCTCTTTCTGCTGTTACAGACGGCCGCGATCTTTAACTAATGATTTGTGATTTGTTTCAGATTTTGTGAGTAAGGGTTTAAAAAAATACAACTCTGTTATCAGAACGTTTCAGTTTTTATTAAGAAATTAAACAAATCAGTCCCAAATATTTTGGCATTAATGATAATTACAGTCTTTCATCTTATAATCCCAATTGAAATCACAAGTTTTTTTTAAATTTTAACGATTATTTATTACATTTCAAACAACTCTGTTACTTCTTGAATTTTAATAATATTAAATTCTATCTAAACACTTTAAATATTTATATATTAACTGGTAACAATAACATAAATGGCTGTATGAATAGATAAGGAACTAACATTTTGTTAAATTATCATATTATATTAATTAGCCTTTCATAAAAATCTGAATAATGTCCTTTATATCCATGGGACAGAAAAGGAACAGAGTTGTAACACAGTAATGTAGTTGTTCTTTTTTTGTATCTTACCTGACTAAATTACACGCAGTTGAGCTTGTGAACTTAATAACGTAAAAAAAAAGCTTCAATATTAATAACAAACAACTTTGTGACTAGTAATTACCAATCTATAATTGAACTTTATGAAAAAAATAATCCAATATTCTTGAAAGGACAACTGGAAAAACGAAATTACTCATTTTTCAAATATGTCTAAAGCCTTATCAAAATGGTAGTATATTCTTTTACCTTTACAGATTTTTTGAGGTTCTGGAACAATAGCAAGTAAATTATCAAAAGACATATAAGATAAATCAGACTCAACCAATTTGAATTTTGTTGCAGTGTGATCGATTGACTTAAAAAACATAATTTTAACTTCTCCATCTTCTTCTACTTCAGATAAGGCTTTACCCAGATATACATAATCCTGTTTTAAGGTGGAAATTTTAACCAAGACACAAACACCTAGTTTTACTTTATTGACATGAATATTTTCCTTCTCGATTAAAGCATCGTCATTTTCTGTCGATGTGCCGGGTTGTTCTGACAGATAAGTGCTAGAATGTTTTTCTTTCAATGATATTAGAGGAGCATCATCATCGGAGTCTGAGCTGTAGACAATGTCGTAAAATCTTTTTAGTCGCTTTTGAGAAAGATTGCTAATATCAGATAGAAAATTGTTGTGGCAAGTGGAAGGAGTTGATTGTTCCACTGCAATTTTTAAATTTTTTAATGGAACGTAGTGCTTAGGATTCATGCAAGAGCAAAAACCGCGCTGACAAAAACAACTCAAATTTCTATATTTTAGAACTCCTGCTTCTTCAGTGAAAACTTGATGGACTTTCATGGTACCTAATAATGGCACAATATACTCCGGAATAAGATTTGAAGTCTGTTCAATATTCTCATTGGTTATCAGATATAGTCTCACTTTACTAACATCTTTCAAAGCAAAATAGAATTTTGTAGCATCCGATATATCCCTTCCACGTGCAACAAGTTGGTCAGCAGTGCGTTTTAAAAAACCGCCAATCCCATCTGCTGCGCCCTTTCCATGTCCCGCTTCAAAAAAATTCCATGTAACTTTAATGAATTTGTAATCGGAGAACAATTTGGTGCACATCAAATAAAAGTTCTGTTTTTGGCGGTATTGAGTGGCTGGGCCATCTGAAAATACATGTAGGATATTGACTTCCGAAAATTTATCATGAACTGAAGCAAATATGGGATGGAGGTGAGCCCAGATTGCAGCTGGGTTATGTGAAAGGTTTCCAGATACTGTACAAAACGATGTTATCTCTATCTTATTATCTGCACCGCGGCTATAGATTACTCCAGTATGCAAGGATACTTGATTTCGGGAACCTCCAAAGTGATGAGACTGTACCTCTTCAAAATATTTACAACTATAATTTTCGCTAAAGTCAATATGCAGCGCAATTTCATTCATGGCCAAGCCATCTATGCATTTTCTATAGTTTCTGTACTGTGTCTTAATGTAATATACATGCCTCTTAAATTCTTTAAGTGCAATTTCAAACTGATCAATCAAAGCCTTTCCTGTATTCTCTATCTCTCTTTTATGCTTTTTGTAATTTTGATTTTCTTGCCCAACTTCTCTATTACTTCAATCTTAGTTAACCATTGTGGATATTTTACTTTTATTTCTCCTTTGGATGTATCATAAACAGTTGTTTTTAGTTGACATACAGAACAGATTCCTGTCATACATGCTAGAGAATCAGGATCGCATACTTGGCTTATAATAATCTTGTTGAGATCTGAGGTTGGTATAACTTTATTTTTACACAAAGCAATTGCTAAGTATTGATATTAATATGAATTCGACACAAACATGTTTCTCTTCCAGCAACAGTTGGAGGCAAAACATAAAATGGCCTATATCGTGTGAAAGTTTTATAACTACACCTCAAGGTAGGATTTTCACGTTTAAAAGATTGGTAAAGGTTCTTCATATTATCAAGTAAATAGCGCTTCTGCATTTTATTGCCCTTTAGAGAAACGGTTTCTTTTGCCAGCAGTCGCTCTTGATATGTCATCACGTTCAAAATAATCCTTCAATTTGGTACTCAAAACCTTTTCTTAAGCAGAGGTTTTTTTCGTATGTAGCCCTGCTTCACAGCAAGACATTCTTGAATTATTTGTGTTTTTTGTCTAGAACTTAAAATATCCTTTTCTTCAAATATCTTCTGAATAGCACATTTCTCTTTCCGATTGTTGACATTTCCGTAGCGTTTTTTAATAGCATTTGATAAGATCTCATATTTTTGCAGATTTGCTAAACTATCAGCTTCAATTTTAGATTTCTTCTGTTTTTCTCGATTGTATCTTTTTTTATACTTTTGGCAACTTTTGTTTATTGCTTCTAATTTTTCTTTTAACTTCACATTATCTCTAAATAATTTTGATCTGTTTCTTTTACTTGCTTTCTGCCGCGAGAAGCTGCTGATGATTGAGTTAGGAGTATTTTCACAGGAAGTAGACAACTGGGGTGTAAATAAACGACGATCAGCATTTGAAATAATTTGATCTTGACTTTAAGCGGCTGGACCATTTAAACAAGGACGTGATGCCTCTGGAGTGTACGTAACAACACGGAGCGCTTTTACCTTGTCTTTCCGTCTAGCATTTGCAGATCGCCACTTCTTTTTTATTGCTCGATGTTCACGAGTTGTCAAATCTCGTACTAAGCGTTTGTTTGCATGGTATCTCTCTCGATCTTTCCTTTTACATTCTGCGTCCTTCTCGGGATTACTTTTGCGCCGTTCTCGGTATCGTCGCTGCTTCTCAGCCGGCGTGAGAGGCATCTCTAAATAACAAAGTGTTTCTTACAGTAAACAGTATCCTGTAACAATATTTTTGAGTTTATTAAAACTTATCTACAGAATGTATTCATACTCACTATGCTGCATATAGAGCAGTTAAGGAAAACAGATTATTGAAAAATGACAAGGTTCAAAGTTAAAGAACATTGACATATACAACTCTGTTACTTTCTTTCACACCTCTGTTACTACGCGTTCGTAACAGAGTTGAACAGTAACAGAGTAGTAAATTTAATATTTCATAACACATAAATAATAAAGTAAAGAGTAAATTACACTTTTTATTTCATGTTCAGATTATTAACCTCTTTGACAACATATTGACTCTAAAATAATGAAAAATACGTTGTTTACTTACGTAATAAGGTAGGTAACAAAGTTGACGCACAATAAAAATACGCAGCAGGTTGAACGCCTCGTGGCCGACTAAAGCCGGAGTTTCACTACTCTCGTGTGGTGCATGATACAAAGAATTATAAGATATGTCCTTACGCAGTCGCTCCTCCCACTTGTCGACGTCAGTGAGAGAGTAAATACCGACCGTTCATGATACAAAGAATTATAAGATATGTCCTTACGCAGTCGCTCCTCCCACTTTGTCGACGTCAGTGAGAGTAAATACCGACCGTCTGTATGCTATTCGCACGAATCATAGGGTTTTATCTATTTTCCTAATTGCGATGCTGGATTTTACAAGCATGTGAAATATAGATGTTTTTTCCGAAGCAGAATAATCTGAAGTTGATATTCTGCCTGGAGCAGTTGTTCGCAAAATGATCGATATTCAATCGATTTAACACGTTTTAAAATGAACTGGAAATGATGTTTCCTCTGCGGTCGATTTGCACTGTTGTTCTAGATGTAATAAGTCAGTAAGGTATAATATCTATGAATAAAATGCGCACTGTAATTGTTCGTTTTATTTTCACCGATTGAATATCACTCAGATAATTTCGTGAAATAGGAAGAACACATCTTTTTATCAGATCTCTACCGCGATGAAGTAAATAACGTTTCGATATTAATTATTCGACTCTTCCTTCAACAATTTCGAGAAAAACGAATTTTTCGAGAAAATATTACACCGAATAATGTCCGAAAACCCATAACATTACTTAAGTCCTACTATTATAATTATGGAACTATCTTAAACAGAGTTGATAATTTCTATATAAAGTAACGTTGACTGTTGTCAACATAAAAACATGTTTCTAAAGGGTGCCAAAAGTTTTAGCAAATAAGAAGATAGTTGGTTGGAGCATTCGATCAAAAATAGGATATTCATCTACGACGCGAAATCTTATAAAATTCGTGAATAGTAAATACTGGGTTTTGATAAATATCACCGTGGAAATGCAATTTGGTAATGGGCACATTCTCTCAAAATAAATCATTAGACGAAATTTTTATATTCTTAAACCTAGCAAATAGCTTTTTTTTTGTACTAGATAAAACCATATTTAATTAGTTTTAGATAATCCCTTAAAACAATCAAGTATTTTTATTCTCGATGCTTTGTATATTTTAAAGAATCTCACAGCGATACGGTTTGGTTTAATAATCATAAGGCCAAATCTACTAGTCGTGAATGCATTTTATAATAGTATAATATCAACATGAAAGAGAAATTGTGACTCTGATTACATAAACAAAGCTTGGTGAACAGCCACTTATAGAAGTTCCTCTCCAACTGATGTGACGTCAGTCAGTGATGCGCGAACAAAACGAAAATGGGATTTCTAAAGGACATATCTTGTAATTCTTTGTATCATGCGTGTGGTGTGTCGACGACCGTCAGAAGCATATCGGATACGTTCATTTCATATGGTTAGAGTTTCACTATTCTCGACTTCTCTCGTCTCTTGTGTTCTCGTGTGTTCACGATCGCTCGATTCCGATCGTCGTCAGAACGGTGGTGGGGATTTTAGTGTCTTATCTCATAGCGGTGGCGAACGGACGGACAACTGTTGAATATCTCAGTTGTTTTGATACATTTTATAGATAGCATGTCTGAAGAACTTATTGAACTTGTCCGAGAGCACGAGGTATTATATAATACAATGCGGAATGATTATAAAGATCATTCGAAAAGAAATGTGGCTTGGGAAAACATTTTCAAAAATTAAAAGAACCAGGTAACATTTAATAATATGTATATGATGTGTACATGCAATTCAGTTTGATACACCCCTTTAATATGATCCATTTGCCATGGTACTTGTCCTTCCGAACTTACAAAAATTCTGTATATTTTTCCCGCACGTAAACAGCGTCTTTACTGGGATTATTTGCGATCGAATCGATGTTGAGTAAAGATTCTGAAGGAGAATCATTTTGATTTGCATCCAGAAAATTTTCTCCATTTTCTTCGGGCCTACTTTGATTGCGTAGATAATTATGGAGGCAGCAAGCCGCTTGAACAATTCTGTCGGCCATGTCCGGCTGTATCTGCATGGTTCCTTGACAACCCTGAACCGTGATCTTAAAATCCCGAAAGCATTTTCTACGGTCCGCCGAGCACGTGATAATCGATAATTAAAGATTTTATTTGCATCATTATTTTGCAATTTTACTTTGCTGTAAGGTTTTAAAAGATAAGTTTTCAAAGGAAATGCAGCATCTGCGACAATTGTGTATGGCATAGGTTCTGAATTTTGAGACAATGGTTTATCCATCGGAACATTCAGTTTTTTTTGTTCGAACATTTTCCCATTAATGATTTGCTGTAAATACCACCATCGCTATTTCGGCCATAAGATCCTACATCTATTAAGATAAATCTATAATGAGCATCAACAAGAGCGAGCAGTACAATTGAATGTTCTTGTTTATAATTGTAAAAAGTAGATCCTGCATTTATTGGACAAACTATATTCACGTGCTTGCCATCTAGTGCCCCGATACAATTGGGGAAGTGCCAGTAACTTTCAAAATCGTGCGCAATTTCCTTCCATTTTTCTTCAGTGGGCTCAGGCATCACAACGGGAGCCATATTTTTCCATATTGCTTCGCATACTTCTTTTACTATATTTCTAACTGTAGTAAATCCCATACGGTAACTATATCCGAGAGACCGGAAAGAATTACCAGTAGCCAAAAATCTGTAAACAAAATACTATTTATGTATTATGATTCACTTTCCAGTTGACATGTGCAAAGAAAATTGGACGAAGCTGCGAAATGCATATTCCAGCGCTTTGCAACGCCGTAAACGAAAGCATAGCGGACAAGCGGCGAAAAATAAACCATCATGGAAATACGAAGAACAAATGAGTTTTTTAAATAAATTCATGGAATCCAGAATGACATCTACAAATGTAGTAGACAAAACTGTACAAATAGAAGAGGCCGCACCCTTCAGTCCGGCTTCTAGTATCGAGGAATCTTGCAGTTCGTATCCAGCGACACCCAATTCCAATAGCGGAATGCAAAAAATGTCAAAAAAAAATAAGCCAGATTTGGAAGATATTTTTCAATTAATGAAATCTTCAAACGATATGAGGATTCAAAACAATGTTCCAAGTCGGAAATGGACCAAACTGATCTTTTTTCTTAAGTATGAGCAAGGCATGCAAGACGTTGTCCAACATAGAACAATCAAGAATCAAATTGGATCTTCATACTGCAATATCAAAAGCAGAAATTAGAAAATTTGAAGAAATGAAGAACCGTGAAAGAAGTCAACCATCTACTTCACGATACCACGATCTCCAAACGCCTGCTAAAGATCATTCAGTCACAACAAATGATACCTCCATTGACAAAGGAAATTTGGTGACATTTTATAATAATTTTGAATTCGATAATGAAAACCTTTAATTTTATTTCAATTTTTGTATTTCTTTTTGTTATTTTTTTGTATTTCCAGTTTTTTCTTTCATTTCTCATTAATTTTTAATCATTAAATTCATATGCCTTTAATTTGAATATTTATTATAAGAAATAACATCTTACCTCAAACAAACAGCAAGTCTCTTTCGTTCCAATAGCCCGACGTAATTTGGTGCTCATTTTATATATGTCATTCTTAATCATAGAATGTACCTCGTTAAACTGAGTTTTTGTCATTCTGAAGTACTGACGAAATCTTTCATCGTCACTTTCTAGTTCCTTTACAAGTAAGTGGAATTCACTTCGATTTTTCTCATCTGATTTATTGGATGGACCCAATGTCTCTTCTTTCTTTTTTCAATAAAGTTAACATCAGTAGGTATCCCAGATCCTCCTCGAAGTCGCTATCGGAATCGGAGAAACACATAACCATGCGAGTGTACACTTTTTGCAACTTCAACAATGAATCGAGATCGCGTCAGAACGCTCTTCCACGCGTGGGACTAGTGTAATCACCCACTCCACACTCCACAACACACCACACGAGACCACACGAGAGTAGTGAAACCCGGCTTAACACCTCCTATACCCTCGCCCCGCTCTTCCGATGAACACGTAATAATACAGACATACCACCCAAACTACTGCAAAGTCTAAACAACGCCATCTCTATTTGAAGTTGCGATTCACTCAGTAACATAGTGTTCCTGACAGATTCACATAGTGCGCGGGACAAAGTTTTAAAAATAATTATTAAGTAAATTTATATATGGTATTTAATTGAATGAAATTAGATTTAATTATATTATTATCGTATAATTCGCAAAGTTTACCCATAATTATATTTCTCATTTTTCGATAATCGAAATTATAATGTGCGCATAACAATTCTAATAAACCCCATCGATTAAATGGATTTTTTCAATTTAGCAATATTAGTAAAAATGATATTTTGCCATAGGAGATAATCGTCGTTAAAACTTTTCAAAAATTGTCCAGCGCTCTGTTCTTCTAGCGAACGTTCGCGTAAATTCATTTTTAAATGCTGGATATTGGAACTGACAAACATTATGAAGGTGTACGCATCTATTTTAATATTCATCACACTATTTAAGTAGGAATTTTGCGTGAAATATTTCATTAATGCTAAACGATTCAAGGTGCCAACATCGTTGTATAATAATTGTTCGATGATAAGGAAAACAATATTATCATATATCGAACGATCTTGCACAATACCTTCTTGACAATTGATGCTCCAAGCTTCAAGAAAATACGTCAAACTGCACGATGGTTTAATGCCAATATGTGCAACGCAATCGATGTTTCGATTAACTTTTTTCGAGATTCTTTTGGTTTGAGTTAATTGGTTCACCAATGTCGTTTTGAAGCAACAACATGTCCCAGTAACGGACAATTTATTAATAGTTAATGATTCATTAACGTTTGATACTAAAATTTGAAAAAATTATTAAAAATTATTATTATTCAAAAAAAATAAACATTATTTTTTAGAGAACGCCATCCATAAACGATAATTTGGTATAGTTAAATTGGGATTATCGATAGTATCATTATATATGGTATTTAATTGAATGAAATTAGATTTAATTATATTATTATCGTATAATTCGCAAAGTTTACGCATAATTATATTTCTCATTTTTCGATAATCGAAATTATAATGTGCGCATAACAATTCTAATAAACCCCCATCGATTAAATGGATTTTTTTCAATTTAGCAATATTAGTAAAAATGATATTTTGCCATAGGAGATAATCGTCGTTAAAACTTTTCAAAAATTGTCCAGCGCTCTGTTCTTCTAGCGAACGTTCGCGTAAATTCATTTTTAAATGCTGGATATTGGAACTGACAAACATTATGAAGGTGTACGCATCTATTTTAATATTCATCACACTATTTAAGTAGGAATTTTGCATGAAATATTTCATTAATGCTAAACGATTCAAGGTGCCAACATCGTTGTATAATAATTGTTCGATGATAGGGAAAACAATATTATCATATATCGAACGATCTTGCACAATACCTTATTGACAATTGATGCTCCAAGCTTCAAGAAAATACGTCAAACTGCACGATGGTTTAATGCTAATATGTGCAACGCAATCGATGTTTCGATTAACTTTTTTCGAGATTCTTTTGGTTTGAGTTAATTGGTTCACCAATGTCGTTTTGAAGCAACAACATGTCCCAGTAACGGACAATTTATTAATAGTTAATGATTCATTAACGTTTGATACTAAAATTTGAAAAAATTATTAAAAATTATTATTATTCAAAAAAATAAACATTATTTTTAGAGAACGCCATCCATAAACGATAATTTGGTATAGTTAAATTGGGATTATCGATAGTATCATTATATATGGTATTTAATTGAATGAAATTAGATTTAATTATATTATTATCGTATAATTCGCAAAGTTTACGCATAATTATATTTTTCATTTTTCGATAATCGAAATTATAATGTGCGCATAACAATTCTAATAAACCCCCATCGATTAAATGGATTTTTTTCAATTTAGCAATATTAGTAAAAATGATATTTTGCCATAGGAGATAATCGTCGTTAAAACTTTTCAAAAATTGTCCAGCGCTCTGTTCTTCTTGGTGCCATTGATAACTTAAAAGTTCCAACGTTGACGGAACTCGGGCAAAAATGGTGCAGTTTCCCTTCATCCCCGATACAGCAAGATTTTGTTGGCGGCTCAAGAATATAAATGTATCGAGGAAGCTCTAATAATAGTTGCGTTTCTGAGTAGCGAGTCGGTTCTTTAAATCCCATCAACTGGAAGGAGAAAGTGCATACGGTTCGGCAAAAATTTCGATCGGGTTATGGTGATCAGGATCACGTAACCCTTCTGAACATGTACAGAGAGTTTAGTAACGTGGGACAAAATAACAAAAGAGCTTGGTGTCACGAACACTTTATAAGTTTGAGGAATATGCTAATGGTCCGGTAGGTTCGCACACAGTTGGAAACTATCTGCCTTGAATGTAAGCTTCAAGTTTCGTCATGTGGTAGCCAGATGGACCATTTGAGGAAATGTTTAGAATATAATTAATAATATATATGTACATAAATTATTTATCTTGTAATAAGTGGTACATCGCAAAACCGGGAATGAGGAGCTCTTTCGGGATTTGGTGGGAATGGTTCGGGATTTAGTGGCAGGTTTCTGGATGTTGATGGGGCGGTGGAAAAAGTCCGGGAAGAAAGGGGGGTCTGGCAAATATCTACTGATGGGGTCAAATCCTGAAGGGTCGGGTTGGTTTGTGTTTGAAGTCTCCTTTTTCTTCGTAGCAAATCATTTATTTCGTCCATGATATCTTCCGCTTCGTCTTCCGAGAATTTTCTCAATTTGAGAGATATCATCTTCCCAAAAAGATCATATATGTCGTCTTTCTTTTTTTCTTGTTCTAAAACGCCCTGAAGTGTTTCGAAAGCATTTTTCACATATTTCCTCACATCCTCCACTTCTGAAACCGTTCGACGACGTTTCCCTGTTGCACTGTCTTCTTCATCGTCTCCTGCATTTTCCATGGGCATTGACATTGTCACCGGGTGGTTCTGAAGATGGAAGCGGCAACAAGGAAATGGTTAATTCTTACCTCGATCGATGGTTGGAAAAGGTAAGAGGAACTTTCTAAAGCCGACCGTGGGAGCGGTGGCAGACGTCTACGGTTGGTTTCGCTGGCTTTTTCGCCTAGCGACATAAAAAGTTGGTGGATTTCGGAAGGCCGGCAGGAGCGCTCGGCGAACGATTGGACGACAGGCCGGCAGTAAGCTCGGCGACGAAAAAAATCAAGGGGTCGAAAGCCGGTCAACGGACTCGGCAGAACGGAACGGGATCGGCACAGGACACTTTGCACTCGTAGCAGGAAAAAAAAAAAAAAAAGCGATCGTTGCTCGTACTATATCGTTCCGAATTCGAATGAATTTTCCTCCCGATCCGCTGCTCCTTTTATAGCCAGGGGCTCCCTTTGTAAAAATAACGTAATGAAATTGACGAATTTCCGGGGAACTCCACCCTGGGGTGTAGTATCGTGCCCGGAAATAATTACTCTACTCTTACAATTCGCGTGGGAACTCCTCCCCTGGCCATCTGTGGGATCTGTCTCCTGTTAATTTTACAAAAATAATCAACCTAGGGGTAACAACATATACAACAATAAAGACCTGAATCTTGTCTGAAATATGACCTTTACAAAATGCAGAAAACATTTATATAAAAACTGTTGTATTGATGAATGTTGTCTTCAAGTTTAACTTATTTCTTCTTCAGTATTCAGTATACTTCGACATTCGTATACATCTCTCAAAAATTCTTCTAGTACATTAAAGTAGGGCCATATGTCGTCCGTACCGGCACCAGACCTTATAGATATGTTCTTCTTCTTCAGATTATTGCGGAAAGCTGTCATAAGTGACTCTTTTTTTTTTCAATTCTTCTATTGACATTTGCATCACTTGCGAGATTCTCACCCAAGCGTCAGAAACCTGACAACCGATTAATAAACAATTATACACATTTGGAAAATACCTATGTTCTGTTATTTCAGGAAGTATCGTTTCTGATTATATTTGAACCAAGTCGTTTAGCGTTCCAATAGAGTCTGTATTCTTTGGTTGTACTTGTAATTACTTGTATGATACGAATTACTGCAGATGAATGCATCATTTGTGCTGCCACGATATTTAGCATTTATGTTTACCATTACCATGTTGAAATCACATATCTATAAATGAAACAACATTATTCTCTTATAGCTGTTAATCTAATTATTCAATACTTGCCGATTGCACATTCATCAAGTGGTGAAATAGTTTTCTATTAGTCTCCTTTGAAATGTTCTTGCTCCTTGCAGTTGGGGATTTACTCGTGAAGTTACATTTGTATTGACCTCTTGATGTTCTAAATCCATGCCAAAATCGATTGATTCATCCCCATGTTCAGGTTCTGGGGAAGGTATATTATGTTCTATACACATATTGTGCAGAACCACACAAGCATTAATTATACGAGCTGCTTTCTCAGGGTGGTAATGGAGTGCTCTGTGCTTCAAAAGACACCGAAATCTCATTTTTAAGAGACCATTGCATCTTTCAATGATACATCTAGTTACTCGATGGCGGCGGTTATATTCTGTCTCTGGTGTATTTGGAAGAGGTTCAACTTGCAGAGGTGTTAAAAGCCATGGTCTCAATGGATAACCAGAGTCTCCTACAATATTCTTATAATATTTATAATAAGTCACCCAGAGCTAGTGACTTGGATAAAAAAATTTCGAAACGTAATGCATCATCTTTTACCTAGTAAGTAAAATTGATTAGGTAGTTTTCATGGAGTTTAATCATCACATCTTGTATGTTGGAGTTATTCCAAATCATTAGTGCTGCCGGGATACTTGGCATTTACATTTATGATCCTCATTTGGGAATCACATGCCTATAAATTAAATAACGATATGCCTTTATAATAAATATATTTTTCAATATTTACCAACTGCACATTTATAGAATGGTAATTTTTTCTGTTCACATAGGAACATTCATTATAAATGGGATCATCTTTAGATGGCGCAACAATTGCAACATGGGTGCAATCAATGCATCCAATAACACCCGAAAAATTGAATTTTTCATGAAATCTACAACTTGTTACAACAAATTCTTTTATACATATTAAATACAATTTTAACTTACCCAGATCGGTTTTTCTCCAATTCCTTCATATTTTTGGGGAAATGGACGAATCGGTTGAAAATTATTGGTTCATTTAATACATCTACCACTTCACCGAGACATCTTGAAAGGGACGATTGGCTTAACGCGACGTGTACGTTAGAAGCCGTGTCTAATTGATAGCTGCCACTAGCGAGAAATCGAAGGGATGCTAATACCTGAATAAAATACTTCGTGAGATGAATTGTTGTTAATTGATTATGACAAAAACATTTTACCTTAGTCTCAATACTTATAGCCGACTGTCGATTTCCTTGGTGAATATAAGGAGACACTAGGGTAATAACATCTCGCACTAAATTTTTCGGTAATCGAAACATTGCAACAAATTGCGAATCACCAAGTTCGAATGCATCAAATCGACTATAAAAGGGTCTTCGCTGTTCTGCTACCGAATCTGCAGCTACATCAACTATTTCCCCGATCACTACCATTGCAACTTCGTCTGCACTTGCCATTTTTATCACAAATCAATCAACAAACTAACTTCAACCGATAAACTCACTCCATGAGGTGTACTTTAAGGTTAGAATGTTATCACAGAACTAGTAACTCGTGATACGTCACTTTCGTACGGAATACAATTTCCGCATGCGGTTCTCCGCTCGATGTTTTGCTTCGGAAAATTACGAACGGTGATATTCGAGAATACGAATTTTGCGGGGATCTATCATAAAATGATATGAAACGGTAATAAATAACAATCTGAGAATTTTTTAAAACATGTTCGGCTATATTCAACAAGTGGATAACGAAATTAAATTAGTTTCGAATCACCAAAATATTGAATTAGGTTATGATACTTCATACAATAACAATCACGTGACCAAATACCTTTCAATTATTAGTCGATTTTATATATCTAGTTACGACGTCTCTCACACCGTTCGTAAATTGAATACGATCGGTGTGATATTCAAACATAGGGTCCCTGTTATTTTGTGGAGATACGTGAGGTAGGTACTTTAAAATGGGTCGAGAAATAGATACGGACTCGATACAACTGTTCAACTACGTCTGGCAAATCCAGATCTCTAAAGAGCTCTAAGAGCTCTTTCACATTACACGTGTTTTCGACGTGATGACGGAATCAACGAGATGACAAATCTGCTGGGCAACTATTCACACATTAGACGGTGGATTTGCCAGACGTAGTTGAACAGTTGTATCAAGTCCGTATCTATTTCTCGACCCTTTTTAAAGTACTGTTACCAGCGGTTCGGGAATTCCTGTGGCAACAATGCAAATTTCGTTTTCTTACCTTTCGTTTAAACGGAAAGGGATGAAAGGAGTTGTGGAACCAAAACACCGTGGGAGCGGTGGTAGACGTCAGGTTGTAAACCAAGGGTTCGCCGGCTTTTTCGCTCAGCGACATACGTTAGGTTTCGGCAACGGAAGGCCCGCAGACTTGCAGGCGAACGGAAGAAAAATACGTAAGATCCAGTAATGGTTCTTCGACGGAGTTTTTGAACGGAAAGCTGGCCAGCGGGCACAGCTGACGAAATTCAGGAGCACAGGACACTTACGAAAAAGAACGAGGAAAAATAAAAAACGGTAAAGGATAAGGCGACGTGAATAGTCTAGTAGCTCGATACCGAATGAATTTCCTCCCGTGCAGCAGCTCCTTTTATGCCCTAGAGGCTCCCTTTGTGCAATTTTAGGGTAGTTGAATTACAATTATTGCGAGGAACTCCACCCTGTGGTGGAGTATCGTGCTCGAAAATAATGACCTTTTTGTACGATTCGCTCGGGAACTCCGCCTCTAGAGCTCCGTGCGATCTGTTAATTAATTAATTAGGAGGAATTTGATTTGCCGGGTAACAGTACCTACCTCACGTATCTAAACAAAATAACTGGACCGTTGTAAAATTTCGTATAAACTTCCGTACCGTGCAGAACGATACGTACGTGTCTGAATGCTCCTATTAGCCGGCTTATGTTTTTAAAAAGTATACGTTGTTTTCGCCATTGCATTAACGTGTGTTTAGAAACCCGCACGGTGGTGCAAATGGTACCGGAACAATTTTTCAACGTGCATCGAGAAGTGTCTTCCCCTCTTCATATATTTGTTGTCTTTTAATTTATATGCTCCTATTACTGTTTCCACTAGTGTACCTTCTGCAGCTGTACAATGTGCAAATTCAAAGAGTTTTGAAGCAGTAACACGTCCAAACCTGAGTTCATGCCACAATGTCGAAACTGATTGTCCTTTTGTTTCGTATTCTGCTTCTTTGCACAACTTGATACTAATTTGTCCTATGGACATAAAGGACAAAAAGTCTTCAAATTTCACTCCTCCTTGTGCATGGAATTGAAATAATTGTTTGTATATGGACTTTTCGAACTTGGCTTGTTCTATATCAGATGCATAATTGAGAATCTGCCCTGATACTTTCTCTCTCAATCCGATTGCTACAATTTGCTCCATAAATGTTGTACTATAGGCAGATGTACTCGGAGGGCATACACTATTTGTTTTACTGAAATCAGCAACAGTTATAAATTTTGTTGAAGTTCCAACCGCAGATAATCGTGGTTTCATCCAATATGACGTTATGTCAGTTGGTAAAGGTTCCTCACTTCTCCGGTGCACCCACATCAAAAAGGCGACGAGAGCATGCTTGCAGCCACCTACAACAGAATTACTACTATGAAATACGATTATGATTTTTGTACCACAAATTACCTAAAGAAGCAATACAGTCTTTGCAGAATATATTCAAGAATTTCTCTTCGGTTTCATCTACAGTTACTACAACGGAATAGTTTTTGGCCCGGACTTTGTGCTCTGGACATATTTTGCACTGTAAAGTGTACAAAGAGCCCTCCTTTTCAGCTCTACATTCCCAATGGCATTATCACTGTACGCCTCACGAGTGGCCCTATAAAAAAACAATTTATATTTCACGTGAATCAGATATAACCGCAAAATTATGAAGAAAACAATCGAGACATGTTTGTCCGATTTCTGATCAATGTTATCTTGATAATTCCAATAACTAAACATTTCTGTACTTACATTGTTGCTTTTACATTTCTGAATTCGGCTGCATTGAAACGGTCATCATTTTTAATAAACTCCATCACCATAAAAATGTCTATTGTCGGTAAATTACACGGGTCAACATGAAATTTGACTTTGATTGCAAAGCATTAAATTTCGGTAGTTTAGGTTGTAATAAGATGAAAAAAAAATATATGGCATGAAAAACTTTGCTTTTGTGCTTAGAAGACTGATTGAACGAAATTTTCAAAAATCTCGGATTTTAATTTTTGATTGAAAATAAAACTATTGAAATAAAAATGTTTATTATTTTTATTAAGTTTAACTATCAAATTAGCTTACAGAAAAGTGGAAAATAACTTAAAAGTGCATACTTTTACTTTTTCTTTTATGTTCATAGCTACTTTCCTTCAATAAACCCCAAATATAGTCGCCCATCATGTTTTCATTGTATTGGCCTTGATAGGGTTGTTCAAAATTCATGATGTCCTGATGAAAACGTTCTCCTTGCTCTTCGGAATAGACTCCCATATTGTTTTTAAATTTATCCAAATGAGCATGCAGCATATGTACTTTTAATGACATCCTGCAGCCCATGACCTCAAAATTTGTAAGCATATCCTCAACCAACTTTTCGTAGTTTTCAGCTTTATTATTTCCTAAAAATCCAGAAACTACTGCTTTAAAACTGTTCCATCTTGCTTTTTGAGTACGAGTCAGCAACGTTGGAAATTTTTCATCGGCGAAAATCTGTCTTATTTGCAGACCAACAAAAACCCCAGCTTTAACCTTTGCTTCCGATAACTTCGGAAAAAATTTTTTTAAGTATCCAAAAGCTTCTGAAGTTTCATCCAGTTTTTTAACAAATTGTTTCATCAACCCTAACTTAATGTGCAAAGGCGGCATTAACACTTTTTCCGCTTCAACAATCGGCTCAAATTTGACGTTCTGTTTTCCGACACGCAATTCTGTTCTTACAGGCCATGACCGTTCAATATAGTGTTTAGAATCCGCTCTGCTATCCCAAAAGCACAAATAATGCGGATGCTTTGTATATCCATCCTGTAGCCCCATTAAAAATCCCACCATTTTAAAATCTCCAATCAGCTCCCAGTTATACTCACGATACTTCACAGATTCAAGCAAAATTTTGACACTTTCATAATTTTCTTTAAGATGTACTGAGTGAGCAAATGGAAGAGACGGAAATGTATTCCCGTTGTGCAATAGAACTGCTTTTAAATTTTTTGTAGAGCTGTCAATGAATAAACGCCATTTGCTAGGGACACAGGGTATGCCAATTGCTTCAAACATACCTTTAATGTCATTACAAAAACAAAGTCCATCTTCCTTCGTGAAAAACGTTGCAAACATTTCATGCCTAGTCCGCTGATCCGTGATCTTAACATCATCAAGCAAATTCCACTGTTTTAACCGAGAGCCTAGAAGCTCTGCTTTATTTTTTGGCAAATTTAAGTCTCTAATTAGATCGTTAAAATCTTCTGAAGTAATGAGATAGTGTTTTGGTTGTTCAGGTGTAGGCAAAAACTCCTTATCGGAATTACTTTTATAAGAAATAAAAGATGAGGTACTTTTCTGCGATAATTTTTTTGGTGGCTCAGGTACTGGTCGTGTCATGTCGTGAGCAATTGGAACAGAAGAAGATTCAATAGGTTTTGCATTTTTACCTCTACGTCTTTAACTCGGATTCACCATACAAAAGTAGCAGTCAGTAATATGGTCTTTTGGTTCTCGCCAAATCCTTGGTATTGCAAATTTCATAGACCTTTTCTCACCTCGATACGAACCTGAAAATATAAAAATTAAAATTAATATGTCTATTATTTTGGATTCATCGCTTAATTAAATAAGTATTGCTTACCTTCCAAACACCTTTTACAATAACTACAAGCAACATGTGGAGCCCATGGCTCATCTTGATTCCGTACAAGACAGTCAAAATATGCTTCATAGGCTTCACAGAGAACGTGAGATGTCTTTAGTTCATATTTCACGTCTCGAACTTTAATAAATTGACCACATATAAAACAAAATGCATCAGTTCGTATTTGCACTCTCGTGACGACATTTTAAGTTATTCTGGGCTTGTAAATAACACCTGATGGTTGTTTATCACTTGGGTGCCATCTAGCGGCACAATGTAAACGTTAATACCCCACTCTCACCGCGCGGTCTTTTTAAAAATATTAAAACCAATTAAAATTTATGAAAAAATTGAAAAATGAGTATTATTATTATAACTATCACAAAAGCAAACTTTACACCGAAAAAAGGTATTTTCTTTTCGTTTTTGTGCATAACTAACTGGAAAATAATAGTATAAACTTTAGGACAAAGAACGAAAATTTTTTTGTACAGTCGTGTTATTAGAAGATGCTTTCACGAACCCTTCTGACGGCATTTTTCGATGGTAGTTGATAAACTGAGTTAATAATTTACTTTGAAACAAACACACCAAGGAAATCTATTAACAAGACTAACACCTCAAATGTCAACAAACGACATTTATAAAAATGCTGACGTCACGACCAATCAGAATGCGTTCCGATTGATATTCGAATTTGGTCATTTTCACCAACTTTCAAACTCATATTTCATTATGAATCGGCAAAAATATCAGTTTTTAGTAAGTAGAAGTTTTGATGCCCGCTTTCTATTTTCAATGATAGATAAATTACACTGATATAGGTATAATGAAAACACCGTATTGTGTGTGTTGAAGACACCTTCACGAGTGAAGGACGCTTCATCTGTGAAAGGAACATAGGTACGTTGGGAAATTGGAATCAATTTGGCGCAATTACGCTCTAACAAGCGTAGAAACAACACTGATACATTCCGCTTGCATTCTGCACCAATGACTAAAATTTAAAATATTTTTTGTTAGAAGATAACCGTAGTTCGTCATCTTACGCGCTCCGTTAACTTGCCCCACTCTCCCCTACTTTGAGGTTGTATTTGGATAAAGTTCCCAACAGTGTATTTATGTCCTGACGATGATTGGTTAGTGGTGTAGATAACAAAATAAGATCATCCAAATAAGCAAGCAGGTGTTAGGCGGTCAATCAGCCTTTGGAAACTTGCAGGGGCGTTGCGTAGTCCAAACGGCATTTTAAGACATTTTTATGGTGCGAATGGAGTAACGAATGAAGTTTTATCTTGGTCTTGTTTCCGGACACATATTTACCAATACCCAGCTCGTAGATCAAGGGTGGAAAATATTTTGGCTTCTCGTGTATCTTGTAGGATATCATCAACCCAAGGAAGAGGGTATGAATCAGTTGTAGTGATTTGATTTAACTTGCGATAGTCTACGCAAATTCTCGTCCCTCCCCCTGGTTTGGGTACCATGACAATAGGAGCTGTCTTCAATGACCCCATTTCCAGCATGCTAGTTATTTCTTTTTGTAGTGTCACTGTTTTTTCTTTAGACAACCAATAAGGGGGGCTGGCTATTGGGGAATGAGAGCCAGTTTCTATTGGATGTTGGTAGGCGAGCACGGCTGTCCCAATTTACCAAACACTTCGATATATTTACTTAAAATTTGGTTGCATTCCCATTTTTCTTCCATCGAAAAGGAGGTCCTTCGTGTTCCCAAATTCTTTGATTCGCTTATGTCGACACTGGCAATGTCCATTACATCTTCCCACGTAGTTTCCACATTTTGGCAGGACGCAAGCCACATATTACCGACAAGATCTTCTGGAGTTTCATAAGGGGCAACGGGGCCGTAATGTAGACCTTCATCTAACGGTGACATTAATGCCGGAATTTCCATTTTCTGAAATATGAACTTCAATTCTGGTGAATAAGAGATGTCCATTTCCATGGTTCATCTGATTCTTTACACGGATATGTCAGGAGCTCCAATTCTTGTAAGTGTTCAACTCTTGGAGTTTTATTATTCCGCCGATCTTCTGATTCCCATCCATATAAAATTTGTGGTTGATCCTCGAAATGCCATTTCCGTTGTTTCAGATATAATACCAGCCCTGCGTCTTCTAGGAAGTTCATTGTCTAGGCGTTCAATTGTCTTGGGAATCTGGTAGCACTATGAAGGAGGTTTGGATCTTTCGGTCTTTTAATCGAACCTCTAACCTGGCTATACGAACTACGCCTTGTCTTAGCTTCCCATCGGCATACCGGTAAAACGCGTGTTTTTCATCAAAAGAACCATCTTTTCTTTTAGTATGTGGTAAAGTTGGTTCCCGGCAACACTAACTTTTGCGCCAGTATCTATGAATCCGCAACCTTTTGACCTTTTGAAATTGGAATTTCTTTGTTGATTGAAATGTTTAACAATGTTTTAATTATTTGGATTATAATTGTTTTTATGAAAAATTCATTTTTCTGCTTCTATCTATTAATTCGTATTGTGCTAGATTTCGCACGTAAACTTTTGCAGCATTTACAGTTTCGTCAAAGGAAAAGAAATTATTTGTTATTAAATAAGTTGTTATTTCCATAGGCGAATTCGATATAAGAACTGTTTTACAAGTTTTCAATATGTTCGATTTGAATGATATTTTTTTTTGATCTGGCATAGAGTCGAAGTCTATTCTGTAGTTAATAAGTATTTTTAAAGAAATTATCCGATGGATGAAATGCAACATGTTTTCATTGGGCTTTTTCCTAAGAATTGCAATTTGTGAATTAACATATCTAAGTTTATTTGATCGCCGAACTTTGTGTATAAAAATCGTTTGAGAAGATTCCAATTATTAGGAACATCAGAGGTAGATACTTCCGCGAATGCTCTTCCCATTAATTTCGACTTTACGACAGCAAAACAATAATTTTTCACGGTATTATTATCATTGTTGAACTTTATTAAATATTCTTCCGCACTTTTAATGAATGAATGCAGCTCATTCTCTACTCCTGAAAAGTGGGGTAGAAGTACGCCAAATTCTTCCGCTAATGATAAATCCGTAGCCATTTTCTTTTGTTTCTGACCTTTGAAGTACTTTATTGACGCTATTTTGAAATTTTAATTCTTAATAAAATTCAAATTTCCCGCCTTTCAAATCGTTTTTATTATTTTTTTTTGTAAAAAATTAAGAGGATTTAAAAAACAATTTTTTGGGAATTTGTTAATTTTGACTTGCTTCATTTAATTATGCAATAAAAAACATCATGGGAAAGGCCCATTCAGAAGCTTCTCTGTCGAACTCTGCCCAAACATCAACTTCAGCATCACAAACACCGCTACATGTTGAGGCTTTTGAATCGGTTATTTGTTGGAAGGGGGTGTTTTGCTTTGTTCTTGATATCACTTTGGAAATAAGGGTTATAACGCTTTTTTAGTACTTTCAGCATTGGTACGTTCCCTGAAAGCAATATGTTTGAACCTTGGATCTAAGAATGTGGCTATGGGGAGAGTATTGCTGTTTTCAAAATTTCCAAAACGGTTATTCAATGATTTTTGTAGATTTTCAACAATACTATTAGCACATCCTTTAAACGGTTTTTCTGCGAACCTTTTGTTAATGGTATAACAAGGGAAGCTGTGACATATTCCTCACCAGAAACTGATTTTGTAATTTTTTTCAAGAAGCTGTAATACTTTAGAAACATATTTAATACTGTCCCACTCGTCAACCGTCAAAAGATGAGCCATATACATATTACTTAGAGCCAAGGAACTTTTCACGACTTCATCTAACAAAGTAATCCGTTCCAACACATAAAAAGAACAGTTCCATCGAGTAGCCACGTTCCGCAATAACTTAGGAGGAGTTTTATTGCCTTGATTTTTCTGAAATTCTAGTAGTCTTGTTGTCGCGATACTGCTCCGCTTAAAACCATCGCTGACAACAAGATTCGGGGTGTGAGCATAACACCCCAAATGCTTCCAACGTAACTCCTGTTGTACAGCACGTTTTATGTTCGCCGCATTATCAGACACGTCAATGAATAAGCGACTTTGCAAAATCCACTCCGTTGCCACTCTTCTCAGCTCATTCGCCAGATGAACGGAAGTATGATGGAATGTCACATTTGTACATTGTGATGTCAAACTCTCATTTACAAAATGAGCCGTTACCGCCATAAAACTCGTCATATTTACTGATGCCCAACAGTCAGTAGTTATGCAAACCTTTTTCGCGTGTTGTAAAAGTTCCCAACGATGGGTGAACACCTAATGGTTCCCTCTGCCTGGAAGGGGTGCTCCTTTTATACCCTGTGGGCTAGCGGGGGAAAAATCGTACCCTAGCAAACGGAATATCCGCCACTAGCTCCGTCCAGCAGGGTTCAGGTGTGCGATCTGTGTTATACAAAAGTGCTTTCCCGTTGGGGAAAGCGAGGGTATTTTTCCCATCGTGTAATAGGAGACCAGTCTTCACTATTCCAGTGGCCAACGTGGTCGTCATTTGATTTGCTGCATTCCCAATTCCTTTTTTCTAATTCTTCAGCAGACGAAACTGGATTTGGCTCGCTGCAGACAAGATTTTTCATGAAAATCCACGGGGGTTAGATCTGGACATCTTGTTGGCCATGGTAACGGCCCACCTCGGCCAATCCATTTGAAAATTTTTCCTTTCGTTTGATTGAGTAAAACAGGATCAATCGTTTTTAGTGTAGGGTAGAGTGGGGCTCAAAGGTCCAATTTGGCGATTTCCAGTCATATTGGAAAAACTAAGCCTACTTATTCGAAATGTTCAATGCTAATAAAACAAACAGGTATCTGACCATGTATGATCAAATTTTTGATTGAATCATCATGATGGAAATATGTTATTTTTAAATTTTTCTAGACCTTGTCGCCTGTCCCCCCAGTTGGGGCAAAAAGGGACAGCCCGGGGACAAAAAGGTCCTGTATTTAATTTAAATATTATATAGGTTTATTAAATAATAACTACATATAAATCAATGACAACTTTAGTGTTTATATTCGTTTCAAAACCAAACAGTTTTATTTTTAAATTAATAACAAAAAGTAGTGTTCTTCCTTATAATTCAAAGTTTCTAAATGTTTAGGTAAACTTGTTTTCAAAACAAAACATTTCCATGAATACAAAACAACTCAAATATTGTTTAGCTTAAAAAAATTGAGGGCTAAATCACTATCAATCTTTGTTACAACTAAATTTGACAAACTAATCTAAACTTTTCGATCAAAAAAAAAAACTCTATTTATTCGACCATAGCATATCTATTTCAAGATCTTATTATAACAGTCTCATAATCATTTTAAACATAACAGTTTTCTTTCTTAACAACATAGTTTTAATATTCCTATTTTAACATTAATCAGACTCATCGTTTCCCGAATCACAGTTATTACAAACGAAGTAAATGCAACCCCTATTTGAAATACATTTTTCATGGGCCCATTGTTTGCAAAGATTGCATTGAATCCAGGCTTCACCTGGAATACTGTCACTGTATTTCTCACAGCACATTAAACAAAAGTATTCATCATCAGAACTTTGCTTTACTTTTCTTGTTTACAGTTTTAGCCTTATTTTTATTTGTGATTTCTTGTTCTTTACGTAGACTTTCTTTCTCAGGTGTATCCGTCAAAATAGCAGTTTTACGGCGTTTTCTATTAATAGCCGACTTTCTTGGTCCAGCTTTAGGTAGCGGTCGTACGATTTCGGACGAAAAAACTTGTTGTGTGTCAGTTAATGTTGCCATCTACGGATCAAATGACGTTGAACGCTGTAGATTAGATGACACTGGTTGCAAAGGAGTAGATGATGTAGATGGTTGTGGCTCATTGCTGTCAGTTGCCATGGGGCGATCCGTTACGTAACTAGATGCAAAGTCGTCGTCGTTTAACTTATCTTTGTTAAACGGAAATATACCAGTTTTTTCGAATCCACTCATTATATTACTCGGTGTTATAGCTAAAGGCAGTGAAGTGCGGACGATTCCGGGTATATCGTAAATAGTCATGCTTTTTCCGGCATTATTACGCATCCATGCGTCTTGAGCTGAAGACATATCTTTTAAAAGGTTTATATACCGACACGTCAAGTGGCTGTATTTTATGAGAACAGTGTGGTGGAAATGAGAGCATTACCACTCCGTTTTCTTTAGCTAGATCTAGTGTTGGTACAGATAAGTGTGAAGCGTGATTGTCTAAAACCAACAGAACACAAGATTGTTTACTGGGCCTAATATGCTTGATGAAATGTTGCATAAAATTCGTCGTTAGTAATCCAACCACTAGAATTACCGGAGCCAATGCAATCAGTTGGACCATCTCTGATGAAATGGCCTTGAAACTTTTTGAGGGGGAAAATAAACATAGGAGGAATCGCCGCACCTGTAGGTGAAACCGCTACTAAAAGGGTTACATTAGTGCCACGTTCACCTGATGTTATTGAACCAACATTTCGCTCTCCTTTAGCAGCAACTATTTTTCATGGTTTGGTGACGGTCGATACGCCAGTTTCGTCTGCATTCCATATGGATGAAGCTGTAAATTTAAATCGGTCCATAACTTCCGCTGACTTTGCATAAAACTCTTGCACATTAGATTTGTTGAACGACGTAGCTCTACTGAGACTTGTTTCTTCAGGTTTTCTAATAGAGAGCCTATTATTTCGTTTAAGAAAAGCATTCATCCAATCTTTACCGGTCATTTTGTTCATGTGCCATGTTTCCGGTTTATTTAGTTTATATTTAATAGCGCAGTCATAAGCTATGCGACGAACTTCTCTAGGACCTATATCGTAGAAAATTTGAGCAAGTTTGAGCAAGTATTCAGTGAGGCAGGTTTCTTGTCCACTATTAAATATTTGTCTTGGAGTACCATAACCAAATCTCAAGTTCTCAGGGTCATTCTTCATTCTTTTAATAAATCTTGACAACGAAGATTTACATAAGTCATAATCCCGACATACTTGTCTCATCGATTTATTTTCCCGGATAACTAAATCTGCAGCACGTTACATCAACTCCACAGATTAAGTGCCACGACTAGATTTTCTTTTATAGTTGCGCATACTGAAACAGAAAAAACTTTTTAATAACCAACAAATGAACGATTTTGTCAAATAAACACTTACACATGGTGTAAGTATTTTTAATAGGTTATATCTAATTCATTACTTGAGGTAGCTAAAAACTAATTATAAAACGTGAAAAACTACTAAACCACGTATACTATTAAACTGTGTTTAAGCTTGGTTAACGAAATGTTATTGTTCCACACCAAAAAGAATAACAACGAAAAATATTACTTACTCAAAATTTTCGAGACGCAGTCGTTTATCTCCTGCTAGCGGCGTCGCCCGACTGCCGGTGCTGCCTCGAAATGCCTCCCGCGGTCCCCTCTCCGCGCTCACGTAGTTCAAAAGAACGACACTTCACTAGTATTTGAAATGAATTGAATTGAAATGAAAAACGTTTATTCAATATATATACAGGGAGGGTACTTAAATATTTGATTATTCATTAATAAAGAGTGGGAAGCTTTAAGGTCTTGCAATCTTCTTCAACCCGTAGGGACTCTAATCTGATTTTAATCAGTTACAAATAAAAGTAGGAATTTGGTTAACGAAATGTTAGTTCCACACCATTCAAAAGAATAAAACGAAATCGATTTAGCTAGCGGCGTCGGCGCGGCTGTGGCCGACTTGGCGCTATCCGGTCCGTTTGCGGCGCGTACGAATACGATTTAATACGCGTACCGGACGAATACGAATACGTACCGGAGGAAACCACAGAAAACCTACCGGTCACCGAATGTACATTTCTTGTATTTTGTCTTACTTGCTAGTAGATATTCCGAGATTACAGGCGCGACGATGTAGTCTGTTACCTATTCGTAGGAATTTTTCTATTGCAGGCCTCGGCTGTTCTTCCGCTGGCCCAAATCGCGGTGTCATCTGCAAAGAGAGCGGATTCTGTATGTGTGCTTGTAGGGGTGTCGTATGCAAAAAGCAAGTAGAGGATAGGTGACAGTATTGATCCTTGTGGGAGTCCTGCTGTTGGTGTAAAGGAGTCGGAAAAAGTGGAGCCTATTTTGATTTTGATGGAGCGATCAGAAAGAAAGGATAAAATAAGTTTTTGGAATTGAACGGGAAACCCTAATATTTTAATTTTGTATAGGAGGCCGGCGTGCCAGACTTTGTCAAAAGCACGTTGAATGTCTAGAAATACGGCTAGGACGCAATGTCCTTCATTAAGTGAGTTGGTGACTGTTGTTTGAAGTTGGACTAGGGGGTCTTGGGTTGAATGCGCAGTTCGGAAGCCATGCTGCGACCGGGGAAGGAGTTCTCGGTCTTCGACAAATTTCTTAACGCGTTCGCAAACTATTCTCTCGAACAGTTTACCAACGACGTTTAATAGTGAAATTGGACGGTAATTATCTGGGTTAGTAGGCGATTTGTTTGGTTTGGGTAACATTATTGTGACGGCTTCCTTCCACGGTCGCGGAAAATAGCAAAGTTCCAAACAGCGATTGAAAGTGCTGGTGAGGCTAAGTAGGGTGGAATTTGGTATTTGCCGGAGAGTAGCGCGTGAAATACCGTCCCCGCCGGGAGCAGTATTTTTTCCTGAATTGATAGCCAGTTGGACGTCTTCTTTTGTGATAGGGAAGTGAAGGGGTTATCGCCGTTCATTTCGGTGGTGATCGGGCGTTGTTGTATGTTTTGTTTTAGGTATTCGAGTTGGTCGAAGTAGAAATTATCGGAAAGTGGATTTTCGGAATTTTGAAATACTTTTTCTAGGTGATTTTTGAATAGTTGCGCTTTTTCTGTATCGGTAGTGGTCGGTGTTCCGTCGGGGTTGGTTATGTATGAAGGGTTGTGTGATTTTTGTCCGGTCAGAATCTTGAATTTATTCCAAAATTGTTTTCCGTTTTTGTAATCTAACTTTGATATTGCTTCAGTCCATTTATTTTCTTTGTACTTGTTGATGTCGCGGCGGATTTGCGCAGAGAGTCTATTGTATTCAGTTTTAATTGACGGGTCTCGAGATTGGATAAATTCGCGATAAATTCGACGTTTATATTTTATCATACTTATAATGAACGGCGGTAATGGGGGTTTGTTTATGTCTATTGTTTTAGCGGGCACCGAGATATTTGAAGCGTATTGGATTTCGGAAGCTATCAGTTTTATATGTTCTTCAATTTCTTCTAGGGATTCAAGACGTGGTTCCGTCGGGATCTTGTCCGAGAGGTGGTTGCGAAATTTTTCCCAGTTTGCATTTCGAAAATCGCTAATTTTTATGTAAGAATTTCTGGTGGGCGGGGAGTCATATAGTCTAGTTTTTATCAATAACGGAAGGTGGTCTGAAGTAATCGTTTGACCGATGTAGCAAAAGTCGTCGAAATGCTCTATTAAACTAGGTGATATCAAGATGTGATCCGGAATGGAGCTTCCTTTCGAATTTATGCAGGTGGGATAAGAATTTGGGCACCGCCAAAGGTGGAAGTCGACCAGATAGTCCGCTAAGAGATGGCCGTTGGCGTTTGTAGCGTGATCGCCGAATTGCGTGTGCCTGGCGTTGAAATCGCCGAGAAGCACAACGTTGGGAGTGTTGGCGAGATAGACGAATAATTCTCTAGGAATTTTCTCTGTAGGTGGGTTGTAGTAGCTAATAAAAGTAATTTGGCGATTTTTCAAGTGGAGTTTGGCAGCCACGCACTCTAAGTGTTGAAGATTTGTCGGGAGATTGATGCCGGTAGCGGAGAGATTGTTGTGGAAAAGTAGAGCGGTGCCGCGTTTCCCTCCTGAGGGATTATTACGTTGAAATGTGATGTAATTCGACATTGAAAGACGGTTTTTGAGTTTTGTTTCGGTTAGCGCTAAAACAGACACATTGGAATCGATTAGAAGGGCTTTGAGGAGGTGTCGTTTTCTGGTTAATCCGCAGGTATTAACTATGCCGACCACGAAATCCATTTATTGGGGACGGGCAATAGCGATGGACACTTTATTGCCCATGTAGTTGACAGCAGAGTTTCTTTTGTAAATAGAAAGAGCGGAGGAGGCGACGGCTTTGGCTATCTCCCCGCGGAAATCAGGAAAGATATTAGAAAGTGTTTCCGTGATGAAACGGATGAGGGAAGTTACCCGAACATATTCATTCAGTCGGGGGAACGTTTCAGATTCGTCTTCATCGTCCTCGGAAGAAGAAGGTTCATCGATAATTTTAATTGGAGCGATTTTGTTAGCTTTTTTTGGCTGAGCTTTGCGTGAAGGACAATTCATGTCCCAGGCGGGGTGGTCGCCTTTGCACGACGGGCATTTGGGATTGTTTTTTTGGGGGCATGAGGGGCTTTTATGATTACCGCCGCAAAAGGCACAGACGATTTTGTTTTGGCATTCTTCGAATGAATGACCCGTTTTTTGGCAGGTGGAGCAGAATTTTATTTGAGGTGCCGGAACGTGGGACGGTTCAGTAGGGTGAATGCGGCCGAAAATTGGGGCGCCTTTTAGTAGGAGATTGTCGATGGCAGTTTTAGAATGAGTGACGACACGCATTAGGGTGGTGGGATTTTTCGTGGCATTCGAAATGATTCTCCAGCAATTATGAAATTCGATGTCGTTAGAGCGGAGTTCGGATTGTACCTCCTCGACAGTGTAGTCCAGGGGCACCTGCTTAATTACGCAAGAGTATGACATTTTCAAAGGAGATTTTGTAGTAGGGATTTTGTTTCGATTAAGGGATTCGAAAGTTATCGACGGGGTGCCTATGAGTTGTTGAAGGGTTTTTTGAAAATTTTCGGGGCGGCCTGGAAGGTTTCAACGAGAGCAGTTTTGTTGTAGTTAACTTTTAGATTGGAAAGTTTGAGGCGCGATGTTTTGAGTAGGTTATAGAATTGGCGCTGACTCGACATGTTATCGGGGATATTGCGGACAACATATCGAAAAGAATCTTTTTGAAGAGGGTTTGTTGAAAAATCAGAAGTGTTCGTTTCGATTGAAGATGTGCCAGGCGAAGAGGCTGGAGAAATGTTGGGCGATGATGATGAGCGTTTTCTAGCGATTTGTTGCCATTCCTGTCCGGGAGATGGCGGAAGCATAGTTACCGTTGCCCTTGTTCATTTTTCTTATTTCCTCTAGTGACAACGCATCATCATTAATTTTTGAAAAAAAAATTAAAACTAATTAATAAGGGAAAAACTTGAAGAGAAGGATTTCGATTAAATGAAGAAAAATTATTATAAGTTCAAAATGTTGTGAAAAACTAATAGGTACGTAAAATATTGTTTACAGACTTTTAAAACGTACGAGAATATAGAATTCTTGAATAAATCACATGAATTACTCAAAAAAGGAAATGTGTCATATAGAGAAATTATATACGTGCACACAGCTAAATTTTCGTGCGAAAATATTCGTCAAGTCTTCGTTTACAAAACAATTACAAATAATTAATAAGGCTTAGCGCCGACATGGAACTTTTTGATTTGGCGATAGTTTGGTTTTTCTTCGCGAAAGCGCGCCGACATGAGAAACCAAATCGTTTTGCATCGTTTTCGCGATAAAGAGTACCGACAATTTTTTAATGCGAACACTACAAAAGACCCACATTCTTAGTTCTGTTTTCGTTCTCGAACCAATAGAACGTAGTAATTCGGAGACGAATAAGAATTGGAAAAAACTTGCGATGCATTCCATCACTCCCCAACGTAAATTCAAAGGACAAATTATCCAGAAAAGCTTTTTATTTATTTTCGGATGAATGTTGCAAGTTTTGGCTATTTATGAATACGTAGAATATATTGAGACGTGATTCTATTGTATCATTTCCCTTTTGTGAAAACAAATTATTTCACACGTCTGCCTTTTAACGAACTCTAAACAAGGAATAATAAATTGTCTCTTCGACTTCGATCGCCATCGATACACATTCAATTCCTATGACCGCGGAAGAAATTGTTTATTGTGTCTTTGGAACGTAGAAATATAAGCACGTTCATTCGTAATATTTCGTCAATTCAATCTCGAAAAAGAATCGCCGCAGCATTTTCAATCGAATCCGAGTTATACGATGAGTTTCATTCTTCATGAAAGGTCCCTTTTAAGTTAGATCAATTTATTGTTTGATCGTAAAACCGTTTTGAAATCCATATAAGAATTAATGAGAGGAATGATTGGCTCATATATTGTCAATTTTTGAATTTGAGGAATTAGAAAAGTATTACTTTCAGGACAAGGAGAGATGCACTTCCAAAATCAAATTTGAATAAAAGAATTTTCGAATAAAAATTATTTCATTTCATTATAAATGAGTTATTTATTAGCGAAGGGAAATAAACTAAAAAGTTTCAAGCCCATGTCGGCGCGGATACATCTGATTACGTGTGACACAAACCGATTGAAGGATTTAAAATTTGTGTCAGGTCACAAACTTTATAATCGCTAAACCGCTCGAATCGTATGTCGGCGCGCTCTCGTATAAACGCATAGGACACAAATCAGTTGAAAGACTGAAAATCGCATGTCGGTGCTAGGCCTTACGCTGTGTCTTACGTAGAAATTTGACGCGGCCGGGCGATGTACGCGAATGGAGTAGTCGCGTGAAATTTCGGATTGCCTGTCTTACGTGAATTTAGAAGGCGGCCGGCCGGCGCGGCGCGATCGAGCATCGGATCTGTTTACGAAAAAAACGCGATTTATAGCAAACCGCGTCAATCGTTTAATAAACATTTCTCTTCATTCACAATTCATTTTTAAAATAGGGAACTCTTTAGGAACGAATACAAAGAATCCAACTGTTCGAAATAATATGAAAAATATGTTTTTAATGCATGCTTATAATGAAATATTTGAATATAAATACCAAGTACAAATATATTTTTTTTTATTGCAACTGCAGTTAGTACGTTTTCATCATTGCGTGAGGTTGGTGTATTAATAGATTATTTTGAAAGAAAATGTCATCTGGTTTTGCAATGGCGTTTGCTTCTTCGGTGAATTTAATACATTATGTCAAACAAAAACATAAGAAAAGGAGAAGACCCGTGAATAGAATATATTTGATGAGATCGAATCATGGAGAATTTCATCATCTGTACTGCAAACTTCGAGAAAACGAGGAGCTATTTCACTCTTATAGCAGAATGAATATTTCAACATTTGATTATATAGTTGACAAAATAAAAGTAAATTCAATTATGCAACAACCAATTTCCAGAGACCTATATCAGTGGAAGAACGTTTGATGGTAACAATTCGGTAAGTTTTATATCATATAAGGAGAAAAGGAAGTGAAAAAAAATAAGCTATAGGAAATTTATATTCAATCACCCAACTCTCTCATGAAAATTTCATGAATTTCAATTTTCACTTTCAGTTTTTTCATGTCGTCTAATTTTTTCATGTATGGAAGAAGAGATTTGAGAAAATTAAAATCATCATCTTCCATTTTCTTCATGAATTCCAATTTCTCCTCTTCTATTCTCACCATATTTTCTTCGAAAGGCGTCATTCCTGTCAGTTTTTTAATTTTCTTTTTCGGAGGGGCCGTTGTTTCCTTATTTGGAGAAACTTCCGGAATTTCGGCCAATTCTTCAGAAGTTTCTCCCACTCCTGAAAGCTCCCATTCTTCTACTTCCCCTTGGGTAGCCTCAAGCATACTTTCGTCAAAGTTTTGAGAGCTACCCGCAAAATTTCCCTCTGTTGGTCGTGGGGAATGCGTTGCGATGAGAAAGCTCATAAGGTCAAAATATGACCACTTTCCTGCATACACACCCGGATTTTCGTCAGCGGAGTCTCCAGATTTCGGTTTTGGAATTTTCTTCATCTCCTTCATGAAAGTATCACGAAGATTTTTCCATTTGTTTCTTGCTTCCTCTTCTAAAATTAAAAAAAATCCATATGAGAAATCGAAAACTATTCTATTTGTCTCTTGAAACTCTTAACTTTCATATTCTTCAATCAAATTTATATTTTAATACAAAATTACTATCCTTATAAAACAGAAATTGTAGCCATTTATTTATTTTTTCAGATACTTATCTACCGGTGTTGCATATAGGCAATTGGCATTTTCATTTAGAATATCCAGGAGTACTATTTCCCGAATTGTTAAAGAAGTTTGTTTAGCTTTATGGAATACTTTGGTGGAAACACATATGCCAGTTCCAGGAGTTGAAGAATTCAAAAAAATTGCGCAAGAATTTTTGAAAAATGGGGTTTCTCACGTATTGGGTTGCATAGATGGGAAGCATATCAGAATAAAATGTCCTGCCAATTCGGGCAGCATGTTTTATTGTTACAAACAATTCTTTTCCATCATCTTGATGGCCATCTCGGATGCTCATTATAAATTTCTAATGGTTGATGTAGGTGCATACGGGAAGGATAGTGACGGAGCGGTATTTTCAAATACTCCTTTTTACAATAAAATTGAATGTGGAGCGTTATCCATTCCTCAAGAAGAACCGTTGCCGATGTCGAACATAACAGCCCCATACGTTTTTTTAGGTGATGAAGCTTTTCCGTTAAGACACTACCTCATGAGGCCTTTTCCTTGGCGACAAGCGTCTAACGATACGATAAAAAAAAATTTTAATTATCAACTGTCCCGTGCGAGAATGACGATAGAATGTTCATTTGGTATAATGGCAGGAAAATTTCGTTTGTTGGGAAAAGCTATCGAAACCGACGTAGGAACAGCAATTCATATCGTAAAAGCAATTACTTTATTGCATAATATAATTATTGATATGGAAGGTAATTCACCCCAACCTGTTTCTCCGACACTCGAATCATCTGATTTGGACAATATAGGACCTTCTCGTAACAACAACCGACCAACCGGTGCAGCGTTAAATGTTCGAGAGAATTTTTGTCGGTTTTTTACCGAACTGGCATAAATGTATTTTTATTATTCAAATCATTTTCTATATCTAATCTACATCTACATCTATGTATCAGTAAATAAATTATTTACTTACTTGTCATTCCGTATTCTTTGCCACAATATCCCAAGTCGCGTCAACAATTCGCCTGTTCTTGTAATTTTTATCACATTTGTTCCACAATATTTTATGTTTCTGCACTTCTGATATCAAATTTTCCATTATCGCTTTATACTAATTGGAACCCTCAATTTCAATTTTAAAAATGCGCACAACTTGACGATTCAAAGTGTTATTTAGAACTGTTTTGGAGACACAATGAAAGAATCTTTCGTTTCATCTCATGTGGGGTTGGTAGAAACCATATGGCTACTAGTGGACCCACGCAAATTTGTATAGTCGACCCGAACAAGAGGGCTAGCAGGTAGATTGCATCCCTTTTTCGAGTCCAGTTCGCAAATACCATGTTTAACTTTTTCACGTTTTATTTACTGAACATTATTATCTGAATATTAGTGTACTTATAATGTCAACCAAAAATTTTTTGAAAAATTCCAGTACCTGAAAGAGAACAATTTTTATCAGGTAGTTATGAAATAAATGAAACATATTTAACTCAATCGATTCATTTATCCATTTGACAGTGATAGATGAAAAATATTTCCTCGTATCTTTGACAATTTATATACTGCGCAATATAAATAAGCTATTGTAGTCCGGAGAAAGAACAATACCAAGTATGATTATTTTAAAAAGAGAAACGTTTCCTTTGATATCAATATTTCGTTGAAAGAAGTTCATAGTTTTTCAATTATATCTTATAATTTCTGTAAAGGAAGGACCATCATTAATATAAATATTCATATTCATTCAATCGAAATTGCCTGCGAGCGTACATGACTGTCGCACCACCCCCTTTCTTATTTATTCTTCAGTATTGGTGGGATAATTGGGGAAATTTAGACAAATTTAGTCCCTTTTTTGAATTTTTTTTTAGATCTTGAATTCGTCGAAGCGTTTCTTAAATATTTACAGAAAATCCTATCGTTTTTATTCATTTACAAAAGTGTTTTTTGTAGTTTTTTGACTGTCTGATATCGTAGGAAAATTTTCGATTCTTTATTTAAGGTTCCAAAAATGATATGAGAATGTCTTCCATACAAACAAAATAATTTCAATCAGGTACATATATTGACCAATATATACTTCCTTTCTGGAAAGAATATTCCTATAATCAAAACACTTGTACATGGAAACAAGAAAAAATTCCCAAATTCGCCAAAAAATATACGAAACGTTAAACGCCGCCGTTCACCGTTCAATCATGCTCGAAATCCATTTCAACGCGGCCGACCGAGTGAAGCGGCGAAATTCGTCATACATTCTTTACATTGCCGCGATCACCGCGCCTAAAACATCTACCAAAATTCAAACAAAGTCGAGCGAATGGAGAAGTCGTCGATATTCGCCGCCCGTCCACGCAAGACACTCTCATTCGTTTACATAGGATTGATCGCGTCGCGTTGATCGCCCGCTCGCAAAACTTCGGCACGTAAGACACAGCGTTACTGCCGCTGCGGACCGCGTTTTTCGTCTACAAATCTAATCACCGCACACATATACTAAATGCAAAGAATCTATTAGGCCCGGCATCTCAGGCTGCGTTTCGAACGCCGACGGCACAAACGGAGCGGTTCGCCGTCGACTGATCTACAGATTTCAGATTAGCGCCGTCAACGTCGATGATTTTATCCATTGGTTAATATGTGACGAGCTGAAATGTGCGAGTTTTTTTCGGTTGAAGACGAGGATATGCTTCTGGAAAATGTCCAATTGTATCCGTTTTTAAATTTTTTTAAATATAAAATCAAATATAAAAGAAAATAAATATAGAAAGAATATAAAAACACACACAAATGAAACATTTAAATATTTAAGAAAACGTAGCCAATTTAAAATGTTAATTTAAAGCATCAACTTTTCTTTCACCACCATGCTAAAACATTCCTCTCTGTTTCACCAGAACGAGAAACATCAATTTGTGCCGAAACTTTCAATCTTTAAACTACCGCTAAACTCATTATGTAGAAACGTGCTGATACGGTTCCACCGCTCCCTGAGGTGCCAATCGATAAAATCGTTGCGAATGCATCGTCCGCGTTCAAAACTCGGCCGTCGCCGTCTGCGGCGACGATAGTTAGTTACGCATTCTGAGATACACGGTACGTTGGCCACGCGGTCCGACTTAGTGCACGTGCATATGTTGCGATTTTTTTCCGTTCCTTGCCGCGGAACGATTTCGTTCCTATCTGCGATTTTCGTTTGATACCATGCACACGTGTGGCGATTTATTTTCGTCGGCTTCTGCGAAAAGAGTATTGGATTACTTACCCTTGCCGTCGAGCGTCAGTAGTGACTGTCATGGCCGAGCAGAAAGTCCAAATTGTTTGCATGGCAGAAGCGTTGGATTTATTAGAACCTAAACGAACGAGAATTTGGGTGCATCCCTATAACCGGAATCGGGAAAAATCAAATCGCTTTCCCAAATTTTTTGAAGAATTAAGAAAATACCTAGACAAATTCTTCAATTATTATAGAATGTCAATTAGATCATTTGATGAGCTATTGAATATCGTACGACCTCATATCACGAAGAAGGACACTGATTAGAGGAAGGCATTAAGTGCTGAAGAAAGACTTGCCATAACGTTGCGGTAAGTGTGAATATCTCAACAATATGATAGTCATTTATTTTCAATTCAAATTTACAAATTACATATGGTTATATGGCATTTTGGGATAGGATTGCGTAGGATTTATGTATGTGTGCGAAGAAGGTGTCTGCATTTGGTTTTTAAAAAAATGGGTAACGTTTAATTGGAAATCTAATTTTGGAATCTGGTTAAGGGACTTATAAAATGGAAGGAGGGTTAAAAGGTACTGTCTGTCGGGATCGCTATTCTGTTCTGATTCACTTAATTTTTCTAGGTGGTCGCTTTGGAATTTTGATAAAGGAGGTTGTTTTTTACGTCTTGGATTAAATTCGGAAATGGAAGCAAGGGACTGGGATTGGGAAGGTTATTGAGGAGTATTCGGGGCAGTTGTGTTATATTCATCATCTTCTTCTCCAATTTCGGTGTCGTCGGCTATATTACTGCTTGTGCTGAAAAAAAGAGGTCAATCATATATAAGCACTGATGTTTGAGTTGATTCCCGGGCATTGTACCTTCTTTTTCCAAAGAATTTCGCAGAAAGACCAGTGCGTCAAAGTATATATATTTTCTTTTTTTTTGTCTGCTAGTGCTCCACTTTTTTCGCCTCTCAATGAGCGAACATAATAATCCCGCAGATTTCTCCATTTGCCCTTTACTTTTGAGACTGAAAGAAATGAAATATGTGATAGCATGTATGCCCCTCTCGTACTCGTCTGAATTTCACACTCGGCCGTTCGTTGGATAATGAGAGAGAGAAAACATTTGATGGTATATGTTTCCGTCTCTTACTCGTCCAACTTGTATACTTACATTTCTCCTCTTTATTAACACAGGCATATAATCAACGACTTGAAGCATATTTACTTTTTGATTTATTTATTTATCGATTTATTTATCTTTTCAATAGTACAAATGGTATACAAGATCTATTGTAAGTAACTAGACAGCGGAAATTACACAATGAACAATTTTATGGTTTTAAAGTACATATCACCATACAGGAAAAAATCACAATTTATTCGACTAGTTATGTGATGAAAAGCAATTCAGATATTGGTATCTCATTCGCTCCCAAACCTGTTATAGCGCATGCTTTCTTTTGAATAGATGATCAATTTCTTGAACGCTTCGTCAATGGCTTCTTTGTCGAATTGCGAAATGAAAGAAATGAGTGAAGTGGCGAGAATGTCAATTAAATCATTTGATGAGATATTGAATATCGTACGACCTCATATCATGAAGAAGGACACTGATTGGAAGAAGGCATTAAGTTCTGAAGAAAGATTTTCAGACCATGAATATTCGACTTTGGCGTTGATGTTGACGTCGATGGCAAAGATTCACCAGGCCGAGCATAATATTTTCTCTTCTTGGGGTTATCGTAGTGTATCCACTTTTCGTCTCCGGTAACAACTCGATGCAAAAAACCTTTCCTTTGCTGTCGCTCGAGCAGCAGTCCACTGATGAAAAATCGCTTTTCAACGTCGCGCAGTTTCAACTCGTATGGGACCCAATTTCCTTGCTTTTGAACCATTCCCATGTTCTTTAAGCGCACGGAAATGGCTTGTTGAGTGACTCCCAACGATCCTGCAAGCTCTTGTTGCGTTTGGCACGGATCTTGATCGAGCAATTCCTCCAATTCTACGTCTTCGAACTTTTTCGGCTGGACCGGGCGCTCCTTGTCTTCGACACTAAAATCACCATTTTTGAAGCGTCGAAACCACTCTCTACATGATTTATCAGATGGCGCAGATTCACCATAAACTTCCACAAGTGATCGATGCGCTTCAGCGGCACTTTTCTTCCAATTAAAAAAGAAAATCAAAACTTCCCGCAAATGTTGTTTATTTAGCACAAAACTCGACATATTGTATGCTCAGAAAACCAATGTTGTTGTATAAAACTCGAAGCTTCGTTGACTGAATATGGTTGACAAATGTCAAACCTTTCTAACAATGCTAAAAACATCTATCATTATTCAGTAAACAAATCAGCCAGAGCCATCTAATGAAAACGGACCGAATTAATTTGTACTCCCAATAGATAAAGTAAAAACTAATGCTATTAGTTTTAATATCTTAAAAGAGACTGTAGTAAGTAACCAAAATGAAAATAAAGTCTTAGTTATAGTATTAAAATATCTCATAAAACTATATAAAGACTACTTATTCAATATTTAAAAAAATATCTTGTCTTGTTGTCGCGATACTGCTCCGCTTAAAACGATCGCTGACAACAAGAGTCGGGGTGTGAGCATAACACCCTAAATGCTTCCAACGTAACTCCTGTTGTACAGCACCTTTTATGTTGGCCGCATTATCAGACATGTCAATGAATAAGTCACTGTGCAAATTCCACTCCGTTGCAACTCTTCTCAGCTCATTCGCCAGATGAACGGAAGTATGATGTAATGGCACATTTGTACATTCTGATTTCAAACTCTTCATTTACAAAATGCGCGGTTACCGCCATAAAACTCGTCATATTTACTAATGCCCAACAGTCAGTAGTTATGCAAACCTTTTTCGCGTGTGGTCAAAGTTCCCCATGTTGCATGAACACATGTCTCATACAGTGCTGGCATGAGAGACTTCGAAATAATGTCCCTGCTGGGTAACTCATATGCCGCACAGTGGTCTGAAAATCAATTTTAGACGCTCAAAATTCTGAAATTTGGGTTATTGATCGTATGGTTAGTAACAATGCCATATGTTATAATATTTTCCACGAAAACGAAAAACAACCGAGGGAGGGCGTGAAAATTGGTCAATTTTCATAAAATTTTGACAAGATTTGAAATTAATTCTTTATTCTATATACTTAATCATTCACTTTCTGAACTCTGAATCATTCCTTCCTCAACTTCAGATTCTGCTCCATTCTCTTCTCCATCTAATATTTCAGAATCCTGAGAGAGTAGAAGTAAATTCATAACTTCATCATCCAATGGTTTCTTTTTTTTGGTTTGAGGATTCCTAGAACTCGATATGAATGGATCTGATGAAACCATCAATCTACACATCAGGTCAACATTTGTATGTATCATCGAATCTTTTCGGGTGAAATTTTTGCGATATGTTCTATACAATTTATTAGATGCCTCCGCAGCTTCTTCAGACAATTGACCTGAAATAAAACATGTCAGGAAGATTACATAACCAGATGCAAAATTGGTTGAATATATGAAATAGTACTAACCCAGTGGTAATAACATATGTCTTATCACATTACCACCATGAATCAACAGTTTATGAGTATGCGCTGGCATATAAAACCACGGATATAATTCAATGAATAATTTCGCTGTATCCAGTGCATATTTTTCAAAGTTTTCGGCATTGACAGGCATACCTGAATTAATTACTTCAAGGATAACCTTAAATCGTTTCACTAAGTCACAATTGATACCCGTTATTTCTGAGCTTTTAATTGGATTTTCAAAAAAACGTCGAGCCGTATTGCCATCGTTTGTGGTACCTTTTCCTGTGAAAATCAAAGGAATCAATGTTATACTGAAACAAATTAAGATTTCTCATTGAAGAACGTACCTTGAAGCACTAAATCTATCAATAAGCCAGTTTCAGCACGAAATTTTTCTTGAATCATTGTTTTTCTTGCTTCAAATTTCTCCTTATCTTGTGGCATAATCTGAAATAACAAATTCAAATTTTCTCGCGTTTGAGATTTTTCATTCCTTGTTCACCTTCCATTTCTTTATTTCTATCCTATAAGCAACATGGATCAAGCATTCGAACATCCTGATGTTGGTATGAAGAATAGAAATAACTGAACCTACTCTCTGCGGATCAACATAGGCATCTGCTCTTGATAAATCGTTCATTTCACTAGGAGAAGCTGAACAGATTTGACATCTCTGCGTACTAAAACCTGTCAGTGCAGCTGAAACCTAATAATTCAATTGAAATTATGCTTTATAGTGATATGAATAGTATTTAAAAACCATACTTTCCCATCAAGCATTGAAGAAATCAATGTGTGGTTGACAGTAATCATTTCTCCTCCCAATTCAATTTTACTTGGAACCAATGTATTTATTTGTTGTTTTATATCTTGTACAGAAAATCGAATCTTTTCCGTCGTTTCCTTCGCGAATTCAAAGGAAATTGGTCTGCAGAATAGCGGAGAGGAAGATTTCGTGTTTTTCCATACAATTTTCATACCTTCAGGAGATATTTCATGTCTTATCTCAAGAGGTACCATTGAAATAACGAACAAACTGGTGAAAAAAAGTTAATTGGCTTCTAATGAATAAAATTCTTAATCAATTACCTAGTTTCATCTACTCCTTCAATATGAGAGTTTTGGAATTTTTGCCTATATCTGGATTGATCAGTCGTACCGTCTACACCCCATTTGCAAAAAATTTCGTAGTTGCCAGTTACAATTTCATTTTCCCTTCCAATATATTTAAAAAGACGATAACATGTGTGATTCAAAAGATTTTGCAATAGAACATGGCTGCCGGATTCATTGGTAACTATACCATCAGGGTAACATTCCTTTTTGGCTTTCAGAAGATCATCATATATGGGATAAATATCTGCTTTCCTCTTTTTGCTTCCGATTCGAATATTTCTATATTGTTGTTTGGTCAAATTATTGTCCATCAAAAATACCAAAGCTTCTTCATTCTTGTATGGAATTGGCGTCTCTACGTAATTGAGTTTCTTTTTGACATGTACAGCTTTAGAATGACTACTGGTTAGTTCACCCAATAATACGGACTCAGATCTTTGACCATTTCTATATAATTTGTATTTCGCAACACGTAGAGCTTCTGGTGTGTTCAAAAGCAATGCTAGAAACCACATGAAAAGACAAATTAAAAATATATATCAATCATGCGAACAATAATCCGTTAACAACAAATGTATTTCAGTTCATACCTTTCTCAGCAATCTTTTTCCTTTTTGCACTTGTTGACAAGCTTTCAAAATTTTTCCGACTTGAAGAAATTCTGCCATAAGAAGCATCGCATGCTTTTCACATCAAGTATTCAAGTAAAAAATAAGAAGTTCGAGAGAAAATATCACCTACCTGGTTTTTGAAACTTCAAGTTCAGCCATTTGTTTTCATACGTCAGAAATTTGTGTTCCGTTCGTTTGACCAAAGGAGATGTCCATTTTTTTTGGAGTTGTAATAAGTAATAGTTGATGCGTTTCTTTACATTTTTCACCACATCCGATGACCAATCTTCCATAGTCCATTTTGATATAAGAAATGAATATAGAGTTTCCCTAACCTGTTTTGTATTTTTTATTTGTATATTTTGATTTCGCAAATAATTGAACAGATCACGGTAGGTGATAGCTGAAATGATTTTATTGGATAAAAAAATATTAATATAAATTTTAATCATGATTTAGTAGTGAGAAACTTGCAATGTCACTAATTCATGACTTAGATTCGAAGAATTGATTTTTTTTTCTGTGTGGCGCTTAATGGCAAAAAATGTTAATATTTTCCTCATAATTGACATCTTGGACAATAACAGGGAGTGAATATTTCTGATTGAAACATGTTGAAAATTTTTGGAGAACGAAAAATAAAAAAAATAGGGTAATGAAAATTATACTTACTTTGATCTTGGATATCTTCCATGACGAGACTAGAATCTCAAAGAAAAACACTGATTCTTACTCACAAAGAATCAACCTTTCGATCAATGTAAAAATAGAAGTTCTAAACACAAAATAGCCGTAGTAACGCGTTCTTAAAAAGCATACACGATAATGATTATTTGGCGCAACGTAGATTTTGCCGGCTTGCAGCAATGCGATAAGACCTAGACTGTCGCCTAATAAAATCGCTTTTATTTCAAACACATGGCTGAAGAGTTGAAGAAACATATTCGATAAAGTTTTGTCGATTTGGGATCACTAATTTTTTTCTATTTTGAGCACCTAAAATTGATTTTCAGACCACTGTGTGCCGGTTTCAGAGAAACGACAAACTCTTGGAATGAACGATCTTCAAGGCAGCAAGCCATTAGTGAAAAGTCGTAGCAACTTTTCGTCCATGGTTTGTCTCAATTTCGGAGTCACCTCTGTTAGAGGAAGTCGGTCACATTATCTGGGATGTACATTTCGTTGTACCGCTGACGGTTCCACTTCTTCCGGGTTATTTGGATAGTGTGTTGAGGAGCAAATTCGAGCCTGCGAAAAGATACAAATTGATAAACTCTATTTTATTCTTTTTCGAGGTTTATCCAATTTAAGTCAGAGGAAAGTTTGGTTGTAGATCATGCGCTATGTTGTACATCATGGTTCCCCACAGTCGCTTGACCGGGGCGCGTCGCACAATAATAATAATTTATGATAGTGGATCTATCATTACACTCCCCTTACCTTCAAAGAAATGTTTTTTTCCAACTTGAAAAACTCCACCAAAAAAATTTTTCACTTCTAGTCCTCCTCGTGGGTGGAGGTATTTTTACTCGGACCACCTCTCCACCTAGCCAGAGACGGTAGAGCCTCGTTTTCTTTGATGGCTTGTTCCGAATTTCCGAAGGCGCGAAGACGACAGCAACAGAACCTGAACTCTTGTGATCTGACCTAGTGGATGCGTCTCCGTTACCTAGTTATCTTTCAACTGCTCACCAGGCCCTAATGTAGATATCTAATACCGATCTTATTTGTATTCTTGTGAATTCCCTGGGCATTTAATACTGCACTTCAAATTCACATTCCTATTTGATAAATAAACATTTAGTGTTACAGTATCTAATTTTGGTTTGGATATAAAATAGAGGAATATTGTGTCTCCTTGACAAGATAACTCTGTTTTTGTAGAAAAATAAATTCTAGCTCCCATTGGGCAAGAATAACATCCTGTCAAATTGATGAAATTAGATTCACACTTAGAATCAGAGACCAAGTTAGTCAACTCAAAGTTCTTCATCTCAATTTGCAGCTCCATCAGCGAATCATGATGTACATCTAAGTAAAGTTCATCATCCATTTTATTTGTACTAGGGCTGATATAATAATTTCCTATATAAGA
>JAIFOV010000591.1:0-79410 GCA_020654155.1 Novius pumilus
CCAACATATCGGTTTGACATCCTTTTCAATAAAAGAATGCACATATCTAGTTTTTAGAAGAACACAATATAGAGCATTGATTTTCTTTTACAGACAAAATAAAAGGAACAAATAAAATATAAAGAAAGACATTCATCTAATTTAACATAACTTGATAATTTTTTTGTAACTATCATATTAGCAGGAAGATAGTTCAACAAAATTGAAACCGCATTTCTAATAAACCTCAGGAAAGTGTAGGTCTGATTACGAAATATCACATCGATTAATCAGCAAATATGTCAACACGAATTAACGAGGTGGCTCAAAGGGCATCATTGATTTCTTGGAAAATACCAAAGTATTTGCAGATTCTGAAGAAATTCCCTCAGCATTTCACAAAAGTTAAAAATCCGAAAATTTCTTATACATAAAATAAACTATAGAATGTTCGGTTTAACCGTTATAGACTGTTATATACCGTTATATATATTATTGTTTCAATAAAACATGTTTTATTGAAACGCAAAACCAGATGGATATTTTTCTCATACAGTTTATACAGGCTGTCCCAAAAGTCCAGGTACGGCCTGATAACTTTTGAACAGTTACAGGTAAAAAGGATACAACTTGGGGTATGTTTCTCACACAAAAGGACTACCTTTTGGGGTCAAATGTTTGACCTCTCTGTGAGATCCCCATCCCCCAACTTTTTTTCAAATGGTAACCCCCATCTTGTGATACACCATTGTAAAGGGTACAAAAAAAAGAAGACATTTCACACCAAATCAGGTCTTTATCTTAGTTTGTTCAAAAGTTATGGCCCAAGAAAGATGTTTTTGATCGCTGCGCTCAATTTCAAAAAATCGCTTGGGATCTCGGAAAAATAAAAAGGGTACCTAAACAATCGTTTACTCCCCCTGCCAAAGATGTAGAAATTGTAATGGCTCAGCCACAAAAGATTGTAAAAAACGGTTTTCCATAATTTTATTAGATGAGCAGATTATTTTAAAAATAGCATGTAGTTCACTAAGATTGGCTAGGTGCTTACTTGATTAAAGCAAGTGCTCAAACTGAAGACCTCCTTGAACTTCGCAGTGCCCTAAGCGAACGTAAGCAGCTTCTCGTACGTTTTGCAACATTTCCGGAGTGATTTGTGCGATTTCGTTCCTAATGCTGGTTTTCAATTCTTCAATTGTCATCGGTTTGCACTTGTATACTCTATCTTTTAAAAAACCCCAAAGAAAGAAGTCTAAGCGGTTCAAATCAGGGGACCGCGGCGGCCATGCGATTGATAACGGAACTCTAATGCACTCTGCCAATCCAACGATTCTGAAACGTGATGTTCAAGTAATTTCTCACGATGAGACCGTAATGAGGGCACCGTCCTGCTGAAACCACACGTTGTGAAAATGTCCTGTAGACAAATGTTCAATCGCGGGAACAATATCATTTTGGAGGAGTGCGAGGTAGCGTTCACTGTTGAGATTACCGTCAATAAAAAATGGTCCTATGATATTATTTCCTAGAATACCACACCAAACGTTCACTTTCTGAGGAGTTTGCGTGCGTTTCTTGAATCCAGAGGATTTTCATCCGTCCAAAATCTATCATTGTGTTTATTAACCGCGCCGTTTAAAAAAATGTCGCCTCGTCAGTAAAAGTAACCTTGGAGAAAAGAATTTGGCTGTGCGTCAACCTTATTCCGAATTTTTTTCACAATACTGGATACGTTTTTCAACATCACCCTCTTTCAGTTCTTGAAGACTGTGGCACTTGTATGCAAAATAATTAAAAAAATTTAAAATACGATGCACAGAATTCTTCCCAATGTCAGTAATTGCGCCAGCCTTCCGAATAGAGGTACGCGGAGTGTCAACGTATGTTAGCAACACTTCCTCGACTTTTTCCGGTGATGTACTCGATTTGGGCCTACCACTTCTAGGTTTGTCTTTAACGGATCCTGTTTCTAAAAATCTAACGACGGTATTTTTAACAGCATTTTTTGAGATGGGTGATCGCTCATGAAATGTATTGTTAAAAAACTGCCCGCACTTCATAGTAAAGCGTTGCCTGTCATAAAACCACGGATCATTAACAATGTGATCCTTTCTTTCTCGCTTAACTTCACGTTAGCCATGGAAAAAGAAAAATGTGAGTGTGAGGAGTCAATTAAGAAAGAGCGCCGTGAAAATTACTAGAAATACCCACGCCAAAACGCTAACTTTCAAGAATGAAATTGCAAGATAACAGGGAAAACGTTGAGATACAATAACAGCCACCTGCGATGTGGATCTGAGATGTGTTTATCATAACAAACACGAAATCGTCAAATAATCACTCCGGAAATGTTGCAAAACGTACGAGAAATTACTTACGTTCGCTTAGGGCACTACGAAGTTCAGGAGGTCTTCAGTTTGAGCACTTGCTTTAATCAAATAAGAACCTAGCCAATCTTAGTGAACTACATGCTATTTTTAAAATAATCTGCTCATCTATTAAATTATTGAAAACCGTTTTTACAATCTTTTGTGGCTTAGCCATTACAATTTCTACATCTTTGGCAGGGAGTAAACGATTGTTCAGGTGCCCTTTTATTTTTCTCGAGATCCCAAGCGATTTTTGAAAATAAGCGCAGCGGATCAAAAACATCTTTCTTGGGCCATAACTTTTGAAAAACTAAGATAAAGACCTCCGATTTGCGTGAAATGTCTTCTTTTTGTACCCTTTACAATGGTGTATCACAAGATGGGGGTTACCATTTGAAAAAAGTTGGGGGATGGGGATCCCCACAGAGGGGTCAAACAATTTGACCCCCCCAAAAGGTAGTCCCTTTTGTGTGAGAAACATACCCCAAGTTGTATCCTTTTACCTGTAACCGTTCAAAAGTTATCAGGCCGTACCCGGACTTTTGGGACACCCTGTAGAAAAGAAACACATACCAACCGTTATTTAAATGCCCTATCACACCACCATCCGGCACAACTATTTTCGGTGGCTAAATCTTTAGCCCATCGATCAAAAACGTTGACTGATGAAGAAAACCTTTCATCAGAGATGAACAATCTTAAGGAAGTTCTAAAACGAAATAATTACAAAGAAAAGATGATTCTGAGGGCGTTTCGATGTGAGAATATAACACGTGAAAGGAACAGTATTTCAGAAACGAGGAAAGCTTTTCTACGATACGGAGCAGGAATAACGACCAGGATTGGACATTTATTACGCCCTTTCCAAACAAAAACTGTTTTCACAAAGTGTAGAAAAGTTAGAGATTTCCTCAGATCACCCAAAGATAGGATACTGTTAGAAAATCAGGGTGTTTACGAAATTCGTTGTAGAGGTTATAATCTCCCTTATATAGGACAAACGAATGGAAGGATAAATGTAAGACGGGACGAACACAAGAATTCTGTAAGACAAAAAGACATGAGATGGTCTTTAGCAAATCATGTTATGACAACCGGCCATACAATCGATTTCGAAAAAACAAGAACAATATCCTGTAGCGAATGTTCGAATACGCGAATTTTACGAGAAGCTATCGAAATTTAAAAGAATCCACATAATTTGAATAATCGGAATGATATTCCAAAAAATCGATATTTACAACGAACATCCAATTCTCCATTTGTTGAAGCTCCTATAAGAAGAGTTTCGACAAGAAGCAGACATCGATTTTAACATTTATTTTCGAGTTAACTTATCTTCCTTTCAAATGTCGTTGTTATTTATCAAAACGAAATAAACTGTTCTGACGAGGGTGGGTGCGATTCTGTCGAAACGTAAAAAACCGTAATTTACTTACGAAGTATTTCAATTTTCACACGGGATATCCCAAAACAATGTTTCGAACATCATATACCCGTGAAAACATTCGTGAAAATATTGAATGTTTTTGAAAATCCTCTGAAAAGTAAGTCACGGCGGGACCGGGAATCGAACCCGACCTCCAGCATTACGCGCTGTTAAAAAAAAAAAAAAATTGAAAAATAAGTCATAGTGGAGTAGCTTAGTGGTAGAGCAACAGCGCGTAATGCTGGATGTCCGGTTCGATTCTCGGTCCCGCCGTGATTTACTTTTCAGAGGATTTTCAAAATTATACCCTATCACCGGGTTGGTGAGAAATAACACCTTCTAATATTGAATGTTTTATATATACATTTACATTGATTTATATATACAGGCTGGACATTTGAAAACGAAACGTCGCCAATTGTGGGCGAACGGTGCACTTCTTCTTCTTCAAGTACCATGTCCCCCATGGACGTTGGCGATCATATTGGCTATCATCACTTTGTTGGTAGCTGCTCGGAAAAGTCCTGTCGTCGATTCGTTGAACCAAGTTCTCAAGTTTTTTAACCACGATATCCGTCTTCTTCCTGGTCCTCGACGTCCTGGTATCCTCTCTTGTAGTACGAGATGTAGCGGTGCACATTGGTCCAAATTCCTGAGACAGGTCGATTTTTGATTGGGGGGACACTTTTTGACCGCTTAAAAAGTTTTGACACAGCAACCCCTAAGCGGGTGGCTACTTTATTAGTTTTGAATAGGAATATAGGTCATGTTATATGTCATATTAATGTGAATTGAAAGGGCTTTTCAGAAATGTATATTTTAGCATTTTGGACTTGAACCTTCCTAAAGTACAGGCGGTTTTAAGTGGTGCCTGGCAATGCCATAGATTTTATGCTCGTTATTCTCGATATCAAAAACTGCTAAAGTATATTAGTTTTCGTTTAAGAATACCTTTTGCACCTTTAAATGAGAAATAGAAATTATTATTTTTACTTGCATGTTAGTTAACCAAGTGGTCAAAATGTCCACCCCCAACCTCCATACAATAATAAAAGTTTTGTTCGAAACGGTGGCGCACATCCTATAATATTGCAGGAGTGATTTATTGGCATTCATGGACTATACGCTGATTTAACTTTTGCAAGTACTCTGGCTGTGTAGCATATATCTAGTTTTTTAAATAACCCCATAAGAAAAAATGTGCTGTCAATGAGGAAACCTCAGAGGAAGTACCATAATTCTTGACTATCTCATAAGTGCATGCAAAAATTGACTCGGATAAGATAACACATGAAAGAGCTTGTATTTTAGCAAAGTTTAGGTCCAAAATGCTAAAATATATATTTCTGGAAAGCCCTTTCAATTCACATTAACATGATGTATAACGTGACCTATATTCCCTATTCAAAAACTAATAAAGGTACCCCGCTTAGGGGGTTGCTGTGTCACAACTTTTTAAGCGGTCAAAAAGTGTCCCCCTCCAATCAAAAATCGATCTGTCTCAGGAATTTGGACCAATGTGCACGGTTCGCCCACAATTGGCGACGTTTCGTTTTCAAATAGCCACCCTGTATACATTCAATGTACATACATTTTTTTAAATTAACTTTAAATGTTCACTGAAAGTTTTAAAGTTGGGATTACCGAGATCGTAATTACCTTGGGGTGCTATCTTTTTACTCTGTGATTTTGATAAATCACTCTCATTATTCTCCACTGCAACATTTTCTTGTTCTCCGTCGAGAACTTCCGTACTTTGAAACTCGAGATCATTGTTCAATAAAATACTTGAATCTCCTGAAAAAGGGGCAAATTTTTAAAAAAATTTCCTTTACTAATGAAGAAATAATATTAGATAAAAAATTGTAATATACCATCTACAGATCTTGAATCATATGCGGCAAATTTATCCATGGTGCTCGGATTCTTGCTGCTAGGATCCCGGGGCAAATATTCTGATCTAATGAGGTGCTGAGTCAAGTCAAGTCAAAGTAGGACATACATTTGCAGAGAAAATAATTATTAAAAAGCTAAAGGAAAAGAGGGAAACCATGGAGCCTAACCCCATCTGTATTAGTATTAGTAGGCAGGTTTTTTAAGTAGGTAAAATTATTGAAGGCTCTATTTTCTTCAAACGGGCTAATTTTTTGTTCGTCAGACAGAATCAAAACTCTTCATCCATGAAGGCCTCTATTTTGGTTTGCGAACAAATTACACATGGAGATTAGCTTCTGCCTCTAACTGTAAGACGATTTTGGGATAAAGAGAGGCATTTCTGTGAAAAATCCTGCAAATTATCCGTTTTACTTCATAAACAAAGATATCTACAGCCAGGAGCCAAGAGGGGCCATTTGGGTTGAAACACAGTTTTCATATTGGTCTCTGTGATGTTCAATTATTTTTTGTCCCCTCACTATATTTAAACGCCATAAAACTCAAGCACAGATACACTCTAACTGGTTGATTGTTATTGTCTTTTCTGAACATTGTTTAGAATACTTTACTGACTCATTTTGTAATATAAATTCAAACATTGCAACAGCCTTTGAAATAGAATTTCATGTTTCCGTAAATAAGAATCTACTGTCGAAATTAATCTGAATTTGGCCGCTTTGGCAGCGGTTTCATAGCCAGGGTGCTGACAATAATCTGATATAGTTTCTAAAAGATGCGTATGCCTGTGGGTGACTTGAAAACTCGTTTTGCGTTTTTAACCACCAAGGTATAAACTTTCTTATAATCCTATCATGTACTACTTAATCAATAAAATAGCATACTAGTTAATAGTGTCGTGACTGTTGAAGTGATTATAATCTTATAGAATAAGAGTGCAGTACTATCAGAATGTATTATTCGCAATTTTATGATCCAATGTAGTTGCACGCACTAAATAGTTAACGCATGGCTTTTTATGTGTGATTAATTTCTTCCCTCATTCTATTTAAAAGTTATATGTTACGTTAACAAAGATATGATTTCATAATTTCAGGTAAGTGAATACTTAAAAAAACAAATGGTCGACACTGCCGACCAAAATGAAGATCTGAAAAAATTAATGGCAGAACACGATAAATTGGTGGAAGAAATTTTCGAACATGAAGATAAAGACAAGAATGGTTTCATCTCATTAGATGAATTCTCTGGTCCGAACATAGATAAAATAATATTTATCATTTTATCTATGGGTCCGAAACATGATGAACTATGAGTTGGAGCAACCTGTTTTAAACGTGTACAAACGCTTAATTTTACCTTTAGGTGTATTTGAATGACAGATTTATTTAAGTTATATACTTAAGGCTGTAAAGTACTGAAAGTATACATTTTAAAATTTTGTAATGACATATAGATAACTGATAATAAACAGTTTTGTTAATTATTTATTTTTTTGACCTGGCCGCTTTTGCTTATTTGGTTAAACTTATTAACTTTAAATTTCCTTTGGGTAACATAAGATGATTTTTTGCAAAAAGAGCATAAATATAATAAATATAATTTCAGGTTAGTGAACATTTAAAAAGACAAATATCTGAAGTTGATGAAAGTGGCACCGAAAAGCTGAAGGAAATGTTGAAAGAGCACGACAAACTAGTTGAAGAGATTTTCGTGCATGAAGATAAAGATAAAAATGGATTCATTTCATTTAGCGAATTCTCAGGTCCTAAGCATGATGAACTATGAGGAGTAGTTGGAGGAAAATAATTGTTAATTTTCGAAAATAAATTTTATTACATAAAATGATTAATATATTCCAAATGGCGGCGCTGATCCAAAAATTTGTCTCCAAGAAGCAGGAGTTTTCAATTGTTTCGGCCAATTCTTAAAAATAGAAACTAATGTATTAATATGGGTACGTTACTGTTTAGTGAAAATGCGTGAAAGTGCGTGAATCTAAAAAAAAAGTATGGTATTACAATCTTTGATTAATCCTGATTCCAAAACTACCACTCTTATCAGTGAGAGATGTACCGTTCAAAAATTATGGCCGTTTGAAAATTGGAGATTTTCGACATTTATTCCTCGTTCGGGTACCGTATCGGGCAGTTTCGGGAGCGATCGGTACCGATCAGCTGACACAGAGGTACGCGATTACGTCAGCAGCGGTGCCACGCTTAACGAAATGTCGCTTGTACTCAGATTTTATATTGCGTTATCGTTCAGTTATCGTACTTGAATGTTCGAAGCCATGATTATCAGTACATGTTGCAACTGTGTAAGCAATTGGTCAGGTCAAATAGCGGTTTCTATACCAACTAATGCGACATTACTGGCTGGAAAACAGAAATCTTTATCGTTGGCCGAATTGGGAATGATATATCACGTAAAGCGCTAAGGGTCGCACACCACTTTCGGTTTTAAAATATTCCGAACCAGGAAGGGATGAAATTACATGCATAATGATGATTAAGGAAGTATATTGTTAAAGTTGTATTAGAGAAATAGAAATTATTTCACCTTCACTTTTATCAGATACAGTGCCGGATTTGTGTAAGAGACCGTCTTTATTATAGAGTCAAAATTATACAAGAATGAAATGTCGGCAAATTCGTTAACTAGGATATAATTATTGGGTGAAATTTATTTAAAATGTTTGTTTTGAATTCTTTTATTCTTTCATGGTAAGAGAATAATATCATAAGGTTTTTTCTAAAAAAAAAAATTGAAGTCAAACAGAGCCGGATCCTGGGGGAGGGGCATGCTGGGGCATTTGCCCCGGGCGGCAATTAGGCAGTTGCTTAAGTTCACAGTCTCACTCTGGAATCGGAATAAATTATTTTTATTGATCTTTTCTTCACTTCACTAATCATTCCTTTTGAATTTTCGTTCCCATGCTTAGGTCATGTTTATATTCAGCACAGCTTTACGTCGGCACGTCCTCATAGCGATTGATTTCATTTCGATAAAGCGAATGTATGTTATGGCTAACAGGAACAATGGTACAATGGTAAGGATGATGTTCTTATACGAATTCCCAAATTGTTTTGCGAAAGTAAGTCGCAATAGAATGTTCCAGAAACCGGGCTGGTCAGCCTCCTCTCATAAATTGTCGCCGGGCGAACATCATAAACATGTCGTACTTGATATGTTCCTATTGAGGGAGGCCGGAAACAGGACATGGAGTAAAAATTTGAACATGAAAAATAAAAGGCTCGTATTTGGTCGTCCGAATGTATCCAAAAAAGAAATAGAATAATCTGACTACCAAAATCTTGAATTATATGAAAAAATTCCTATGGACTTGTTGGTTTTCTGACACACTTTTCAAATGCAAACACGCCTCATTTTCTTTACTATATACTGATCGATTAATTAATTCATCACAATTCAAGCGTTCAAGCAAATCCGACTTGATGCACAGAGTTTCTAGTGATTTTGTGCGTGTCGTTATTATTGTCAAATATAGTTTTTTCTTGAGGTAAGTATACTATTCTTTGTTTTGGGCTTTTTGTTCGTTTTTATTTTATCGACTATGTTACTAAACAGAAAAAAATATATTGCGTGCATATTTTATTATTTATCAAAATGTCGCTTGAAAAATTCAATTAAAGTTTCTGACTTTGAAACGAAACCGTAACAAGAAATAATATCGAATTTTGAGGCTTTCTTACATTTCAAATATTTGATTTTCCATATTAAGCAAAATAATTGTGCCACATCCCACATCAACAAAAACATTGTATGAAGCGTCCCGCCTAACATATTTTTATACTTTCAAAAATATTTATGAATAACTCGGAGGAAAAACGATATAATGATTGAAAAAAAAACAATCGTCGGTCCAATGTGACGTACATCAGGGATTTCAATTTTGTTTAATAGAACAGATGTTCGTTCATTAATTGTTAATTTTTATTTATAATTTTATAAATCTGATTATTCACGAAAAGAATTGAGATCGCTGAGCGAACTTTTTGTAGTTGTAGTACTAATCTGCAATTTGGATATTTAATACGGGACCATCTTAAGAGGATTGAAATTGAAGGAGAAAGTATAAATAAGCGAAAAAATTAATTCTAATCAGTCGGGTTTACGATTAGGGGTACCGGCGGCGTGTCCTATTACGGAGCTCAGAAATCACCCGATGCGGCGCGGCGTTTGTCGGATGAAAACGACCACACATCTGTATTCAGCGCTGCCAGATCAATTTTAGTGAGATCAGTAGGTATAGTTCAGCGAAAATCAGTAGATTGCACTACATGATGCTACAAAAATCAGTAGATCGATTTTTGAACATTTTTCAAATAATGGTATTCCTTTATACTCTCCACGATAAAACTTTTGAATTTATGAAGTCATAAAGAGTAGTTATTCACATAAAAATATCATAATAATGAAAAAAAAATCGAAAATTTCAGAATATATAAAATTTAATTATAAAGTCTTAAAATTTACAGTAAACAAATAAATATCTGACATTCTTAGATTCTTATTATGAAAAATTAAAAAATAAAAAAATTAGACAAAATGTAAAATAATACAGTGTAAAAAATTTCCAAATTACGAGAAGCATGTGTTTACATTTCACTTTCCTAATCTGTAAGACCATCATCTTTTCTGTTTTATACATACTCTTGTTATGTAGATTTAAAATGTCTGTCGAGAAGTCAAACGTATAGCAGTTGTTTCCTTTTGAATTGATGAAGTCTTTTGTGTGAAGGAGACCGATAATACTTTTCGTTGAAAGTGTATTCCTCTGTTTTGTCTTTAAGATATTAACTTTTGAAAATATTCGTTCCACGTTTGCTGATGAATGGGGTAAAATTAAAATATTAAAAACAAATTCAGTTAGTGTACCAAACATTGGCGAATTATCAGCTAGTTTGATTTTTTCTATATTGCGCCAAAATCTTCGATATTCATGGCTGAAGTATTCGTCAATTGAGTATTTCTCAGTAACCTCCATTCATTGTCCAGTTCTTGAAATTTTTCAGGACCCACTGTATTGGGAAAATGTTTCGCAAGATTGAGAATACTGGCACTGTGACCTTGTAAAACATTTTCAGGTGCTAAAAGTGATATGTTTTTTAGTACGTCGTCTTGAAAATCGAATCTTTGGCGAATCTGTTTCACACTTTCTATAAAAATCTAAACAACGGCTCCTCAATACGTGAGCATCATTTTCAGATACCTCCTGAATTTTCAGAGCTATATCAGTACCCAAATAAATCGCATTAATTGGAAGATGGAGTGAGTGGTCTTCAAAATCAAGTTGTTCTATCGGTTTTTTTTGATTTTTTTGGATTTCTAAGATGTCTCGTTTTATGAAACATTCGAGTATGGTTTTATAAACTGTTATAATTCTTTCATGTAAATGATGAATTTGAGGATGCTCCGATTGCATTTCTTTATTTAATTTATTGAAGAAGGAGAACAAATTTTAAGAACTGGAAGAACATTTTGGTGAGTGGATTTCGAAGGCTGCTCAAAATATTTTCCGCAGCTTGAATATGGTCTTCATAAATTGCATCTGTGAAAAATAGTCTCAGAGCATCGTATTGTTCCAAAATTCGGTTTACAACAGCTTCTAGAGACAACCAACAAGTTTGAGCAGGATGGAGAATCTTATGTATTTTAGTGTTTGTGAAAATTTGAAATTCTTTCAGTGCTTCTACTCGTTTGGGACTGTTTGAAAAATAATTATAGATATTCCGCGCCAGATCTTCCACGACCCTTGGCAATTTTTTACACGCATATGAAGCACATAAATTGAAGCTATGGCACATACACTTCATCAAAAATATATGAGGGATCTTCTGTAGAAACCTAGACATGACGGAATTAAATTTTCCAACCATTGCATTTGTTCCGTCCAATGCAAATCCAATTAAATTTTCTTTATATGGAATGGTATGCTTTTCAAAAAAGGTAACAATTTCCTTGAAAAGAGCCTCACTCGTGCCCTCCTTCATAGGTATGAGAGTAAGAAATACGTCTTGGACCCTGAAATTATTTTTTTTTTCCAAATAAGAATACGAATTTTAATAGTTAACTCACCTATTATCACAACGAAATCGGCCAACTATAGACAAATGTTTTGTACAGGTCCTATCTGTAGATTCATCAATAATAATTGAAAATTTGTTATGCCTCAAAAATTCATGAATATCATTCTGGTTCTTTTTTCCTACTACATTTTTGACGATGCTAGAACATTTTGTTCTACTACATTTCATTTTCTGAGCAATTTCTGAATCTGGACATATTTTGTTAATTCATTTTGGCAAGTGTTCCATTACATTATACGCAATATTGTGTTCACTAACGAATGCTGCAAGATATAAATCTGCTTTCTTGATATCTTCTTCGATGTCTTTTTTTACAAAGCTGGTGATAGTTTGTTGTGTTTTCCTCGATTTGGCTATTTTTAAGTGACTGTCAGAGCTCATATGTCTTTGTAAGGCGATTTTTCCACTACTTGTAATAAGCATGAATTTATTGCAGAAAGAACATTTAGCCTCTTCATCTGACCGTCCTTTAGTCAACCAAGCTCTGAAATGTTCCTCTTTCTCCCAGTCCTTCTTGTATTTTTGACTGTATTTAAGTGTTTTCTTTTTTGCTCCCTTTGAACTTCCTTCACCGCCCGAATTATAATCACTCAGCTCTTCAACACTAAAAAATTAATATAAAAAATGAATATAATATGGAATTTTATAGAAAAAATAATATCACCCAGAATATTCAGTTATCCATTTACTTATCTCATATTGCGATATTATCGTTTCAAATGTTATTTAATTTTAATTTTGCACCAAACACGGAATAACTAAATAAGCGTTTTTTCTTATATTTCTTATTCGGTAATTCACCGATCGTCACCTTGACCATATTATGCAGACCCCTGGCGCACACAAATTATATTATCGTGGATCGGGGAATCACAGACACAGACCACGAAATTACGGAACAAAGCGAGAATACTATTTACTAGTTCATTACCTACGCTCCACACGTATAGATGGAGCCATTGACATGAAAAAATAATTTCAATTCTATATCCATATTGAAAAACATAGAGATTGGGAGTTACGTTGTGATTAAGAGGGAAGAGTTTAGTAGTAAGTAGTAACGTAAAAATTCAGTAGAATCATGCTGGTCATCAGTAGATCAGTAGACAATCGGTGAAATCAGTAGTTCTACTGAAAAATCAGTAGACCTGGCAGCACTGTCTGTATTCAGCATACTACTCTCATAGTAACAGCGGAACAACGTGTGTTAGAAGCACGTTGAAATAGTGGAATTTTTCGTTTTCATTTCGAATTCTCTTTTTCGTTTTCATTTCGAGTTCTCTTTTTCGTTTTCATTTCGAGTTCTCTTTTTGAAGCCGTTGATCCAGAACGAAAGTAAGTTTATTGACTCATTGATATATTGCATACCATTTTCTGAGACCAATTTAAAGCAAACGAACAAAATACATAAAAGAAAAGTCTCATAATCTTGTATTAATGTGCATATACTTCATAAGCATATTTATCTATAATCTATCACCTTTACAATTTGGAAATGTAAAAATTATAGAAGGCTTACTGGTGAGACATTTAGAACATCAATCTTTTTATGCATAAAGTCAAACAATAGATTTGTGTGAATCATCAATAAATTTCTGTTTTTCAAACATTACATAAATGTTTGATTAATTAATTAATGATTAATTCTTAAAAATAGGATGATTTAATTTTCTCATTCATTTTAATATTCTGAGGTAAAAACTTGCTGTTTATTGGTTGGCTAGATCAAACATTTTCATGAATAATTTGTAAAAAAAAGGAATTTTAACTTTGATTTACGATACAGGGTTTTTGCGACAAGGTGTTTTGATAAAAACCTAAATCATTTTTGTAGATAAAATTAAAACTAGCATGGTCTCTCCAATAATTTATCGATTTATAATTGCACGTAAGAAAACGTAACAAATAAGTTGCGCAAAAACTAGACATTCAATTTATTTTAAATTTAGCACAAAAATTTTGTGTAATATGAAAAACCAAACACCAAGTATTAAATATTTCGATATTTATTTTATATATTAGATATATTATTTTATTCATTTTTTACGCAATTGTTTTTCAGTTGTTAATACTTTTCAGGATTCAGATCAATATCATTTGATACGGAAATATTTCATTTTTGTAACAATTGTTGTAGAAAAGAACTCTGTTTTCATTGATTTTTTCGATAAATGGCTTCATTTCAAAGTTATTTCTATAAAAAGCCAGAAAATTTTCATTTATAACTAAAAGAGAATATTTTTGTTAATATTTCTTCAAACCATTTTCAATCAAAAGAAATTTCTCTAACATTGAACTCTACTCAATTATTGTACGTTGTATAATCATGAATTCTTTCTCACTTAATAGCATGGCACGTGCATGGGGACCGGACAATCTGCCCAACGGTGAAAATGATCGCCAGTGGTGCGTCGAGCAAGGTTTGCTACCATCGCAGCCACCGAACTGCCCGACGCATCACCAACCGATGCGGTTGTATTTCACCGGGAAACATGGGATTGGTCGGTTCCGCTGCACCAAGTACCGGTGCACAAAACATCGCGGCCTGGCCACAGATACCTGGCTGGAACATGCCCACCTGAAGCCCTTCCAGATTATCCGCCTCATGTGTTGTTTTGCACACCAGCTTCCCACAACTTTTGTTCATGTCAGGTGCGCGGATCCAACGACGAGCACTCAGCTGAGCCATGAAACGTTCGTCTCTTGGTAAGACATACTTTATGGTTATTCAATTTATTTTAATATATATTTTACAGGAACCGTTACTGCCGCGAGATGATCATCGACTTTTATTTATCTACACAATCCCCCACCTCTCTGGGAGGTCCAGGCAAGATTGTGCAGATAGATGAAGCAAAGTTTGGGAAGCGTAAGTACCATCGGGGACGGATAGTGGAAGGGCATTGGGTGTTGGGGATGATCGAGGACGGCCGCGATGATGTCGTTATGCTCGTCGTAACGTCGAGGGACGCACCGACGTTGCTGGCAGCTATCCAAGAACATGTCGCCCCAGGTAAACTCCCCCCCCATATTTAACTCTTCCTTAAAACCAGTGTATTCAATTTTTAATGCAGAAATATAAATGGTATTGATGATTACATATGTGGTTTTAGGTACGGAGATACACACGGACGCCTGGGCGGGGTATCAGATCCTCAGCCAGAATGGTTATATCCATAAAGTGGTAAACCAAAGTGACATCGAACATCGGTTTGTTGGTGAGTTTTGAAACAGTAATTCAAAAAGATTAATTTATGAAACTTTTTCTTTCATGCAGCTGAGGACGGTACCCACACCCAACGGATCGAATCAACCTGGCGTCCGGCGAAAGATTATTTCCGTCACAGGAAGGTCCCAAGTGATCAGTTTGCTGATCACTTGGTTGAATATCTTTGGAGGCGATATGTTCGGTTGAAGGGTGAAGATCCTATGGAGTCCCTGCTGAACGCAGTGCGGTCACAATATGGGGACTTCAGGGGATCTTAAAAAATGTCCCTTGAAAAACAGATCTAATGATGAATAATAAGTGAGGCATTTCATATGCTTCCTTTAGTCTGAAGGTCTGGAGAATGACACTGCCAGCCCTCACGTGGTACTATCTGCGAATGGTAATTAGCATACAAGTTATTTGTTGAAACTAGAGCACTTTTCCATCAATTAATTTAATAAATTATGTCATAGCAATGCAATGAGACTTCTCTAAGTTGCACTTGCCGAAGTCGAAGTTTTCTCTAAATTGAATTTTTAACGATTTTGCAGAACGCGTTCCTTGTTCTGGTCATTCGATGAATTTGTTTATAATTCGCACGGTGGAAAGTACTTCCGAATCAGCATCTTATTTCAATACAGTCCAAGTGTTCTACAATTTTTTTACCGCATATACGCATCGCATTCTACAAACTCATGCATGGAAGAAAATTGCTCTGAAATCATTGTCTGCAAGAAGATGGTCACCTCGTCACGAAGCAGTAAAGTTGCTCAACAAGTACTATATGATATAACTAAAACTTTAATTACAGTTTCAGAAGATATCACTGAGAACGCGATTGCAAGGCATTCAGCTTTAATTCCTGCGAAATTCGTAAAAAGTCGGAACATCTAAGGACCTCGGACGTCGAAACTTCATTGTATGACCAACGAATTATATATTGAGTTCCCAAAGGCAGAGATAGCATATCGTATATTTATGACATTAGCGGTGACGAATTGCAGCGCTGAAAGTTCACTTTCCTGAAAAGAGTGGAATACTGTTTTCGTTCAATAATGTCGCGAGTCAGATAAATAGTTTAGCGATTCTGTGCATCAAGTCGGATTTGCTTGAACGCTTGTATTGTGATGAATTAATTAATCGATCAGTATGCAGTAAATAAAATAGGCGTGTTTGCATTTGAAAAGTGTGTCTGAAAACTAACAAGTCCATAGGAATTTTTTCATATAATTCAAAATTTTGGTTGTCAGATTATTCTATTTCTTTTTTAGATAGCGCACACTTTACCTTTCTTAATCCGTTCAATTAATAAATTAAGTTTATTATGTAAAACCAGAAATTAGAATAATACCTCCATAACTAATATATGATTATCAACATTTATAATTTTGTTGTATTTTGACTTCAAGTTTTTTTTTCAGAAAAAACCTTATGTTATTATTCTCTTACCATGAAAGAATAAAAGAATTCAAAACAAACATTTTAAATAAATTTCACCTAAATAGTTATATACATACCTTAGTTAACGAATTTGCCGACATTTCATTCTTGTATAATTTTGACTCTATAATAAAGACGGTCTTTTACAGAAATCCGGCCCTGTATCTGATAAAAGTGAAGGTGAAATAATTTCTATTTCTCTAATACAACTTTAACAATATACTTCCTTTATTTTATTATTTATTTATTTTATTCCGAACGAGGAATAAATGTCGAAAATCTCCGATTTTCAAACGGCCATAATTTTTGAACGGTACATGTCTCACTGATAAGAGTGGTAGTTTTGGAATCAGGATTAATCAAAGATTGTATTACCATACTTTTTTTTAGATTCACTTTCACTAAACAGTAACGATACCCAATGTGATACGACGGAAAAACCGATTAGAAGGGCTTATATATTTAACATTTGGAATACCTTAATTAGATAAGAAACGCGTTTACTTTACTTGAACATGAATTTATTTATTGTTTGTTAACATTGAGAATAATTTTATGCGGAACTTGGGATATATATAACATAATATTGTTTGAAACGATTATTTTTCTCTGTCCAATATAATTGTGAGGTTTTTAGTTTGGCCTTTTCAGAGAATCAGAAAATCAACTTTATTTTCGGATTACAGACGTTTCGGAAAGTTTCCTTCGTCAGTGTCAATAAAATAGGAATATACAACTTTGATTTTAAACATAATATAAATTAATGTTGAAAGCTAACTGGATGTGTTTGTCGAGAAAATCTGTATTCATTCATCGATGAGCGAGTTGTAAATCGTATTCAGATTTCGGATGTCCGTTCTGTGGTTCATAGAATTTTTATGTCTTCGGATGTGAGATCATTTCTAGTATTTCTCTCGATCTTCTTTGTTCTTCAAGCAAGAATTTTTGTGTTGTCGAAATCGATGGTGTGACTTTCGGAAACTTGGTGAGTCTTGAGAGCGGTTTTTGTTGTCTTGCATATTTGTGTCCATTCAATCTATCTTTTAAATGTTGTTCAGTTTGGCCAATATAAATTGTTGCAATCTCTACAAGGAATACTATAAATGATGTGGGACTTTTAAAATTGGAATTTCACTTTTTAATTTGGAATATTTGTTTTTGACCTGATTTAGAGGTTTATGGGCGATTTTGATGTTGTATGGTTTTAAAGTTCTTTCTATTTTATGTGATACTATGGGAATGTAAGGCAGACTAATGTAAATCGGTGATGTTGACGATGATTTTGGTTTATTTGTTTGTTGAGAATTGTACAATTTGTTCAATCTTTTTTTGATGATTTTATTTATAATATTTGGGGGATAGAAATTTTGAATTAATAGTTTTTTTGCCAAATTTAGTGCATGCTGTCGATGAATTGGAGAGGATAATGTTAATGCTTTATCGATGTAAGATATGATTATTCCCTTTTTGTGACTCATAGGATGTGATGAATGGTAATTGAGTATTCTTGTTGAATGTGTATCTTTCCTGAACCATATTGTTTCTACTTTGGTTTTATTTCGTATTAACGTCATATCAAGAAAATTGAGTTTGTTCAATTTTTCTTCTTCAATTGTAAATTGTAGTTTAGGGTGAAAACTGTTGAATTTTGTGAGAATGTGGTGAATGTTTTCTTGTGATGTAATAACAAGACAATCATCGACATAACGTCTATATATGAAAATGTTTAGATCGGAATTTGTAATGACATTCTCCTCGAAATATTCCATCACTAGTTGTGCTATAGTACTAGATAAAGGACTGCCCATAGCTACGCCTTCGATTTGCTGGTAGAAAAAATCTTTATATTGAAAAAAATTTGTTCCAAGTACAAATTGAATAACATCTTTGAATATTGATTCAGGAATATCTGTGTGATTTTTAATTTGGTTCCATCTATGTGAAATTATAACTGGTATCAAATTTAATGGTATGTTGGTGTAAAGAGAAACGATGTCAAAAGAGTATAATTTGTGTCTTTCGTCTAATGTTATATTATTGAGTTGGGATTTCAGATGAAGCGAATTTTTTAAGTGGAATGGATTTTGGTTAATAATTTTTTCAAAATATTTGATAAAAATTTAGATAATTTGTACAAGAGTGATTGGGTGTAGCTTACTATAGGTCTTAGCGGAGAAATCTGAATACGATTTACAACTCGCTCATCGATGAATGAATACAGATTTTCTACGACAAACACATCCAGTTAGCTTTCAACATTAATTTATATTATGTTTAAAATCAAAGTTGTATATTCCTATTTTTATTGACACTGACGAAGAAACTTTCGAAACGTCTGTAACCGAAAATAAAGTTGATTTTCTGATTCTCTGAAAAGGCCAAACTAAAAACCTCACAATAACATAATATTTACATATTTTAATGTCCCAAACAAACGCCATTCGGGTAGCAAGTGAGTTTTGGTTCCGGCGTAGCTTCCGCCATAAAAGCTGATGCCAAGACTAGCAGACCAAAGAGAACGGACTTGAAGAACTTCATTATGATATTTTCAAGTTTGCCTTCACTGAAACTTTGTGATAGATGACAGAAAGGACTTTCTTTTTATAGTTTGAAGTTCCATCAAAATTTCCTGGTGATAATTAGAAAGATTATCAGATATGATAATAAATATTTCCTTGTTATTTACAATACGAGCGATAGGAATCGGGGAAAAAGTTCTAAAAATGAGGGATAGATATCCCTTATTATCTCAGTTAATTTTATCTCTTACGAATGATGCAGATGTAGTTCCATTTATTTTGTATTTTGCACTTCACTATCTGACTATTATGTATCCAATATGTCCAAAGAGGGAACTTGTGTTACTTTTGTCCAACATATCGGTTTGGCAAGCTTTCAATAAAAGAATGCACATATCTGGTTTTAAAAGAACGCAATATAGAGCATTGATTTTCTTTACAGACAAAATAAAGGATCAAATAAAATATAAAGAAATAAATTTATCTAATTTAACATAAGTTGATAATTTTTTTGTAACTTTTATATTAGCAGGAAGATAGTTCAACAAAATTGAAACCGCACTTCTAATAAACCTCAGGAAAATGTATGTCTGATTACGAAATATCACATCGATCAATCAGCAAATATGTCAACACGAATTAACGAGGTGGCTTATAGGGCATTATTGATTTCTTGGAAAATACCAAAGTATCTGTAGATTCTGAAGAAATACCCTCAGAATTTCACAAAAGTTAAAAATCCGAAAATTTCTTATACATAAAAGAAAGAAAAATAAACTATAAATTATTGCCGTATTATGAAGATTAATTTGGTGTTATCAGGGAAATTGGCATTGTATTATTGGGTATTGTTTTCCCAATAATGGACGCCCCTTTTTTGCCGAGTTCCCAGATAACACCAAATTAATCTTCATAAAAGAAAGTATAGAATGTTCGATTTAACCGTTATAGACTGTTATATACCGTTATATACATTATTGTTCCAATAAAACATGTTTTAGTGAAACGTGAACCAGATGGATAACTTTCTCATACATTTTATAGAAAAGAAACACATACCAACCGTTATTTAAATGCCCTATCACACCACGATCCGGCACAACTATTTTCGGTGGCTAAATCTTTAGCCCATCGATCAAAAACGTTGACTGATGAAGAGATGAATCATCTAAAGGAAGTCCTAAAACGAAATAATTACAAAGAAAAGATGATTCTGAGGGCGTTTCGATGTGAGAATATAACATGTGAAAGGAACAGTATTTCAGAAACGAAGAAAGCTTTTCTACCATACGTAGCAGGAATAAAGACCAGGATTGGACATTTATTACGCCGTTTCCAAATAAAAACTGTTTTCACAAAATGTAGAAAAATTAGAGATTTCCTTAGATCACCAAAGATAGGATAGTGTTAGAAAATCAGGGTTTTTACGAAATTCGTTGTAGAGATTTTAATCTACCTTATATAGGACAAACGAATTGAAGGATAAATGTAAGACGAGACGAACACAAGAATTCTGTAAGACAAAAGGACATGAGATCGTCTTTAGCAAATCATGTTATGACAACCGGCCATACAATCGATTTCGAAAAAACAAGAACCATATCCTGTAGTGAATGTTTGAATACGCGAATTTTACGACAAGCTATCGAAATTGAAAAGAATCCACATAATTTGAATAATCGGGATTATATTCCAAAAAATCGATATTTACAACCAACATCCAATTCTCCAGTTGTTGAAGCTCCTATAAGAAGAGTTTCGACAAGAAGCCGACATCGAATTTAACATTTCTTTTCGAGTTAACTTATCTTCCTTTCAAATGTCGTTATTTATCAAAAAGAAATAAAGTGTTCTGACGAGGGTGGGTGATCCCGTCCAAACGTAAAAAACCGTAATTTACTTACGAAGTATTTCAATTTTCACACGGGATATGCCAAAACAATGTTTCGAACATCATATACCCGTGAAAACATTCGTGAAAATACTGAATGTTTTATATATCCATTTACATTGATTTATATATACAGGCTGGACATTTGAAAACGAAACGTCGCCAATTGTGGGCGAACCGTGCACATTGGTCCAAATTCCTGAGACAGGTCGATTTTTGATTAGAGAGGGACACTTTTTGACCGCTTAAAAAGTTGTGACACAGCAACCCCCTAAGCGGAGTGGGTACCCTTATTAGTTTCTGAATAGGGAATATAGGTCATGTTATACATCATATTAATGTGAATTGAGAGGGTTTTTCAGAAATATATACTTTAGCATTTTGGACTTAAACCTTGCTAAAATACAAGCTGTTTTAAGTGGTGCCTGGCAATGCCATAGATATCAAAAACTGCCAAAGTATATTTGTTTTCGTTTCAGAATACCTTTTGCACCTGGAAATAGAAATTATTATTTTTACTTGCATGTTAGTTAACCAAATGTTCAAAATCTCCACCCCAACCTCCATACAATAATATAAGTTTGGTTCGAAACGGTGGCGTACATCCTGTAATATTGCAGGAGTTATTTATTGGCATTCATGGACTATACGCTGACGTAACTCTTGCAAGTACTCTGGCTGTGTAGCATATATCTTGTTTTTTAAATGACCCCATAAGAAAAAATCTAGCGGAGATAAATCAGGTGACCGTGCCGGCCATTCAATAAAACCTCCTCTCCCTATCCATGGATGTAGAAATCTACGATCCAGATATTGTCGAACTGGAGCAGCAAAGTGTGGAAGAGCCCCATCTTGCTGAAATATCAAGTGTTCTTCCAGATAGTGTTCATTATTCTCAATAACCTCTGTCAACATTGGGTCTATATGGTCTTCCAGTAATTGAAGATACATCTCTCCTGTTATATTACCTGGTAGGAAAAAAAGGCCAACAATGTGGTCGCCTAAAGCTCCAGCACCAACATTCAGTTTCTCCGGATTCTGTGTGTGAGTTTCGTGCAATAATCTGGGATTAGAATCAGCCCAATAACGGCAATTGTGACGGTTTACAGTACCGTTTAGATAAAACGAGAATTCATCAGAAAAGCAAATATTAAACAGGAACCTCGGATCATTGGCCGCTCGCTCACTCATCAATTCACAAAATTCCAGTCATCGGTCACCATCTTCTTCATTAAATTATTGTGTCAGGTGGATTGTAATGTATACATTCAATGTACATACATTTTTTAAAATTAACTTTAAATGTTCACTGATAGTTTTAAAGTTGGGATTACCGAGATCGTAATTACCTTGGGGTGCTATCTTTTCACTCTGTGATTTTGACAAATCACTTTCATTATTCTCCACTGCAACATTTTCTTGTTCTCCGTCGAGAACTTCCGTACTTTGAAACTCGAGATCATTGTTCAATAAAATCCTTGAATCTCCTGAAAAAGGGGCAAATTTTTAAAAAAATTTCCTTTACTAATGAAGAAATAATATTAGATAAAAAATTGTAATATACCATCTACAGATCTTGAATCATATGCGGCAAATTTATCCATGGTGCTCGGATTCTTGCTGCTAGGATCCCGGGGCAAATATTCTCATCTAATGAGGTGCTGAGTCAAGTCAAGTCAAAGTAGGACATACATTTGCAGAGAAAATAATTATTAAAAAGGTAAAGGAAAAGAGGGAAACCATGGACCCTAACCCCATCTGTATTAGTATTAATAGGCAGGTTTTTTAAATAGGAAAAATTATTGAAGGCCCTATTTTCTTCAAACGGGCTAATTTTTTGTCCGTCAGACAGAATCAAAACTCTTCATCGATGAAGGCCTCTATTTTCGTTTGCGAACAAATTAACCATGGTGATTAGCTTCTGCCTCTGACTGTACGACCATTTTGGGATAAAGAGAGGCATTCCTGTAAAAAATCCTGCAAATTATCCGTTTTACTTCATAAACAAAGATATCTACATGATTTCCAGGAGGGGCCATTTGGGTTGAAACACAGTTTTCATATTGGTCTCTGTGATGTTCAATTGTTTTTTGTCCCCTCACCATATTTAAACGCACATAGCATGTAAACTATTTAGTTGCACATAAAAGTATATATACGATATGAGAACAAACAAATATTTATTACTTAAAATTGCTCTGGTTGCTTATTTCATATCAAGTTCAACTCTTGGCAATGGTTAAGTTGAATGAAATTAAGCGTTAATTAAAAATAAATGACATTACTATAATACAAGAGATACAATAGTCCTTCAATTTTGAGCACATTTAAGTACATGGAATGGTATATAGTTTTCATTTTCATGTTAAATAACTATTCATTTTTTCCATTGCGAATCAAATCCTGCAGCTGTATCAGAATCGGAATCCTGGGTACCAAAGTGTATACTGGTTCCTCTAACTTGCTTGGGTGTTGTTGGAGTACTATTTGAGGTATTACTCGATGAATATTTCGACTTTTTTCTACCGATGTAACCTTTAGGTGCTTGCATTATTTCCTAAAACGAAAAAAGTTTTTCTATTAAAAATGGGAAAACACGTGGATCTATATACCTCATCAATATCCCTTATGAATTTGCATGAAAATTAAGCCATTTTACATAATTATAATATATAAAAAAAATAAACGATATACCTGATTATTAATATTGTCCGCCGAACCCCAACCTTTGTGAATTTTGTCTGAATTACTGTCTAAGGGGTTCACAGATCCACCACCCACTCCTAAGAAATTACTGAATGCTTCTGTGGTTTTTTTCACACGGACGTTCAATGATCCGATTCGAAGAAATCCCAGATCTTTATCTGTCAAACGAGAAAAGTTACCCCCAAAACACCAGATAAACCATTAACTCACCAGACTGCTTTTTTCCTCGTTTAATTTCTGTAAATATAGATTTTGAAATGTTTACTCCGAAATTTCTTTATTTTACCTTTAACCATTTAACATGCAGCACAAAATCTAATGATGAAGGATTTTTACAATTGAAGCACAAGCACTCTATAATTTATAAATCGAAGAGAAAAGATCCCCAAAGCATTCGTAAAATTTATTGAGGATACATAAGAACTTATAAAATACTTAGATATGGCTACAATAATATATAAAAGAATAAATGCTACATAACGAAATAATCAACTCAACAAACACGCTGTTGGACGTTTTTTAAAGTCTCTAAGTAGAGAAAAGCTGGAAAAAATATAATTCATTAAAAGCATCGATTGAAAATATGAAACACCGCTGTTAATGAGTTAGTTAAGAAAGACGAGCAGCAAGTAATAAGAAAGAATAAACAAACATAACAAAGTATAGCAAGAAAGTACAAATTAAATTCCACTTAAAAAGTTGTGAAACTCAGTGTAGAAAAACTTCGAGCCTTCCATAATCATATGCATCGAAAACACGAAATAAAATTGAGTATGAAAGACTCTTTCCAAAGTTACCATATAAAACGTGCATAAATAATAGAACATTCTATCAATCATATATAACAGATATTCATTTCTGTATCTGATAATGACCAACGTGTACCTTACGAGGCATTTCGAAACTACCTTTAGTATATGCTTTTAGGAAAGTTCCCCTTCGTGATAAGGATTTTCTAAGAACATGCATGCGATCAACACCGCTGTACTCACTTCGAACATTGTTCTTCGGTCCTGTTTGCTCTTTGGCTAAGAGGTAAAATTCGGGTGTGCGGCCGCTATAATCTCGTAAATTCGAGTTGGCTTCTAGAAAATACAAAGATATTTAGAATTAGCAAACAGTTGGAGATCGATCCATCCCCAGTTACATGGGCGCGGGAAGAGGTGGTGTTTACAGCCAAATGGTCTGATGGAAAGGAAGGTAAAGGAAATATGAATTGCGTAATTAATTATAACAATAAAACTAAAAATACTACGATAGTATAATTCATTATTTCAACAATTCAGTAGTATTGCAAAGACCAAGACAATCATATCAAAGATATTCAAAGATGACAATGACAATCGATCTTTTTAGACAAAATGTCATCATTGCAGAACCAATAAAATTTTAACAAAGCGACATGTGATCACTTGAATATTTGCCACTTACGAGGCAGTTCATCTACATCATCGACACGTCTCAAAGTTGCTAACTTTGAATGTGACACTGGAGAAAAGATGCTGAAGTGTCACATGATCAATGTTCAAGCGTCGTATGTTCATTTTATCCTCTTTGCGACTCTTTCATCAGAGTAGTGACATTCATATATTTATTCTGATTTTCGCATTGCGGCAAAGGTTCATTTGATTGAACTGATAATATAGCCGAACTTTGTGTAAATTGATGTCAATAAATATTGACGGATCGACAAATATTGATATTATCTACCGTCCTTGCCTAAAATATGTCCAAAGAATTGTGATGACTAGGCCCTGCTTTAAGTGCATAATGAAATTCTATATGTACATGTGAGGAAGGAAGAAGAGAAGGTAAAAGATATTAAAATATTTTGAAAAATGACACAGAAAAATGTCCTCTGATTTAAATATCACTTGAACGAATCGCGTATTGGGGCATAAGGTTCCCTTGATTATTAACATTTACCGAAATCAATACTTACTATAGACTTCGATAAGCAACTTGAAAATATTCTTATGGCCAAATTGGGCTGCTATGTGAAGTGGCGTGTAACCCTAGAAAATAAACAACTACATAGTTCAACTTAAACTTTCATGTTATGGTCAAAGATGATCAATTCAATAACTTAGTATCGTGAGCGAAACGAATGATTTAAAATCAACTAGAGAATTATTCAAGCTTTACTAAAACCTGTTAATGATGAACATATCAATATGTAAGAGGCTAGTATAGATCGACTGGCCAAGTCTCTGACTACAGAATTCGGACGCTTAAAATAAGCTTTGCAGCAGAACGAAAAAAAGATATTTAACTTAGCGTTGCGCAAATAATTGTGAAATGAAATTATCGGAGGATAATTTTTTCGTCCCGTTTTATATCCTCTAATTCTCTTTCGAAATCACGTTACACAGTTTATCACATTTTTCAATTGATTTTGATAGTTCACATTTGTTACTATGACAACAATTGTCTATGAAATAAAAATTTTTGGGGAGTGTTTCAGGTATGGCACCCGGAATGGCAGAACATGACACGGGGACACAGTAAAATCGGTAATCAGAAAGACACCAAGCGATACAAATTCAAGTATTTACTGACAGATTTAATGGATAAAATTAGGTGCACGTTCAAACAAACACAGCGTTTCAATTATGTGAATAAGCAAGGTTCATGATTCATTATTGTCATTATTGTATTGAATATAAGTATTTGTAAAATTGTAATAAGTGAACTTACTTATGATAAGATGTATAAGATCTTCAATTCAATCTTCTCATTGTTCTCAATTCAACAGTTCAAATAACTGTCGACGAAACATTCAGTTACTTCATATGCAACAGTACGCTCAAAACCGAAGTGTTAATAACTACCGTGGGTTAAAAAACTCAAGACCTATCGACTGTCATAATTGGATCCTTCGCCCTGTAATTACCCCTTTCCCGATGTTCCGTGGCAGGTGCCAAACGGATGAAGAACGAGTTCAGTCATAGGGGGCAACGTTGATGATGATACCGATGATTAAATATCGAAACGTGAGATGAATTATCGATTCCGATCACGCGTTTGGATCGCCGATTAAGTAACCGCTTTCAGAAAAATATGACCACCTATGCAGGTGGAGGAACCAAACGTCGTTATCTGAACCGGAGTGAAAACGAAACTTAAATCGCACATTATTTATTAATTATGTATGTATTTATAGAGTATTTATTTATTCAATTTTGTGAGTACTGAGTAGGTGGTGCAATTTAAATTAATGCTAAATTTCGCGATTTTGATGAAAAAGTAGGGAATAAAATGCAAGGTCGAATAGTAGAATCAAGTCAAACAATGTGTTAAAGAATATCCATGAAAATTTGTGAGGAAATAAAAAGTTCATAAAATTTCAACTTGGTTTCTTTCCACATAATAATACACTCTGATTAAAATTACGAACGTATTTCTGCTGCACTTTCGTTAAATTATAAAATATTTACTTTACCCAAAATATCAAAAGTTTTATTTCTAAATAATGGTTATCCGAATTAGATTAGAGAAGAAGTACCCGCTTTATTACTTTGCAAATATGTTTAAACTTTGGCAACACTTTTCAGCAAAATCATGATAATATTCATTTTGAAGTTTCGCCCTAAATACCTGAAATTGTCTTAGCAAACCAAAAATAGAAAAAAATTGTAGAAAATCGCCTAATAAAGCCGAAATTTCCTAAAATAACCGAAATTGCCAAAAATAGCCCAAAATTGTCCTAATAGCCCAAAAAGGATGAAATTATCGAACATAACCTAAAATAGCGGAGATTGCCAAAAATAACACAAAATCGTCGAAAATTGCCCAAAATAAGTTGCCTGAAATAACTAGGGGTAGCTCAAAATTGCCCAAAATAGTCAAAAATAGCCGAAATTTCCCAAAATAGCCTATAATGACCAAAATTTGCCTCAAAAGCTTAAGAAGGCTAAAATTGCCAAAAACAAGCCCAAAATTATCCTAATAGCCCAAAATGGCTGAATTTATCGAACATAACCTAAAATAGCCGAGATTGGCTAATATAAACTAAAATTGGTTTGAAGCTTTCGCGGCCGTCGTTCGATGTAGAATACTGTTTTCCGGTGTATTGGCCGCAACCACTCATGCCAGCGAAACGTCAGGAAGTGATTCCAAAACGACGGCCAATACACCGAAGAAACAGTATTCTACATAAACTAAAATTGCCCAAAATAGCCGAAACTGCCTAAAATATCCGAACATTGCTGGAAATAGGCAAAATTTTCGAAAATTGGCTAAATATCAAAACTGCATAAAATAGCCCAAAATAAGTTTAGGCAAACTTGTGCATTTTGCGGCATTAAATAGGTTCCTTCGGTTCGTTACATTTTTTTTATTGTAATCAATCAAGCGTGGTATAAAATTTTGCATTGGAATAAAAACTAATTTTATTGAGCATAGCACGGTAATTGTCGATGAAATGATTACTCGATTATCTAAAGGGGTCTACTGAGAGCCAACCCAACCGTCAACCTTCAAAATCGTTCGGTTAATGAGTTTCCAACTCAGGCCAAGAGTTGACCCTCAAAAGTGCCAACTTTTACCCCTAACTCCTGACCTCCCATCATAGTCATAAAACACAGGGTGAGTTTTTAACTTGAGACATGCAAATTACTCTGAAAGGACGCAATATCGGGGAAAATGTTTGAGACTAAAATTGTAAGGTTTCGAGGGGAACTTAGATGACGAGCTTGAATTTTACCTTGAACCTCGTTTTCAAAGTCAAATGAGGGTCAACTTGGATTTTTCAAATGGGAACAACTATGTTTTTCTACGGATTCCCAATCTGCGTGAAAAGTTACGATTTTTTATGCGAAGTTTTTTGAAAGAGTCTAGTTTTTCCGGTTGTGGGCGCAAGATTTTAGGAAGGTTTGTTCTTGAATTTGTTTGGAGGACTCCATACTACCGTAAACTCTACATAACCAAAGGCTATTTCCAAAATTTTCTTGAAAAAACGCTTTCTTATCAATGTGTGGAGTTCACAAGTGACATAACTGAGAATCTTCCGAAAAATCCTGAACTTTTAATCAATAGAGGCTACCATTTAGAACAATAGCGCGTTGTACTGGGGCAAGTATGAGTCCCTTCAAACAAATTCAAGAACAAACCTTTCCGTAAATTCAAGTGTCCTCTACTATGAAAACAAGACATTTTTGGAAAAAATTTTCCCATAAAAAATCAAACTTTTCACAGACAGATTGTGAATCTGTAAACAAAAACAGGGCTCCTATTCTGAAAAATACAAATTGACCTTTCCTTGACTCTTTTGAAAAAAAATGGGTCCACACAAATACAAGGTCGTCATCTAGCTTCCCCTCGAAACCTTACAATTTTGTCTCAAACACTTTCTTCCATATTGCAGTTTTTTCGAGTAATTTGCATGTCTCAAGTTAAAAGATTCACCCTATGCAATTCCCTGCAATTACGATATACAGTCTCCCATTGCATTAATCTGAATTGAAAAATGGAAAGCGAAAGAACGACAACCTCTGTTTTCAAACACTCGTAATGGTTTTTCCAGGTGTAATTTTTTTCAATTTAGTTGCGAGTTGGAAACTGAATTGTTCGTCAGTAGACCACTTTAACTAACTATCGGTGATAATCCAAAGAAAATATGTTGAAAACAGATTATATTCAAAAGAGCAAAGAAAAAAAAATGAAGATTTTTCAGAAAACATAAAAGTGGCAATATTTCGAAAATAAAAAAATTTTATTGGGATTATGTTGAGGTTATTCGATTGATCTGAATCTCATCTACCTCCAGTGTCATTGTAGTGTGTTATTTACGTGATAGATATAAAATGTAAAGTAGTTTTCAATGAGTTAATTTATTCATTTTATATTATACTATCATACTACCTGATGGGATTTATTTCGTACAGTTCTTCATTTCAATCAACACGTCATAACGTTATTGCATATTTGAAAAGTTTGTGCTGTTTTCTAAATGGAATGATTCCAGAATAACATTCCTCAAAATAATTCAATGTTACTTGCATCGTAAAATATTTTTTCATGGGATATCAAATGACTATTTCAATGCATATAATATGAAATATCACAAATGCACAAAGTATTCCATTAGTCGAAAATCTTCCAGAATTTTATCATTGAATCCACATCTCGGCATATTTTCTCCATTAATGATTCCAGATGTTCCATCATCCGATATATCAATCCAACAATATAACTGACTCTTAATGGGTATTAAGAAACGGAATTTCCAATCGTAGATTAGAAATAATAAGCTTTTTGGTACTCTCCAGATGGTTGAACTGTTATTCGTTATTAAATTAATTTTTTCATTAATTTAAATTATATCGATTCCATTTGTTTATCTGTCTTATCCACAACGATTGTTAATATGGGTAAATATGATGAATTTTAGCAGTCCCTCAAAATGAGTCAAATACGGAACATCAATTGGCATATAATCCGATAGTTAATAATATTTTCTCTCAAAATACATCCAGTTTTATTATATGAGGGATAATGTCTGTAGATGTATTCATGTTCTTAAAAACAGTGGTTAGATGCCAATGTAATTTATATTTTTCTATATACAGATATACATACGTCAAGTAGTGAAAACAAAAAAACCGAGTTGTTGACGATAAAAATATCTTTGTAGGTATGTTGAGAAATAAATATAAAATCTTTTTCAATTCGTAAATTATGTGTTATTAATTTATTAATCGAACAGAAACTCCAAGCTTCCTTTGCCATTTCCACTGAACAAAAATAAAATGCCAGATACTCAAATAATAATTACTATCTGTATGAAGTAAATTTTTAACTCCCAATTGTAAACACACAAAATTCATTAACTGTATTCTATATGCCAAAAAATAGACAAATTCGTTTCAGTTTTCAGCCATAACACTTTTCGTGTTCATATGGCCGTCCATCTGTCGGCAAGCTTTTACCTATTTATATTCGACCCCAACTTTTTCGTCAACTAATTCGACGGGATTATCCAGAATGGTGTTAAAAACGTGCTCGCAAGCTACAAACATCGCCGACTTTTTCATCCCCGTGGATTTGCGCGACTTGACACTAATAAGCCCCAGTTATGCGGCTCTACAAGTGTACGCTTGTCATAAACAAAGCTCGATCCGTTTTTATTAATGTCCGATCGGGGCGGAATGCGCGGCATTTAAAAACGTAGTCTGTTTTGATGAGTCGACGTATAGGTAGACGTACGTTCCGCTACCGCGGTACCGCGCCGCGTATTATGCCAGACATGTGTCGAAAATGGGCGACAGTCGCCCGTCTACAAATTTTTTTCCGTTGAATTATGCCTTTCGGTGGTCCTTTGACGATGGGGAAGCTACCGGATTTTAGGACGTCGTGAAACGAATAACAAACCCGACGAACCTTTTGAAAATCGCCGAAATTATTATAAGCCGGCAACGTTTTATGAATTGATCATCTTCATTATTGAATAACTTTAACTTACCCCATTCTGTGCGGCGCCGATGAAAAGTACCGAGAAACAAAAACAACTGTCAGTATATTCAAATATATGAATCACCGAAAATCAATATAAAGATAAAAAATACGATCAAAAAAACTCGTTAATGACGGCCGTTTAAAATATGTGTAAACATAATAATAAACCATATAAATACGTTCGGTGAAATTTACGGCCTCGTAAAAGCTCCTCCGATGGTCAGTCAGTCGATCAAACTGACGGTACGAACAGGTGCGTCGAAAAACGACCAAAACCCCGTAATCAGTCTCGATTACTTGTAATAACATTAAAAGATCTGTAATTTAACGAACGAAATTATCGTCGACCGAATCGGAGCCATTTATTAGCGCCGAAACTGTGAATTGATCCCGATACCAAAAAAAAAGAGATTAATTAAATTTCGCCCGATATTAAAATTCTTATTCGGTTGCAGGTGTCGCGAAAATAATTTCCGAATCTACAATCTAAGATCAAATGGCGGAGGTGCTTGGAATAACATTTTCACGAGCAGAAAATTCGACACGAAACACGCTATTGTTGTACGGAAACCTAGACACGGAATCGTGTTACGGTAGTTTGTCAACATGACAATAAGTACATAAACGCTTTGTATTTCATATTTCTTTCTCCACGGAATTTTGATGGGTTTATGTCTATTGGCTGTGTATCAAGTCAGTGAATAGAGAGTATAAATAGAACAGTTGTTCCCTGTATTTGGATAGGAAATATAAGCTACTTCATTATTGATGAATGAATTTTTTAATGTGTTGTACGTTCGTTTTTGTATATTTATTAATTTACACGCCAATCTCGATCAATCTCGCAATTGATGATCATGTTCATCTAAAAACAAGAGCGTGTTTCATATTTTTCGTGTGAAATTGTCATTTTAATTGAAAAATGAAGGAAAAATCGTCATCTGAAAGAGAAGTGGATAAAATTTCTCACCGTTCGAGAATTTACATCTACTTTGTAAGTACCGGCAAAAGCTTTTATTATCTCTGCATTTCCATGTTTTGCTCCCCAATGCAAGACGGTCTGAAAAAAAGAAATTATTCGCGACAAAATATATTATAAGGGTTTTGCAACGTAGCGTCCCCATTTGATTTGTTTATTAAAAAAGCTCACACACACCTAGTCACTAGCCCAGCCCGTCTCAGTTCACTTACTAAATCAACAGTTCACCTAGTCCTATAAAGTTCAGATATGATTGCAACAAATTACGACAATATGCCGTTTAAGCGCAGAAACGTTTGACACATTTCCCTTTTCCGTTCGAATATACAGAAACGGACGGATAAGAAGAGAATTTGGAATATGCTACGTGGGCTAAAGCAAGATCGTCGCGGATACGTCTTGTACAAGTTGTATCTGATAAGACGAGCAAGACGGCAGACTTGTACGTAAGTAATTCATTTCGCTAAAGTATATTACGTTACGTACAAGTGGGTTTTTCACCCCCGCTGGGAACGCTACGACGCACATTTTATGGGCATCGAAGGTTGTTTTTCTAATACTTACGTACTGCGAGACGTCCAAGACAATGACCGGTACCACGTCGAAAAAGAACATGAAACATAGGAAGATAATAAATTTAGTGAACTTACATAATAATATATCAAGAATAAATAGGAAATATACCGTAATCGGGGGAAAAAGGGGAATACAGGCGCCAAGGAATGCGATTCGACGTGAGTTTTTCTAACGAAAGACAGGAGAAAAAATTTCAGTTTTGTTTTTTTTTAATCTCGAGGAGGTTGTTCTTCAGATATCTTTTCGTATTCGTATTCATTTAGCAGATATTTTTAAACTGCTGTAAAAAAGGTTTAACGAACTTTTAAGGTATTTTGCGAGTTGAGCATAATTTCCAAATGATTCTTTTTTAATTAACAGTAAAATGAAATATACATACGTCTCAGATAAGTTTTGCACTACCACAAATTTCCAGAATATTTCAACTAATGTTTTACGATTTTCAAAGAATATAACAAATGCCAATCGATTCTGACGGAATTTCTTTCACTGTTATAAGAAGGTCAAACGAACTAGTTAACATTCTAAACATTCATAGATTTTCAAAAGAAATCCCAGATTTATACCGATTTTGCACGAAATTTTTTCAATAATTCTAAAAATGAAGAACGTTATCGAACTCTTGAGAAATCTCTCAATTAAACAACATTTACACGAATTTCAATAAATCTTTCGGAAACTTAAAAGGTTTGTAATTGAAATACCAAAAATTTCTATTGAACTCTTGAATCTTGTGAGAACTCCGAAGGAAATTTCTATGAACAACCTCGGAATTTCCGAAAAATTAAAAAAGATTCAGAAAAGACTTTTCGAAGTGTTGTTAGAAATCAGAAAGAAAAATACCAAATTACAAAGAACGTGTGGAGCTTCAAATCCTTACTGTTTCACGTTCTTTCAATTTTTGTATCGCTAATGTTGAGCTCTTTCTCAGAATTTATTTTTTTCCTCTGCTCTACACTGTCAGCGCGGTACTTCGGTAATTAATCGTATTGCAACTTATTTTTCATACGACATTACTGACACTTTCCTCCTTCCTTGGAGGGAAGAAAGGACCTCCCAAGGGAGGTAAAGTAAAACGCGGAAAGTAAAAGCTTTTTCCTCCCGCGTCAACGACGAATTGAACGGAAAAAATGACGTAACACGTCATGTGGCATGGGAATATCAACACGTACTTGATTTTCAACGAATATTTGAAAATTGAGATTCTAAAAGGAAAAAACTTTTTCAGGACTATACTTGTTATATCGTATGAAAAATCATATACAGGTGGGCCAACGAAAACGAAAAGAACCATTATTTGTATAGTACAAATGGTATTAGACAAAAACGCTCGGATTTTCCTTTTGAGTTTTAGGAAACGTGGAATAGTTCCCAGACATATTTCGGATAGAACTAAATCTATTTTCAATCTTTCTGATGATTTTTTTCATAATTCTGTTGAAGTTCAAAAGTTAGGTATTGAAGTGAAAATAATACTTTGTCCACAGAGAACAATATTACAATAAAACAGATTATTCATTTTGAAAGAGAACTACAATAATCAATTCAAATGGCCGAATATCTACTTCCCAACAATATCCTCGAAAATTTTATTGTTTACAAGAAGAATTTCAAGTAAGCTAAACGAATTAACATCAAGAAGCTAGAAAAACTTACATCACAACGTCTTCATAGTCTACACACGAAACCATCATGGCTTAAAAACTTAAGTACCATTTCTATTCCTGATGATGCACAAAACATTCTTTCCCGAGGTCCTAAATTCTGTTTTCCACCAACGAAGAAGGACATTTCTTATCAGAGAATAATGTGTGACGTTGAAACTGCTATACTGGAAGATCTTAAAAATTCGGTTCGAGCTCAGGCGACAAACAATATCACCAACTTCCATTTCAAAAACTCTCTGGACTTCAAATTCGTCAACTACCTACACTTCAAGACAAAAAAATTCATGAGAGAAAACCCAGATATTTTGGTTGTGGAAGCAAATAACGGAATGTTTATCAAAAACTCCAATCATCAAAAATGTGAAGAACTGGTCAATGATTCAAATGTACATTCAACAGAAATATCGAATTTTTGTGAGAATGTGGTGAATGTTTTCTTGTGATGTAATAACAAGACAATCATCGACATAACGTCTATATATGAAAATGTTTAGATCGAATTTGTAATGACATTCTCCTCGAAATATTCCATCACTAGTTGTGCTATAGTACTAGATAAAGGATCCCATAGCTACGCCTCTGATTTGCTGGTAGAAAAATCTTTATATTGAAAAAATTTGTTCCAAGTACAAATTGAATAACATCTTTGAATATTGATTCAGGAATATCTGTGTGATTTTTAATTTGGTTCCATCTATGTGAAATTATAACTGTATCAAATTTAATGGTATGTTGGTGTAAAGAGAAACGATGTCAAAAGAGTATAATTTGTGTCTGTCTAATGTTATATTATTGAGTTGGGATTTCAGATGAAGGAATTTTTATGGAATGGATTTGGTTAATAATATTTTTTCAAAATATTTGATAAAAATTTAGATAATTTGTATAAGAGTGATTGGGTGTAGCTTACTATAGGTCTTAGCGGAGAAATCTGAATACGATTTACAACTCGCTCATGATGAATGAATACAGATTTTCATGACAAACATACAGGTCTCAGTTATCAACATTAATTTATATTATGTTTAAAATTAAAGCGTATATTCCCTATTTTTATTGATACTTGACGAAGAAACTTTCTTTACGTCTGTAACCGAAAATAAAGTTGATTTTCTGATTCTCTGTGGCCAAACTAATATATATATATAGCATAATATTTACTTATTTTAATGTCCTAAACACATGCCATTCGGGGCGCAAGAGCGTCTTGGTTCCGGCGTAGCTTCCGCCATAAAAGTTGATGCCAAGACTAGCAGACCAAAGAGAACGGACTTGAAGAACTTCATTATGATATTTTCAAGTTTGCCTTGGCTGAAACTTTGTGATACATGACAGAAAGGACTTTCTTTTTATAGTTTGAAGTTCCATCAAAACTTCCTGGTGATAATTAGAAAGATTATCAGATATGATAATAAATATTTCCTTGTTATTTACAATACAAGCGACAGGAATCGGGGAAAAAGTTCTAAAAATAAGGGATAGATATCCCTTATCTCAGTTAATTTCATCTCTTACGAATGATGCAGATGTAGTTCCAATTATTTTGTATTTTACACTTCACTATCTGACTATTATGTATCCAATATGTCCAAAGAGGGAACTTGTGTTACTTTTGTCGAACATATCGGTTTGGCAAGCTTTCAATAAAAGAATGCACATATCTGGTTTTAGAAGAACGCAATATAGAGCATTTTCTTTACAGACAAAATAAAGGAACAAATAAAATATAAAGAAATAAATTTATCTAATTTAACATAATTTGATAATTTTTTTGTAACTGTTATATTAGCAGGAAGATAGTTCAACAAAATTGAAACCGCATTTCTAATAAATCTCAGGAAAATGTATGTCTGATTACGAAATATCACATCGATCAATCAGCAAATATGTCAACACGAATTAACGAGGTGGCTTATAGGGCATTATTGATTTCTTGGAAAATACCAAAGTATCTGTAGATTCTGAAGAAATTCCCTCAGCATTTCACAAAAGTTAAAAATCCGAAAATTTCTTATACATAAAAGAAAGAAAAATAAACTATAAATTATTGCCGTATTATGAAGATTAATTTGGTGTTATCTGGGAACTCGGCATTGTATTATTGGGTATTGTTTTCCAACAATAGACGCCTTTTTGCCGAGTTCCCAGATAACACCAAATTAATCTTCATAAAAGAAATAGAATGTTCGATTTAACCGCTATAGACTGTTATATACCGTTATATACATTATTGTTCCAATAAAACATGTTTTAGTGAAACGTAAACCAGATGGATATCTTTCTCATACATTTTATAGAAAAGAAACACATACCAACCGTTATTTAAATGCCCTATCACACCACCATCCGGCTCAACTATTTTCGGTGGCTAAATCTTTAGCCCATCGATCAAAAACGTTGACTGATGAAGAAAACCTTTCATCAGAGATGAATCATCTAAAGGAAGTCCTAAAACGAAATAATTACAAAGAAAAATGATTCTGAGAGCGTTTCGATGTGAGAATATAACATGAAAGGAACAGTATTTCAGAAACGAAGAAAGCTACCTACATACATAATAAAGACCAGGATTAGACATTTATTACGCCGTTTCCAAATAAAAACTGTTTTCACAAAGTGTAGAAAAATTAGATTTCCTCAGATCACCAAAGATAGGATACTGTTAGAAAATCAGGGTTTTACGAACTTCGTTGTAGAGATTGTAATCTCCCTTATATAGGACAAACGAATTGAAGGATAAATGTAAGACGGGACGAACACAAGAATTCTGTAAGACAAAAAGACATGAGATCGTCTTTAGCAAATCATGTTATGACAACCGACCATACAATCGATTTCGAAAAAACAAGAACCATATCCTGTAGCGAATGTTTGAATACGCGAATTTTACGAGAAGCTATCGAAATTGAAAAGAATCCACATAATTTGAATAATCGGGATTATATTTCAAAAAATCGATATTTACAACCAACATCCAATTCTCCAGTTGTTGAAGCTCCTATAAGAAGAGTTTCGACAAGACGCCGACATCGAATTTAACATTTCTTTTCGAGTTAACTTATCTTCCTTTCAAATGTCGTTATTTATCAAAAAGAAATAAAGTGTTCTGACGAGGGTGGGTGATCCCGTCCAAACGTAAAAACCGTAATTTACTTACGAAGTATTTCAATTTTCACACGGGATATGCCAAAACAATGTTTCGAACATCATATACCCGTGACAACATTTGTGAAAATACTGAATGTTTTATATATCCATTTACATTGATTTATATATACAGGCTGGACATTTGAAAACGAAACGTCGCCAATTGTGCGAACCGTGCACGTTGGTCCAAATTCCTGAGACAGGTCGATTTTTGATTAGAGAGGGACACTTTTTGACCGCTTAAAAAGTTGTGACACAGCAACCCCCTAAGCGGAGTGGCTACCCTTATTAGTTTCTGAATAGGGAATATAGGTCATGTTATACATCATATTAATGTGAATTGAGAGGGTTTTTCAGAAATATATACTTTAGCATTTTGGACTTAAACCTTGCTAAAATACAAGCTGTTTTAAGTGGTGCCTGGCAATGCCATAGATATCAAAACTGTTAAAGTATATTAGTTTTCGTTTCAGAATACCTTTTGCACCTGGGAAATAGAAATTATTATTTTTACTTGCATGTTAGTTAACCAAATGTTCAAAATGTCCACCCCAACCTCCATACAATAATATAAGTTTGGTTCGAAACGGTGGCGTACATCCTGTAATATTGCAGGAGTGATTTATTGGCATTCATGGACTATACGCTGACGTAACTCTTGCAAGTACTCTGGCTGTGTAGCATATATCTTGTTTTTTAAATGACCCCATAAGAAAAAATCTAGCGGAGATAAATCAGGTGACCGTGCCGGCCATTCAATAAAACCTCCTCTCCCTATCCATGGATGTAGAAATCTACGATCCAGGTATTGTCGAACTGGTGCAGAAAAGTGTGGAGGAGCCCCATCTTGCTGAAATATCAAGTGTTCTTCCAGATAGTGTTCATTATTCTCAATAACCTCTGTCAACATTGGGTCTATATGGTCTTCCAGTAATTGAAGATACATCTCTCCTGTTATATTACCTGGTAGGAGGCCAACAATGTGGTCGCCCAAAGCCCAGCACCAACATTCAGTTTCTCCGGATTCTGTGTGTGAGTTTCGTGCAATAATCTGGGATTAGAATCAGCCCAATAACGGCAATTGTGACGGTTTACAGTACCGTTTAGATAAAACGAGAATTCATCAGAAAAGCAAATATTAAACAGGAAACCTCGGATCATTGGCCGCTCGCTCACTCATCAATTCACAAAATTCCAGTCATCGGTCACCATCTTCATTAAATTATTGTGTCAGGTGGATTGTAAATGTATACATTCAATGTACATGATTTTTAAAATTAACTTTAAATGTTCACTGATAGTTTTAAAGTTGGGATTACCGAGATCGTAATTACCTTTGGGTGCTATCTTTTTACTCTGTGATTTTGACAAACCACTTTCATTATTCTCCATTGCAACATTTTCTTGTTCTCCGTCGAGAACTTCCGTACTTTCAAACTAGAGATTATTGTTGAATAAAATACTTGAATCTCCTGAAAAAGGAGCAAATTTTAAATAAATTTCCTTTACTAATGAAGAAAAAATATTAGATAAAAAATTGTAATATACCATCTACAGATCTTGAATCATATGCGGCAAATTTATCCATTGTGCTCGGATTCTTGCTGCTAGGATCCCGGGGCAAATATTCTCATCTAATGAGGTGCTGAGTCAAGTCAAGTCAAAGTAGGACATACATTTGCAGAGAAAATAATTATTAAAAAGGTAAAGGAAAAGAGGGAAACCATGAAGCCTAACCCCATCTGTACTAGTATTAGTAGGCAGGTTTTTTAAGTAGGTAAAATTATTGAAGGCTCTATTTTCTTCAAACGGGCTAATTTTTTGTTCGTCAGGCAGAATCAAAACTCTTCATTCATGAAGGCCTCTATTTTCGTTTGAGAACAAATCACCCATGGTGATTAGCTTCTGACCATTTTGGGATAAAGAGAGGCATTCCTGTAAAAAATCCTGCAAATTATCCGTTTAACTTCATAAACAAAGATATCTACATGATTTCCAGGAGGGGCGATTTGGGTTGAAACACAGTTTTCATATTGGTCTCTGTGATGTTCAATTGTTTTTTGTCCCCTCACCATATTTAAACGCACATAGCATGTAAACTATTTAGTTGCACATAAAAGTATATATACGATATGAGAACAAACAAATATTTTATTACTTAAAATTGCTCTGGTTGCTTATTTCATATCAAGTTCAACTCTTGGCAATGGTCAAGTTGAATGAAATTAAGCGTTAATTAAAAATAAATGACATTACTATAATACAAGAGATACAATAGTCCTTCAATTTTAAGCACATTTAAGTACATGGAATGGTATATAGTTTTCATTTTCATGTTAAATAACTATTCATTTTTTCCATTGCGAATCAAATCCTGCAGCTGTATCAGAATCGGAATCCTGGGCACCAAAGTGTATACTCGTTCCTCTAACTTGCTTGGGTGTTGTTGGAGTGCTATTTGAGGTATTACTCGATGAATATTTCGACTTTTTTCTACCGATGTAACCTTTAGGTGCTTGCATTATTTCCTAAAACGAAAAAAGTTTTTCTATTAAAAAAGGCAAAACAGGTGGATCTATATACCTCAACAATATCCCTTATGAATTTGCGTGAAAATGAAGCCATTTTACATAATAATAATATATAAAAAACAAACGATATACCTACCTGATTATTGATATTGTCCGCCGAACCCCAACCTTTGTGAATTTTGTCAGAATTACTGTCTAAGGGGTTCACAGTTCCGCCACCCACTCCCAAGAAATTACTGAATGCTTCTGTGGTTTTTTTCACACGGACGTTCAATGATCCAATTCGAAGAAATCCCAGATCTTTATCTGTCAAACGAGAAAAGTTACCCCCAAAACACCAGATGAAACATTAACTCACCAGACTGCTTTTTTCCTCGTTTAATTTCTGTAAATATAGATTTTGAAATGTTTACTCCGAAATTTCTTTATTTTACCTTTAACCATTTAACATGCAGCACAAAATCTAATGATGAAGGATTTTTAAAATTGAAGCACAAGCACTCTATAATCTATAAATCGAAGAGAAAAGATCCCCAAAGCATTCGTAAAATTTATTGAGGATACATAAGAACTTATAAAATACTTAGATATGGCTACAATAATATATAAAAGAATAAATGCTACATAACGAAATAATAGTGGTAGAGACTTTCATTGATCCAAATAAATTTGAAAATTTATTAACGTTTTAAAGTTTTAACTGTGAAAAGATTGGTGGTACTACCACACTATGTCATCTAGAAGTGACACTTGTTTATCTTGTATTGTTATTTGAACAATATTATTAAAATTTTTGTTGGATATACTATGAATGTTGTGAATCGTTTTTGTATTGAAAAAGTTGTTTCAAAACTGTTTGCACTTGAAGTTTCTAACCGTCTTAATTACTTGAAATTTAATATTTGTTTTACTGAGGATAAATCGAATTTAGTTTCCGATTTGACTGATGTACTTTTAAAACTTAGGTTATTTCCATTCCTTTTCAACGTGATCTCTTTTTGGGTTATGATAAAGTATTGATTGATGATTTGTAAAATAAGAATACTATAAATCGAATTCGTTACAATAAAAAGTTGGTTAGAATTTTTAGTCTTTAAAATAAAAAAGACAACGTTCTATTGAACGGTGTGATAATTCGTTTACCGATAATCCGATTGTCTTGATGTTTTTTTCCAGATGATACTTCTTTGAATTTTATTTATCGTTCATTTGTGAGAAACGAATTTGTGATATTCCTTCCTCTTAAATCAAACTCTGTACTAAAACTCGTTGCATCTCTTTCTTGTTACTCAAATCGCAAGATAAGCCTTTGGGTAAACCAAAATCATATAAATCAATTAGTGTCCTGTCTGTTTTCATTGGAAATTTTGGAGAAATCAATGTATAATCGGCCATATAAAATTAATATGTCCTTTTTTGCACTGAATCAGTATGGTTTCTGCAAAATATCTTCAACTGAGGATGGAATTGAGTCTGTAGTTAATTTTGTTCTAAACCTAAATTAATAAAGAAAGATAAGATATAAGATATTGGTAATTTATGGTTGGTAAGTGTTGGCGCGTTCAGCGCCTCCTAGAAAAGGGTTTTGATAATTCTATGTTGGTGAGGTTAGATATATGTACGTCAAGAGAAATAAAGGAGTATTCGAAACAGTTGGTATATAATAGTGGCGACGAGGATGGGATTCCGAAATGACTAAGGACTCAATTGAAAAAGAAGTGGATCAGAAGACGGAGTTATTAAAAGAAAACACTGTGATGTCCCAAAATTCGCTTAGGAATCTGTCAGTCGGGAAGTTCAAGGAAGGGGCCGACTCCTGGTTACATTTTCAAATGAAGTTGAAAGATGAATTCAAATTATTCTAGGAAAATACCAAAATAATGTCTTCAGTGAAGGAATTGGTAAGGCCAAAAATTTCCAATGTTGGCTTAAGATAACTGAGGGCAAGAATCCAATTTATTTGAAAGCTAGGACACTACCTTTTGCCCTTCGCGATTTAGTAACGAAAGAATTATTAAAACTAGAGTCTCAAGGAATTTTGGAACGTACGACAGTATCAGAATGGGGAACTCCTATAGTTCCCGTTCTTCAATCAGGAAATAAGGTTAGAATCTGTGCTGATTACAAAAATACGGTGAATACCAGAATCGTTGATGATATATACCCTATCCCACATATCGACGAAATTTGTTCAAAATTAAACGGAGGGAAGTTATTTTGCAAATTAGACATTTCCCGAGCGTTTTTGCACCTACCGGTGACGGAGGAAACAGCGGTAATCCAAACAATAACAACTCACCTGGGTAATTTTAAAGTGAAACGATTATTTTTCGGAATAAAAAATGCACCTAGCATTTTCCAAAGGTATATTGATCAACTATTATCAATGTTACCGGGGGTAAGCGTGTTTTTCGACGATATTAAAATTCAAGGAAAAGACGAAAAAGAATTACTATACAGGTTGGATGGTGTCCTCCAAATTTTAGCAGAAAACGGTCTACGAGTCAATAAAGACAAATGTATTTTCATGTCTCCATCGATTAATTATCTAGGATTATTAATCGATAGTCAGGGAATACATAAAACTAGCGAAAAAATTGACGCTATACTAAAGTGTGAAGAACCGAAGGACATCGGTCAATTGAGAAGTTTTTTAGGTTTGATAAATTTTTATGGAAAATTCATTCCACACTTGGCAACTAAATTAGAACCATTGCACGCCTTATTACGTTCGGGAAACGAATTTATCTGGAATAAATCATGCCAATTAGCCTTCACCGAACTGAAGAAAGAAATTGCTAGTGATCAGGTATTGGTACCTTTTAACAGAAACTTACCTTTGATTTTATCTACTGATGCTTCTGACTATGGTATTGGAGCTGTTCTTTCCCACCGTTTTAACGATGGCTCAGAGCGCCCAATTGCTTTCCTTTCAAGAACTTTAAACAAAACGGAACGCAAGTATAGTACAATTGACAAGGAGGCACTAGCCATCGTATGGGGTGTGCAAAATTTTACAATTATGTTTTCGGAAAAAATTCCTACTAGTATGCGATAATCAAGCACTGGCTCAGATCATGCATCCAACGAAAGTATACCGGCCCTAGCAAGCAGTAGAATGATGCACTATGCAATTACATTATCGGCCTTTGATTACGAAATACAACACAGAAAATCTGAAAACAACGCTGCGGCAGACTTTTGTTCGCGTTTTCCGTATACAAAATCACCAAATATGGAAGAAGACATTCACTCGATTTTTCAAATAGAAGTCATGAATGCTGTGTCAGCACTTTCGTACGATAAACTTAGAAGGGAATTGGTACGTGATGATGAAACTAGAAAACAAATAATGAATTTAAAAAGTGGAAATACCGATATCAACTACGATCTCGTAGGCGGCCTACTAGTAAGAGGAGAACGGGTAGTGATTCCGAAAAATTTGCAACGAGAAGTTCTTAACGAGTTGCATTTGGGACATCTGGGAAGTTGTCGAATGAAAAATTTAGCGAAATCTTATGTATTTTGGAAAAATATCGACAGAGACATTGAAGAAATGGCAAAACAATGTAAAACATGTTGTGAAAAAGCTCCAGCACCTTCAAAAGTGTTTCATCCTTGGGAACAAGCGGGACAACCCTGGCACCGTCTGCACATCGATTTCGCGAATATCAACGGAAAGCATTATTTATTGTTAGTAGATTCTTATACAAAATGGCTCGAGGTACATCAGTATCATCTACTTCAGCGACAGCAACTTTACCTGTGCTAAGAGAAATATTCGCTCGTTTTGGTTTACCACGAATATTAGTATCCGACAACGGACCACCTTTTCATGGGCAAGAATTTGAAGAGTTTATACAAATGAATGGAATCCGTCATGTTTTCACGCCTCCGTATCATCCCAGTTCGAACGGTCAAGTCGAAAGATATGTAAGGACCTTCAAAGAGGCAATGAAAGCCGAATCTGATTCATCGATAGATCTACGTTCCAAAATAGCTCGCTTCCTTTTTAGCGTCCGTAGAGCTCTAATACGGCCACAGGATTCAGCCCAGCCGAACTACTTTTGGCCATAACATTAGATCCCGTTTAGATTTACTCACATACAAACCTATTCCGGAAAAAAACGAATTTTCGGCAAAACCGAAAATATTTTATTCTAATACGCCAGTTTTTTATCGAGATTACACTCCATCTAAAGACAAATGGAAGGAAGGCGTTTTACAAAGAAATACTGGAAATTTAACACATATTATAAAACCAAAGAACGGCGGATCAACAATTGTACGTCATTCTGACCAATTACGTTCTGCTGAAGCATTGGGAAAATCAATGGTCGTTTCAGAAACTGCAGGAGAAGGGCAATTCCGAATTCCAGAGTCAAGGGTAATGACGCCTACCGATTCTTCAGCGTATGCCAGCGTATTAGCAACACCAGAATCTGCGTCGTTCACAGCGCGTTTCAAAGAAAACGCGTCGTTTAATCGAAGAAATATAGGGATAAATGCTTATATTTATTTATATTATTATTTTTTTCTTTTGGAAGTGTTGGCGCGTTCAGCGCCTCCTAGAAAAGGGTTTTGATAATTCTATGTTGGTGAGGTTAGATATATGTACGTCAAGAGAAATAAAGGAGTATTCGAAACAGTTGGTATATAATAGTAAGTACTTTGAAAAGAGTTAGGGATGTTGGTGATTGTGACTTTCTTGTCATCCGTCTACGTAATCATTTACCTAATGGAAAAATCAGTTATCTTTGTGGTTATTTTTCTATTACCTAAATTTTAATTAATGGTTGTCCGCAACGTCCAATTTTTAATCCTTTCCTTTGGAAATTGGTTTTTAATGAAATACTTCCCCTTTTAGATCCTGAAAATTCTTTAACTGTAGCTTATGCAGATGATTCAACTGTTCTTAATTCGGCCAATTTTAGACAAAAATGAATCCATAATAATTAATTCGTCTAAAACAGAATTTGTGTTAAAAAATCTGTTGCTGCAAAATTTCAGATCATTCTGCTGTTATTCATAATGAGAAACGTCTCAGTTCCGAACTCTTTGTTCGTGATTTAAATTTATTTTTTCAACTATGTGGGTATATCAAGTTGGTGATGCCAACATTTTCTCCGTAGAAAGCTAGGTATGGTGACTAGCCAAATTAATCGAAAACATTTGAATTTTATTACAAGGGTCGTGTTTTTCCATGTGCCTGACGTGCATAAATTCTTCTTTTAGATGGTAGAAAATAGTACAAATTCAAATAAAACATTAGGAAAAAGTGAAAGTATAGAAACAAAAACAGGGATTATCTTTTGAAAAGATATCGTAAAAATGGCAAGGAAATGAAGGAAACTCGTCTTGAGGAGACATATTTTTAATTTTTTACCAAAGTTAGCAATTTTATCATCGACTCAATTTTTTTCGTTGCCAGATGTGTGTCATAAATCATACTTTCATCGAATTAGATGTTTCGCAGTGAAAAATTTTTCTAGCCAAATCATGAAGTATACAAATACTTTACTCAAGATATACTACTCGGTGCTCTGCCTCACAGAGAAACATTAAAGGGTTGTTTCCACAGGGGTTAACTACTGTAGAAAAGTGACCCCCTCAAAATGAAAGTTGGCGTGCCCCATCATTACTCTGCGAGGATCTCGATTCTGATCACAAAGTTCTTCTGTTCCACACAGAAGTACGCTGGCGCCCCAAAGGCAACATGTTGGCTCGTTTTTATGAATTGAAAAAAGAGATTATTTTTTCGAGTTCAAAGAAAAACACGATTTACTCCCAATGTTCAGAGATGACATATTTCAATATGTTCAAGTTGGCTTATTTAACTGACATATTTGGTGCCTTCAATGAGCTAAACTTGAAACTTCAGAGCAGAAACGGTGCTATCATAAACAGTTATGATTATATTCAGGAGTTCATAGCAAAGCTTCAACTTTGGAATCAAAATTGTCTTCTCAAAATGTTATATCTTTTTCTCGGCTATTTGAAGCAATTAAAAATAACACACTGGACGCAAAGGGTATAGCCGGGTAAGGGGTGTTAGCCGGCCAAAAATTGATTTGGGATCTTTTGTGTGTGGTTCGATTCCACCTACTCTTCGATGCATTTTTCCGTTTAGGTCTCATTCAAAACGACACTGTGCCTCAACGGATCAACTTAGAGTTTTCTGCTTTGTCGCGTTGGAAAGCTGAGAAAAAATGCCACAATCCAAGGCCTCTTTTGGTTGGACTTGAGCCTACCAAAATGATCACCGAGCAGGTTAACATCGGAAGAAGACGAAAATTCGACTATTTCATCATCGCTAACATAATGAACCGAACAGGGACTGCTTCGGCTGCATATTTTTTTAATCCTCAATCTTCTACGAAACTTTTCACACCGGTTAGAGCCAGTCCAACCACGGCGTTCTCGCGCGTTTTGACGTTTTCTATTTCCGAGAGCCCGCTCTCTGGAGAGTTTTACAGAATGCACAAGTGATGGTTCTCGGATGACGCATTCCTCCGTGGACAGAATTTCAACGTGTCAGACAATCTTGGAGCGATTTTGAGTCTGTGCCTTTCCCCCGCTTTGACCTCTGCGGCGCCAACCTCCAACAAAGATACTTCTCATTGCTGCTGCATAAGAAATGAAATCCTGTCTAACTTATGATTTTATTGACAATTAAAAGTTACTAACAATTAAGGAAGATGGGTATCGGGTACACCTTCAATCGTCATCGCTGTCCTCCTCAATTACTGGTACAACGGCACCATCGTTGAAAAGTGAAGTCAGATGTTCTGCCGGTTTGAGGATTCTCGAGAGACGCCGTGCGTAGGACAAGTAGTAGACCACTGTCGCCACGTGCGAACAGCAACCCACAGTTCGCGCCCCATTTGCGCATTCGCAATAGTGGCGACGGATCGCTTCATAACCGATTGTATCTGGTATGTAGTCTATATAACATTTGTGCTGCTTCGACTTTACATGACGCGACTGGACTACGATTCTGAGAATGTTGCAGCTTTCCCGGTTGTACTTGAGGTCGATCGTGTTGTCGGGTTTCAGCATCTCTGCGAGGTAGGAAACTGCTAATGAAAGCTGATATGTACCAGTGAAAAATATCTTTAGATCCCTCTCAGTTAGCTCCGGGAAGTCAGCAATAGAATCTGATGTCAGTTGTAACCAAGTAAAACCCCTGGCTCGGCCCCATCCCTTTGTCTCAACTTCTTCACCCAAAGAATTCGGCACATATCTCATCATTTTCATGCGGCCGACGACCTCAGGAAACATGGTTGTATCGGAGCTGAGACGCTTGCCATAAGTGTTGTTCAGGAGACAAGCGATCCTCAGCATCGTTCCGATTTTCGGAAGGAGGTGATTGTCCATCCGGTGATCGAAAATCCGGTACTTTTGTTTAATGATTCCGTGAACAGCCTCCACGGCCCACCGGATTTTGGTAACGAAGCGAGACTCGTTAGCCTCATCTGCCGTGAGCTGTTTCCGCGTGCCCTTGCAAACGGGCATGAGGACGCGGAAACCTTTATCCTCAAGGCTTTTCTTCACATCTCTGAAACCGCGGTCCACGATGCACACATCCCCTGGCTCCAAAAAGCTGCCTAGGCCTTGGCTTGAGAGGGCCCACTCCATGATTCGGGCATCGTTCTCGGTCGCTACTGAAGGCATAAACATATCGACGACATATCCTGTTGTTGTGCATATCGTGAAGGGTTTGCACAGATGTGTCTTCTTCTGCACCGCATACGATTTCCTTTGGTAGAGGTTATTTGCACTCTTACCCTGACGGATGTATGTTCCATCGTAAATCAATGCCAAACCAGTAGTTCCGTAGAGTTCCCTGACAAAGGGTGATGTCTCGTTTTCGATCAGGTCTGCTCGTGGGCGAGTGGAGAGACCGAATTGGGTGGGGAGAACGTCTGCCTCGAAGGAACTGATCACGGACTGCACAATACTGCTGACGCGTTGAGGACACGTCAAGTCGAATACGGAGGCGACCGTTTCATTCGGGGAACCGGTACGCATCTTGAAGAGGAAGATGACGAGAGCTTGCATTTTTGATCGACCTTCTACATTCCGCATGGACTTCAGAGCTGTTTCGACTTTCGCCAGCTGTTCGTAGGTGAGGCCAGTGAATGATTTTATTTGTTCAGCCGTCAGGTTGCCGGTGACAATCCGGTCGTTGAGTGTAGCACCACTGTCTCGCGTGAGGAGCTCCATGTATTCCTTGAGTTCATCTGCATCGAGCAGTGAAGTGGGCGATGCCACCCGCAACTCCATCAAATCGTTTACGAAGAGTTTAGAATTGAGCAGATGGTGCGGACAACATCGATTGTTCTTGGGAATGAATAGTCGTCGTACAAGGAATGACTGCGCCCTAAGCTTGAGCCGGAACGATTTGGCGCTCGAGCGTCGAGTTACAAACGAAACAACGACTCTCGGTTGCCACAACTCTCGCGAACTCCATTTGAACGAGATCTCTAGGAGGTGGGGATGGACTTAGTGTGTAACTTAGATCTAGGTCCAAAACGTCAGACGAGGCGGATGAGCTGCTTGTTTGACTGCTCGTTGGACTGCTTATTCGATTCGAACGTCCCTCTGCGTTCGATCCACCAGGCTCTTGTTCATGGCGGTATAGTTTTCCACGACAACTATCACAAAAAACGTGTCCGATGCTTACATCAATCGCGGGGAATACCGACTGCCAACGTTCTTGAGCATAGCTAGTTTGGATGACTGTTTTGCGGTTCGCCGCTGCCAACCAGCGTGGACAGCCTTGACATTTGACCTTGGGCATCTCCGCTGTTGGTATTAGCAGCTGACCTCCGCGGAGTTTATGAAGCACTCTGTATCGGTGATAGACAACCAATATTGAGAACACGATTATTGGGTCCGACGTTTGTGTACGCCTGAATGCACAACAATTGTAAACAAAGCCGCCATCTTGGACTAGGTGGCGCATCACTAGCGCCAGTCGAAGTGCAGCGGGTACCCGATACCCATCTTCCTTAATTGTTGGTAACTTTTAATTGTCAATAAAATCATAAGTTAGACAGTATTTCATTTCTTATGCAGCAGCAATGAGAAGCATCGTTGTTGGAGGTGGGCGCCGCAGAGGTCAAAGCGCGGGAAAGGCAAAGACTCAAAATCGCTCCAAGATTGACACGTTGAAATTCTGTCCACGGAGGAATGCGTCATCCGAGAACCATCACTTGTGCATTCTGTAAAACTCTCCAGAGAGCGGGCTCTCGGAAATAGAAAACGTCAAAACGCGCGAGAACGCCGTGGTTGGACTGGCTCTAACCGGTGTGAAAAGTTTCGTAGAAGATTGAGGATTAAAAAAATGTGCAGCCGAAGCAGTCCCTGTTCGGTTCATTATGTTAGCGATGATAAAATAGTCGAATTTTCGTCTTCTCCCGATGTTAACCTGCTCGGTGATCATTTTGGTAGGCTCAAGTCCAACCAAAAGAGGCCTTGGATTGTAGCATTTTTTCTCAGCTTTCCAACGCGACAAAGCAGAAAACTCTAAGTTGATCCGTTGAGGCACAGTGTCGTTTTGAATGAGACCTAATATTTTCTTCCTTATATAACGACTTGTTTCGTATTATTTTAATATCCAGGTGACGCGGTGTGATCCGGGAGAGCTGTATCACGGAAAAATGCATCGTAGAGTAGGTGGAATCGAACCACACACAAAAGATCCCAAATCAATTTTTGGCCGGCTAACACCCCTTACCCGGCTATACCCTTTGAAAGCTGACATTAAAGCTCATTGGCAAGCGCAAGAAGACGAATTTTGGCGATACTGTCGAGACATCGATTCCGAGTCACCAATATGGCACATGACAAGAAATCCATTTATTGTCGATGTGCTACAGTTACCAAAAGAAGTTCGGGAAGAATTTCTAGAAATGAAGGCAGATTCGTCCATGAAAGATGACGTCCATCTTCTGACATTGGAGCAATTTTGGATTAAATGATTGCCTGTTAATTCGAAACTTGCCTCTCTTGCTTTACGTAGTTCCTTTTTCTTTAACTTACTTGTGTGCGAGAGGCTTTTCCGCTCTAGTATTAATTAAAACTATACATCGAAATCGTCTTGATGTCGATAGTGACCTGATAGCTCTGACAAAAACAGAACCAAGAATTAACCAACTGGTTTTGAACATGCAATCTCAAGTGCCTCATCTCTCTTATTTTATTAAAATTTTTTTTGGGATAAAAGATTTATTATTTTAATATCAACTTTTGAAAAATGTTCATTAGAATTAAAATAAAACGGTTGCAAGTATATGATATGTATTTTTTTGTACTTATTTGAAATGTAAGGGGAGGGGGGCGTGAAAAAATCATTAATAGTGAGGAATAAAATTTTAATTAAGTTATCAAGCAGTATTCCTCCTCTCGTCATCTTGATATTTTCAAAAAACGAACATATTTCATTTCACGAATTATTGCAGATAATATACAATGTGGAAAAGCGAAATGGAATAAATTGATTATATCCCTTACTGTAAATTTTTATGAAAAACCCCGAAACAAGTCGAGTTTAAATTGAAATTTGACACTATGCAGCGTGAAATTTCAATCTCTCTCTTCAACCCCCTTCGAATGACAGGTGCAACCCCCAATTTTTTAAATGGGAAGTGTGGTTTTGTGATATATCATTTGAAAGGTCTCTTCATTCGTTATTCAAGGGCATTATCGGTTTCCAGTTTCCAGTCGTATGATTATCGAAATTCAACAATAAACACTGTAACCCCCCTTTACCCTCTCGGCAAATTCCGTTGAGAATCAAAGGGGGCGGCTAGCTCAGTTCTAACGAGGGGGAAAATGTCCCTTTATCTAAATGAAGCGCCAAAACGGTCCGAGTGACAAAAAAACCAGGGTACTTTTAATCCGTTTTATTGACCCTTTCTCAGGTTTTCCTTACAAGTCAACTCAATGACAACCAATAGCGTGGAAAACAAAAAATAAATAATAAGCAATAAATTGAACCCGATTCAAAACAAAAAGCCCAAACAATTATTTTTCCGAAACCGCGTCGAATTATCTCGAACGAAAACAATATTAATCAGAACCGACTTATCTTTGGTCCAGGTGCGTTGCGAAAGCCACGCGCTGCGAAAAATAGCCGCTTGAATCTTCGAAACCGAAATTATGCTCGCCAAATTGTTCTCTTCCCAAAATTTCGACAATTTCGATCAGCAAGTCGATAGAATCGATCAAGCAATCACCACAATCTCGATCGGAAATCCTCCACCGTCGATCAATCAATCCGCTCCGAATCGTTATCCATCAGAAGATCACGAAATTCTAGATCTGACTCGAAAATTCAGTACTCTTCAATCCAACACAGTTTGATCAGGGAACCCTGATAAGATGATCAATTAGGGTTGGTTCATACAACCCTCCTGACTCCCGAGGAATGATTTTCGTCATCGATCGAAAGCCACGAGGTACGAGCGAAATAAGAATTCAACATCGAACTAATACAAAAACTCCGAAAAATGAGACAATGATTGGAATCGCAATAATTTCCAGTACTTACAGTTTTCCCAATTCGTGAAACGTCTGATTCGGAGGCGGCAGGAGAAATGGTTCCCACTCCGGAAAACGTACCGACCGTCAATCAATGCGCACCGAATGAATTGTTACCGATTTCAATCTAACTCGGTGATTTAAATAAAATTTTACTAAAGTTTCTCATACGATACGCGTCTTGGTCATGGAGCAACTCGAAGGTACTACTTTAAATGATCAACAGGCTCCAGACTGTTACAACACAAATGTAATGCAAATAGCGAAAGAGAAATAAAACTTAGTTAAGTAGATGTTCAAAATGCTCCCCGCGAGGTTCTTGGCTAATCCTAATCTCAAATAATCTCAGATAAAATTGTCTTTTAACATTGAATAACATATCAGGCGTGATGGACCTAATCGCAAGTGTTATTCGTTGTCTCAAGTCATCTAGATTCAGAGGTTTGGTTTTGTAGACAATATTCTTCACATATCCCCATAAAAAGAAATCGAGTGGGGTGAGATCAGGTGATCGCGCTGGCCATTCAATTGGTCCTCGCCCCCCTATTCACCGATTTGAAAATGTAGCATCGAGGTACTGCCTGACATTGTACTGGTAATGTGATGGTGCTCCATCCTGCTGAAACCATATTGTACCCGCTGGAAATTGATTGTTTCTGGAGTTAGGATGTACATTTGCCAAAGTTGGAATGACTTCGTTTTTAAGAAGAGCTAAATAATTGTCTCTATTCAAAGTGCCCTCAATGAAAAAAGGGCCGATGACATGGTTTCCAACAATCCCTGCCCAAACATTAATTTTTTGAGGGTATTGCGTGCGTTCATCTCTAAGCCAGTGAGGATTTTCCGTTGACCAGTATCGACAATTTTGGCGGATAGCATGTACGATAAGTGAATAAGTGCTCTCACCAGAAAACATGACGTTTTCTAATAGGATAGTATTATTATCCAACATGTCCATCATTTGCTCACAAAAGTACGTTCTTTTATCAAAATCGTCTTCCATGAGTTATTGAGCAGGCACCATTTTGTAGGGGTGCATTTTGTGTTCTTTTAATATGCTCAGAACCGACGAATGGCTAACATTTAATGTTGCGGCTGTTTGTCTCATCGACGTATGTGGGTTTTCCTCAAACTGAAGCATCGCATTTACTTTGATATCCAAATATAGTACGTTATTAGTAGCTGCTTTTTTCATCGGCCTTACGTGTCCAAACTCGCGAAACTCCTTCTCTATTTCGCTTATTGTCCCTTGGGATATGGGCGGCATATCCGGAAATTTCTCATGAAATAGACGAAATACTTCCAATTGTGTTCGAGTATTATCGCCGTATTCAATCATTTGAAAAACTGTGATTTTATGCATTTCTGTTAATCTCGCCATTTTCCTGAATTGAAGCTAACGATATTCACTCAAAAATCATAACACTGCCAAAGAACAGCAACTTGGAAAGGCGTTTTAAACAAACTACGGTCTACGGTATAGATGTTACGGAGGTCGTTTGATCGGAGTCGGAATCGGAGGTCGCAGATTCATCTCCGCGAAATCGGAGGTAGTCGGAGTCGGAGGTGTTCCGGAATCGGATAATAAAATTGAACTGTTCGCGCTAGAATAAAATTTTACTATAAAATTATGAAAGAACCATGGTATACGTAAATATGAACTGAAATATATACAAGAAAAAACAAAATAATATATTAATTGATAACGAAAAATAATTTAAACTACATAAAAACATCGGAGTCGAAGTCGGAGCCGAATGTTGAATTTCCATCGGAAGTTCCGATATGTCGGAGTCGGAGTCGAAGCTTCGTAACATCCGTAGACTCTACGGGCGCTACGGGAACTGTTTAATGTATCTTTTCTGTTTGATATCTAAAAAGTATGCTGATATGGCTTTTTCTTACCGTATCGAGACCTGAATGTCAGATAAGATGAAGGTGATTATTATAAGTTTTGTAGCGAACTTCGATAATCTCACGATTTCATTTTTTTTTCAAGTTTATTTCTGCAATAAACTGGAAACCGATAACACTTTTGAATAACGAATGAAGAGACCTCTCAAATGATATATGTATTACACTTCCCATTTAAAAAATTGGGGGTTGCACCTGTCGTTCGAAGGGGATTGAAGGGAGAGATTGCAATTTTACGTTGCAGAGTGTCAAATTTCAATTTAAACTCGACGTGTTTCGGAGTTTTTCATAAAAATTTACAATAAGGGATATAATGAATTTAGTCCATTTCGCTTTTCCACACTGTATGTATATTTATCTCTCAATATAAATTTTTCAATAGTTTGAAATGGCTAGCTTTCGAAAAAGGAAAGGGTCGTCATCCGTGTACTTGACATTGACCCTTGCTATATTTCTTAATGGATAATTAGGTAGCATGAATTCTATTATGAATGAATTACTTCAAATTCGGACCTTGGTCTGTTGGAAAGTGTTTTGCAAATTGAAATATGGACTTAATTAACAAAGTCATTTAAGTAGGTATGTATATGTAAAATGTGCAATTGGATCGCGAAGGGATAATTGGCTGTGGACGGTGCTAAAAATCGTCCATTTACCTCTTCCCCGAATCCGACGATAAATCTGTCACGCGAAAGTGGGGGTTTCAGGTGGCAATACTTGTAACGTTTTGATTTACGACCGTTTGTACGCTATTTATCGGCCATTTGTTTATTGTTTCGTTCTTTTCGTTGGACACAATCGGAAATCACGCTGAATAATAAAAAGGTAATTAGATAAGGATAAAAGAACAAAGTGTTGTGTACACGGCGACGCGTTTTCGCCGAATAAATTCGACATTGTTGGAAGTTAACAAACTTTTCTCACGAATAGAAACATTGTATCAATTAGACCGATCGTAAAATATCTATATCTGTTTTAACGTTCAGATGTGTATAATGATACGTTATTTAGCAATTCATTATAACATTATCGTTGTCGTATATCGTTACAATTCCATCTACAGTCGGAGAGAGCGAGAACGGAAACCGAAAGATACCACCTGAGGAGAGACACGCAATTCGAAAACTGCTTTTTAATGACGGACCATTCGGAAAACAAATAAATATCGGCTCGACCGCCGCGCCTCTTATCTGAACGCCCCATCGGACTTTTATCCAATCCCAATATTAATAAATTACACATTTCAGGAACTGAACGACCCCGAAACGACAGCGATACAAATGAATCGTTAGCGAAAAAAAAGAACATAGAAAAAACAGTAAATAGGGCGAGTCTATGAGTCCAGGGATGATTGATTGTTCGTTCGCCACGTGTCCGACAAGAATTCTAATCCGCTACCGTTTCCGGCCAACACAAATTGGTATCGGACAAGAAACCTGGCTCGGTCCGAAATTGATTCAACAAAACCGCTAGAGACTTACAATTAGATGGTCCGATAATTTTGATACAAAGTTTGTTTGACAGTTTTCCTATTCTACTGACATTCGAGACCATTTTTCCGCATTCACTACAGCCAATAAAAATTAGATGTTAGAACAATAATCATAAAATATAGTACAGAGAATCATTCAACATGCAAAATTCCGAAGAATAAATATGACAGTATTGAACGTAGGGACACTTTTCTGAGAGGTACGCGCGCACCGGCGAATATGTAGTTTCCATTTGGCTTTTACGAAACAATACCAAAGTTTATTGGTGCATATCGAAACACCGCATACGCGATTAACAAATCAACTAACGGTAATTAAACCTATTAAAAGTCCATTATGCGGACACGATTCCCGTTTTAAAAATCCGAATAGGTACGCTTATTGGCCCGTTAAACGACCAGGACGGAGGGCGAAAAAAAAGATGCTTGACGTGTTTGAAACGCATCAAAAATGTGAAAATTCGATCGATAAATTTCGATTTTAATACCTAAATATACCTATGTATGTACCGTTCGTCTAAATGGAACATATAGAGCTCTTTGACGTTTACACGAATGCTCACGGTCCATGTTGATGATTGATGACGTTTACTTACCGTAAAAGGATCCTGAAACAAACGAAAAAACATCGTTAATAAAACTGAAGCAAAAATAACGAGTAACTACGCGTAAACGGGGAATAATTACGATAATTTTCGTAAAAATGATATCTCCTCATATACAATGTTTTCATCGTCGTTCTACGCGAATATTTAACTGAAAATCGACCCGATCGTTATTCGCAAACTGCCACTTACTTCCATCAAAATAAATTGGAATTGAAAAAGTTCGCGTAAGCTACCTAGGTCGACCCCTGCACAGCAATTTTCGAAATACCGCCCTGTAATCAGGTTACGCGACGATTCAATCAAGGCGAATCGATCCATAACGATAATTAGCTTCGCAATTTCGGATCCGAAATTTAGATGATCGTTGAATAATCGCAATTTACAAAACTAATGGGTTTGTTGTATTTTCAATTGGACCAAATACCAAATTATAAAAACACACAATGAAAATGTTATATTACCTCGATGATATTGTTTAACATACAATCTGCCGGTAGGTATTTTAAAATATTCTGGTGTTATATAATTAAAAATAAATGATGATATCATTAAAAAGAATAATATATATAATAATATGGTGTTATTATAAAAATGTATATGAAATCGATAGATCGCTAGTACCTTTTAACTTCAATCTGGTGCATATTAATTATGCATCTTGTTCTTGTTTCAAAGATAAGATTATCGTTCCCACTATAGATTCTGGAAAATATCGTAATGTCAATTTCAGCGGACAATACGAAAGCTACACGCCCGGAAGAGTTCGCGATATCAACATTGTGTTCGGCACTCAGTAACTCACAGGCAATTAAATCTCATTGCAAATCGATGACATGGACAATCTGCAATGAAGATAGACATTTTGAAAATCACAATCGAATCGATTCCAGTTCAGAGGGCACATGATTTATTGTTTATTTTCAATGTAGCAAAAACGATTATATTTTTGTATGCAATAAATGATGCGGAGGTGAAAAAATTATACAAATGGACATTAGTATCTTAAGAATAAATTATAACAAAACTATTATATTATATAATAAGGAATAAAAGTGCATACTTCTTTTACGAGCAATATTTGCAGTTGCGAAGCGGAGCGCAGCGCAGCCGTATAATATATACTATTTTTTCTCCAATCAAGTCAAAATTGAAAAAAATTGAGTTATTCAAAAATTGTTCAAAAATTTGTAGTAATAATTTCATTGGTGCTTTGAATTTGGCAATAATTGTTCCAATTTTAGATTTTAGATAAATACGTATATATAGTTATCCAATTAGTTTGTTTTACTAAGTTTTTAAGAGACAATGTTTTTTCCTTCAAATTTCAATTAGAGAGCTCAAATTCAATTAGTCCTAGCATTAAAAGTAGCGTTTTCAATCCTAGGAAGTGCTGCTAAGCAACAAGCAAATTTTTGTACGGTAAGAGAACTGATGGCTTTTGCACCTGAAAGTAGTAAAAAATGTCAACATTTTTTGACGGTTGGAGAAAAAGAACTTTTCTTTCTTTTTCACTTTTTGTCCGCAACAAAAGCGAAATATTTTCTAACCGAATTCTAACGTCTGGTGGGAAATGAATTTTGTATTATAATCGCAATCGTACGTTGGAGTGGTTCGACCAAAGGGAGCACCGAAAATTTGTCCTCAATGAGATATCCAACAGAAGAAATTGAGGGTGACGGTTTGGTAGTCTAGCACTCGTGTCATCCATCACTAGGGAAGTGAATAAATAATCGATTTTTATTTTAATTCTCGTTAATCATAAAAATGTCATCCATTACTAAAACTCATACAAGTTGTTGACGAAAGTATTTTGTAGTGAATAAGGATGACACTTCACAACGTCAAAGCATTTGACCAAGTGTGTAAGCGACGTCTTCTTCATAAACTGGATCATTTGTGTATAAAGGGACACCTGCTTCAATGGATCGACAATTTTCTGTCAAACAGAAGTTTTTGTGTTGTGTACCAGTCTTCATTCTATAGACCAGTATTAAGTGGTGTTCCGCAAGGGTCTGTTCTAGGACCCATTCTTTTTTTGAATACTGCTGATTTTCCTCACTCCATAAAAATCAGAACATACCTTATATGCTTAGACATCTTAGACAATCGCAACATCCAAGATGATCTCAACTCAACTTTCAACTTTCTACCTGGGGGTTACCACTTCACTGAAAAAAGTGCGTAGTTCTCCACATGGGCTCCAACAACCCCCGTCACAGATACACTATAGATGGTCAATCGATAACAGATTGTGGATCCGTGTGGCATCCAGAGTTGATGCGTGACAAAAACCATGTTCAACGCAGTGCCACCATAATATTAGAGCAACGCAAAATGCATGGGGACTTGACTGTTACTTGTATTCTGAGGTACAATTAAGGGAATATGAAACACCTGTTTCTAATGTACCATGAAAACAGACTGCGTGGATATTCATACAGATTAAAGAATGTTTTTCAACAGGGTGTTTCTGCTATGGAATGGTCTACCGCCTGGCGTAGTGGAATCTAATTCTATGAATACTTTCAACAAAAAGGTGGACGAGTTTTTTTCAGTGGATATCAGTCTTGTGATTTATTTTGCTATATTTGCGGTGTTTATATATCAAAAAAAAGAAAGAAGAAATATCACATACTTTGTCGCATACCCTCAGAAACCATGATGTTGCCAAATTCTCAGGAATTGGGACCGTCTACCAGTGGAAGTGAATGGGAGGGTGAAAAATCTACGCCAAAATTATTTTCTCAAAATGAACTATCAGAACTATTGGCCTCAAAATTGAAGGAAAAAAATTTATTGGCACCAACAGTAACAATTACAACATACAGAACGCGAGAAAAAGAGTTATTAGAATTTTTTAGTGAAAATGAAGGATTGGTGTATTGTAATGACAACGTGAAGAAGCTTGTAGACATGAGTTTAAAAGAATACAAATCTACTGAATGGCGCCTTTTTATTGACAGTTGCAAAAGAAGTTTAAAATGCGTCTTATTGCACAATCGAAATAAATTTGAATTAACTCCAATTACCCATTCAACGAAACTCAAAGAAGAATACGAAAATGTAAAATTAGTTTTAGAGAAAATGAAATATTCGGAGCATCAATGGTCGATCTGTGTGGATTTAAAAATGGTTAATTTTTCACTTGGACAACAAAGTGGATACACAAAATACCCTTGCTTTATTTGTATGTGGGACAGTAGAGCAAAGCAACTTCACTGGGGACAAAATGTTTGGTCTGTAAGAAATTATTTAACTGTCGGTTAAGCCAATGTAATAAGGGAGCCGCTGGCGAACAGAGGCAAAATCATACTTCCACCATTACATATTAAGTTAGGGATGATAAAGCAATTTGTAAAAGCGTTGAATAAGGACGGAGATTGTTTTAAATACATTTGCAGAAAATTTCCAAAGCTCAGTATTGAAAAATTAAAAGGTGGAATATTTGATGGTCCTCAAATACGGCAATTGATGAAAGACCAAACTATGACTGTTCCGGAAAGTGAAGCTTGGAAAAGTTTTGTATTGGTTGTAAAAAATTTCCTAGGTAACCATAAAGCAGTAAATTGTGAAGAAATTGTGCAACATATTCTGACAAACTTTCAGACTTTAGGAGCAAATGTGAATATTGAATTACACTATCTCCGCAATCATTTAGATAAATTTCCGGATAACTTAGGAAATTATAGTGAGAAACAGGAAAAGCGGTTTCACAAAGATCTGAAAGTGATGGAGGAAAGATATCAGGGTCGATGGGATTGACAGACTACTGCTGGTCTTTGAAAAGAGATTGGCCGTCAAAAAATTATAAAAGAAAATCCCATAAAAGGCGTTTTATGGAAATATAAAATATATTTTCGACATTTTTCCTCTTTATTTACTTCGATGTATCCTAATTTTTCAAAATATTACTGACATTATAAATTTATCCGTTATTTTAATTCTGGTTTTTTAATTTTTGTAATAAAAAATCAAAATATAGATTTGAAAAAAATCAGACCAAATCTAACAAAATCACAGATAGTTTCATGAATTGTGTGCATGAATGGACCCAAAATCATTTTCAAAAAACCTCTGTAGACCAGTGTTATATTAATCCCATGCTGACGTTGGAGATCTACGCCTCATTCAAAGTTTGTCTTGCTCGAAATTACTTCGTTTTAAACTCGAAATATGACCTGCAGGAATCTGGTCTACCTATGGTCTCACTACTCAGTCCTCTATTGTTGGAAATATTTATGGGCAATCTATAAAACACCATCATTTTAAATAGCAATATCTCCAAAAAACAAACTGTATTTTGGCATAGATAGGTGCACATTTAGAAGATTTCATTTAAAAAGGACAAACAGAAACATAGTGCTTATCCAAGTACTTACGAAATTACGAAACAACGATCTACACCTGCAAATTTCTACAAACTTCCTTACTACACACATTTAATCAATGCCTTGTTTTTCTTTCCTACGGACAACTCGAGTGCATTTTGAAAAATTATTGAGTTGAATTTGATTAAAATCGGGATATTGAATGAATTATTCTACTTTTCAAGCTGGAACTCCACAATGAGCACTACAATCAATTTATATTTGACAGTGTTGAACGCGATAACATTTTTTCATTTTTCTATGTATTTGCGACAAAAGGGTTACAATTTGTTTCCTGAATCCTCGAGGAAGTGGGTCAAAATAATTTTTGAACTGAAAACTATTTCCAAAAAGGATTTCTTTGCAGAGAAAAGTCCTAAGTTCTGCATTACAAATTTGTGAATACTCTTGATTTCTTCAAACTCCAATAAAATATAACAGAGCTATCCCATTTTTTTTTATGTGAGGTTAAACTGGTTTCTCCAGCGACGCTCCTCATTTACCAATATAGTTGTCGCTGATAAAAAGACAGAATCTTGATGAACCCTGTTGATCACTCTCTAATGGATTAAGAAGATGTGATAAATGAAGACAGTGCGACGATCCATCCAGGGATTTTCTGGTCATTAATAATTCGAGTCGGACGATTAGGACCTTCGTACGTCGTCTGTCAATAAGAGGATCATAAAATGACTGCTGCATTCCTTCAGATGGTGAACTGTGTCTCCGATGGACCAGTTTCTCGGAATTAGATGTCAGGCCTGGCGCCAGAATTCTTCGCCGGATGATTTAACGATCCGTTACCACAAATTCGGGAATGTGTTAAGCCAGGGTCGTTCCTATCACCGTTATTGGAGAATGTAATCGATATTTATATATTGCTAGGATGTTTCCTTTCGTTTTGAAAAGGGAAATATTGGAAACAGATGCGACAACAATCAAAATATCCAGATCGACTTAATTTGACTGCGTTAGGGGGCGTTTAACGATGACATCAAACGAGGCGGGGACGTAATTTCTTTTTTTGGCAACGAGTTCCTCGTTCGTATACCTCTTTACATTAATCCGTTACAGAAAAGATTTGTCGAGCTCACCGGATTGTTTTCATATCGAAGTGACTGGGAACACGGACGTTCTCCGCGTCCGAAAAACCTTCGAGCAGCTGTTCGCGCTTATTTTCGTGAAGCTCTTCGTCAATGCCAATGGTTCCGCCGCCGCTTGCTCTTCTTTCGCCCGCGATTCGAAATTTATTTTAACTAGTTTGAAAATAAGGTGTCGAGTTGTTACGACACGTGTTTGTTTACGGGGGCATTTAAGGCAGATAAGGTCGCGTAAAAGTGATTGATGCACTACCGCCGGTCACTAAATCTTATATTCCGCGATTCGTATTACTTTCACCTTATTTACACGCGTAATCTTATCCTGAAACCAGACGCTCCCCTTGCCCGTCCTTATCTCGTACTATTTGCGTTACGAATATCCTTCGAAACTGGTACGCATCTCGAAAACAAAACAAACACGTTAATCTGGCGTGTTAACACCCCGGGATGCTGACATCCGATCCGAAGAACCGAAAAAATCAAAGAGGCACGGACCACATGGACCGATTGATGGATATTGATGATCGTACCGGACGCAGCACCCCGTTTACGCGTCACCCAACAACCCTTGAATGAACGTAAGGGTTGCGGTTTTTCACAAAGAAATTTCAAACAAAGACATTTCGTTACCGCAAGGGTTTCACATTTGCTTTCATTTAAGGCTCGCGAAGTTGATTTGGTGATGCGTAAACGGAGCGCGTTTCCGGTTAATCATACAGGGTGGGCGAGAAGTCGAAGTTTCGAATGGCGCCAGTCAGACCCCGGTTTCGGAACCCCAATTAGGCCGTGGGCGCACCTCTCGCTCCCTGATTTACGACAGCCACAGTTTAACGTCACAACCCCAATGTAATTTTTACCGTTTCGGATATACTTCGTTGCCGTGTTTCCACAATAGTCGTTGAAGATCTCAACTTATCACTTATTTAGTTCTTGTTACAAGAGTTACACTAGTCAACATTGAATTTCATAAAAATTAAAAGACATTCGCAACTTATCCGAAAGTATAAAAAAGGAATTCGAAAACCAAATTAACTTATTCCACAGGAAAAAGAACTTTACATGAAATTATCCAGTGATTCTTTAAAACATATGACAAATGAGTCGTCTAGTATCAAAGTCGCCAAAGACCACTTTTTGACATTTTGAATTATGAACATCGTTGGATTCTGCGCACTGGTACTAAAATTTCTCATCTAAGTCACCATTGTCCCACTGAAAACTGCCTTTGAAACATAGAGATAATAAAGTAAAGAGTGGAATGTATTGTAAACAAATTTATATGTCTGCATAACACAAGATTAGTCCCTGCAGACGTAGTCAATTGTATTTGTTTTTCCTGAAATTTCACGACAATCTTGTTCATGTTGGGTTCCATAGAGCTCTAATATCTCAATACTTATTTTGTAAAACAGTCAACTAGGCAACCATGTCGATGTTAATTTACGTTGACATTTTAGTTAGTTGAAGTTGATAGATAGTCAAATTGCTTGAGTTTTCAATTAAATTTAAATTTTGATAGAACGCATTAATTTAAATTGTTGATAAACTCTTAGAAAATGACTCGAAAGTGTTTAATTTGTGAAAATAGATATAGAAAAGGCTCAGAGATTACATTTCATTTGTAAGTATTACATAGGCGTATCCAACGAAATGTTTTACTTAATTAATTTGTTTCAGACTCCCTAAAAATGAAAATTTAAGGAAAGACTGGCTAAAGAGCTTAAATTATTTGCAAATTATACGAGTTGGGTCACATTACATTTGTTCCGAACATTTTACTTTGGATAGTTTCACAGAAGTAGAGAGCAAATATCACACTCTTAAAAAGCAAGCATACCAACATTGAATATGTTAGTTTTGAAATCAATTAGGAATTTCTCATTCTCTAAATGGTTAAATTTTTAGTTGTTTAAATGAACCCACCAAGGCAGAAGCAATAAAGAATACCAATGTCCAGGAATTTTCTCCACCTCCTGAGACAAAGAAAAAGTATGTTTTTTGTCTTGTGTTCAGTGTATGGTTGAGTTAGTACAACAAAGTATTCGTTGAAGTTTTTTGTCCGTTGAACGAAAATACTGCTCGAACTGTTTGCTGAACGCAGACTTTATTTCATGTGAGACTTAGAATTATAAAAATGATTTGTAGGCACATTCAATTTGAGGACATTGCTAATAAGGATTTGGAAAATTTAACTGCGTCTGAAGGGTCAATGGTTAGTATAGGAACACCCCCTTCCCAAAATCTTCTACTATTACAGTAACATCCCCTTCTAAATGTGAATCCATAAGTAGCAGTCAGAGTTGATTCACAGGAAAATATATAGTAAAATTAAGGTAAATATGTAACATAAGAATAAATAAATAAATCTTTGACAAATTAGTTAATTAAAATATCATTTTAATTCAAAGTAGAATTTGTAACAAATTAATTCATTTCATTTTTAGAAAGAAGAAGATCCTACGAAACACAAGATATTTTGGGGACTTTAGAAAAGAACACTTGACTTATAATGATTTAAGAAATAAATTTTATTATTTATCAGAAAAGACAGTCAATCAATTGAGGAAAAAAGTATCAACATTACAAAAACAAAATTTAAGATTAAGGCATCTATTTCATATTCAAAAGATTTTGTAAAAGACATTAAAAAAAAATTTACTACTGACGAGAAACTGGAATATTTATTAGAGGTAATTATATCTCCACTTTTATTATTTATGAACACAAATGTCATTATTTTATACCCCATTAGAGTTTATGAATGATCGGAGTGACACTGAGAAACTTGCACCGCTTCAGAACGTACCCCAGTTGTTTTGCTCTACAAATTTGTCTGCTCTACAGTTTATGTTGTGCAATATGTAAATAATTGGTGCTTTAGATTGAACCCTTGGTTTACAAGGCCTAATAATAACACTTATTTTATTGAGTAAAGTTTCAGTAAACCAAGCCTTAAGCACTACCATTTTTTGTCCTTGGTCTCTTTTATTTTGGACTCTCCCGAAAACTTACAATAAAAATTCTAATCAAGTTCAGCAAAAAAACTCAAAGTTTTTTATTTTAATAGTGATAGACTACTGTATATAATTTTAATAAATATTAAAAACCTATTCAAATTTTTAGGTTGCAACTTCAGGCACTTCTAAAGAATTTGTTACGAGATTTTTGAAGAAACCCAAGTTTACCAAATATTCTGACAAGTTAAAAGCATTTTTACTTACCTAGAGCATATAATGTTCGGTCTACATTCAATAAAACATTACCTGATCCTTGAACTATCAAGAAATGGTATGAACATAGTGAAGGTGAGCCTGGGTTTAGCAATGGAGCTCTAAAGGCAATAAAAAATCGAGTGGAAAAAGTGGCAAAACATTGGTTGCGGGAATAATTTTCGATGAAATCTCTATCCGAAAGCTAATTGAATGGAATGGGAAAAAATTAACTGGATTCACTACTGAATGGACTGGTGTCATTGCTAAAGAAGACCCCAAAGAAGCTAAGGAAGCACTAGTTTTCTTGGTGGTATTTTATCATTCTGATTATAAAATACCAATAAGATATTTTTACACAAATGGTGTCAGTGCTGAGGAAAAAGCTAAGCTTATTCAAAAGCTTGTAAAACGGTTAACAGATACTGGCTTAATAATTGGATCTTTAACATTTGATGGATTTGATGGAATGGCAGAAATTTTAGGAGCAAACCTTTCCAATGAAAATAATTTAAAAACCTGGTTTGAATATAATGACAAAAATGCAATTTTAAGAAGAATATATATTTATTTAGATCCGAGTCACATAATAAAACTTGTTAGGAAGTGTTTAGGTTCTAAAAAAAACTATCAAGCAAAGTAATGACTTGATCAACTGGACATATTTGGAAAAATTAGTCCATTTACAAAATTCTGAAGGACTTCACCCTGCCACTAAAATACGACTACGACACATTAATTGGGAAAAGGAAAAGATGAAAGTTCGCTTAGCAGTCCAAATTTTTAGTCGAAGTGTTTGTGATGCTCTAAATTTTTTGGAACATGACCTAAAAAACTATAGCTTTCAAGGTGCTGGACCAACAGCCTATTTTTGCCTCATTTTTAATAATCTCTTTGATATATTTAACTGTAGAAAAAAATTTTGTAAATCAGAGTACAGAATCCCTTTTTCTGAGAAAAATGAAAAGAAGATCATAGATTTTTTTGAAAGAGCAAAAAACTATATTTCAAATTTGAAATTTGTTAATGAAGAAAAGATAATTTTTTCCAGAACTAGAACAGGCTTTCTTGGTTTCTTGATTAATGTCGTCAGTTATAAAGAAATGTACCTTGATTTAGCTAAGACTCCTCAAGAACCATCAACATTTATTTTTAGCTACAAATTTTCACAAGATCATCTTGAAATGTTTTTTAGTGCAATTCGTATTAGAGGTGGCTTTAACAACAATCCACCTACACGTCAATTTGATGCCGCCTATAAAAGACTTATGGTACATACAGAAATAAAAGGAGCCAATACTGCAAACGTTTTAGAGATTCATAACACTGAATTACTGCCCATAAATAAAGACGGTTCATTTTGTTCATCTCTTCAAGTTGAAGAAGAATTACATACAGAGTTGCAAGATCATAATTATTTTTTAAGAAATTCAAACAATTGGCATTTAACAGATTTTTGCAAAGATATAATTAAGTATTTATCTGGATTCATCGAAAGAAAACTTAAGAATTGATTAACTTGTGAACAGTGTTTAGAGTTAATAGAATCGAACAGCACAACCTCATTATTACAATATCGAAAAACATATGGAAAATTAGTAATTGCTTCAAACTTGGTCATTCAGTTATGCAAAGAAGCAGAGAAACCTTTTCGGTGGTGCTTAAAAGTTGATTCTATTACGTCTAAAAAAAATTTTAATATCTTAGCACACCTAGCATTGAAAACAATGTCTAATTTAGATAGCAAAATATTAGACTCTTTTAGGCATCATTGCTATGATTTTGAAAGAGAATTGAACCATAGTATGTTGATAACAAAAAAAATATTGGAAACTTTTTTTAACGTTAGATTACATCACGAAATTAAAATCATTAACAATAGTACCATTTGAATTTATTAATGTACATACTTTTATGTATTAAGCCCAAATCGTGAAATGTATCAAATAAACTTACTTATCAAAATAATAGTAATATGGATAATTCACCAGAACCTTCCCTACAAAATGTCGGAAAAGACTACCTTAACCACACAAATGGAAGTGCAAACTGGTAAGATTCCAACAAATAGATTTCGAGTAACTGGCTTATGGGCATTGAATAAAAATCTTTTCACCGAGGTCGAGTATAATAATAATAATAATAGGACTTTATTAAAAAAGAAAGAAAGGAAACATATTGCTTAACAAAGAAGTTTCTGCAGAAACCACATCCAGATTTAATTATCTCAAGATCTGATTAAGGAAATGTCGCAGTAGCTATGGACAAGCCAGAATATAACAGGCTGTCACTTGAAATACTAAATGATGAAAAATATTATAAGATTTCAAACAGACATCCCACTTTGACAATTTAGGGGAGGAGTAATGACATTGTGAGAACATTAGTCAATAAAAATTGTATTACACAAATAGAAGGCAAAAAACTTTATGAATATAACTCAATTCCAGCAAAATTTTATGGCCTTCCAAAAACGCATAAACCAGTTTTGTCTCTAAGACTTATTGTCTCTTGCATTGACGACACCCCTACATCGAAACTTTCGAATTTTGTTGCTCATATCTTAACCAGATCAATGGGAAACTCAGCAGATAGGTATTTTATAAAAGATTCTTTGGAGTTTTCGGAATTAGTTAACAACTTCCAACTTGCGGATAATTATGAACTGATTAGTTTAGATGTTATCTCTCTTTATAGTAATATACCAGTTCAACTCGCAGTAGAGGTAATTGATTTCAGTTGGGGGCTCATCTCAGGTAATACCGGTATACCTAAGGATTAATTTATTCCAATTGTTAAATTCCTTTTTTCTACAAATTACTTTGTTTTTAACAAAACCATACATAGTCAAGTGTTTTGATCACCAATGGGTTCTACTTTTAGCAAAAGTAGTAATGGATTTTATTCTAGACCGAGTTCCTGAAACCATACCGTTTGAAATTCCGATTATAAAAAAATATATTTTTGGTACGGTTCCACGTGATCAAATACAGTTTACACTCGAGAAGTTCAATGGTTATTGTGAACATATTCACTTTACAGTAGAAAAGGAAACATACAATGTTGTCCCATTTTTAGACATTAAGGCAATCAGAACAAACAACAATTCTCTCTTAGTGGACTGGTATAGGAAACCTATGTCGTCGGGTAGATACTTACATTTTCTTTCAAGTCACCCTATAAAACAAAAGATTAACATGGTATTAGGAATGAAGAACAAAATAACGCGTACCTCTCATCCATCATTGGTGAGAAAAAAATTTGAGAATATTATATGATATATTAGGTACTAATAAATAAAGGGCCTATTATCAAAACTTATCTATAGTACTGCAACTTTTGGCAATGAACAACTAGCCAATAACATAAGTAGTCAAGAGGATATGGGTGTGGATTCCCGATAGGAATTGAGAACCTCCATCCGTAATAACATAATAAAAAACATTACTGGTCCGCTCAAGAAGTTATTTCATGACAATCAATTAAAAGTAGCAATAAGAAACGAGTTCATGTTAGGTAAACTGTTCCGCTCAATGAAAGAAAAAACACCTACTTCAAAATGCAAAAACGTAGTATACAAAGTTCAGTGAACTATGCTACGTAGGACAAACGTCACAACAGTTAAAAAAGCGGTTAACACAACATAAAAGTGACATTAAAAATCCGAACAAAGTTTGTGCTCTAGCAGAACATAGTAGGACTACGAGTCATGATGTAGATTTGGAGGACGTGACGATCCTGGATTTTGAGAGGAATTTGAGTAAAAGAACATTCTTGGAAATGCACCATATAAAAAGCGACCCCTTGACGATGAACTCACGGTCTCACATAAAAAATATCAGCAGCTCATAGTTGATATGTCACAAAGGTTTCGAAAAACGTCATGTATCGGCTAGTTTAGATTGATTGATTTTAGTGTGAGAATGTAACAATGACAAAAGGAAGAGTATCATATCCGGGTTGATCTGTGAATGTGTCGATTACCTTAACCTAACTTTTTAACGTCGACAGCTAATTGTACTGTAGGGATCTGCGCATCCCTAATGTTGTAGTGACCTACTCTTCTGACGCCAAAATGTCTACCAAAAATCGGCGCTACTGTCAAGAAACTGTCTAAGTGCAATGTCAATATCATTCTGTCAGTTTTTGGCTCCAATAATCATTCGAAGTAAATTTAAAATCATTTTACTCAATGAAATACAAAACTTCTCGCGAAAGCAGAAACCAGGTAATAAAGAAATATAAAATAATCTGAAGACAAACCAGAAATTATATCATTCTTATCCCTTCTTGTCTTAAGAACAAAATATATTAAAATACACGAAAATGACTTCTCAATAGGTCGGATTGAGTTTCAGTTCACAAACGAAATATCTTTGCAAAAAACAACGATTGCACCTCTGAAATCTCCGATATAAAAACATCGGAGTCGAAGTCGGAGCCGAATGTTGAATTGGAAGTTCCGATATGTCGGAGTCGGAGTCGAAGCTTCGTAACATCCGTAGACTCTACGGGCGCTACGGGAACTGTTTAATGTATCTTTTCTGTTTGATATCTAAAAAGATATGGCATTTTCTTACCGTATCGAGACTTGAATGTCAGATAAGATGAAGGTGATTATTATAAGTTTTGTAGCGAACTTCGATAATCTCACGATTTCATTTTTTTATTTCTGCAATAACCTGGAAACCGATAACACTTTTGAATAACGAATGAAGAGACCTCTCAAATGATATATTACACTTCCCATTTAAAAATTGGGGTTGCACCTGTCGTTCAGGGATTGAAGGGAGAGATTGCAATTTTACGTTGCAGAGTGTCAAATTTCAATTTAAACTCGACGTGTTTCGGAGTTTTTCATAAAAATTTACAATAAGGGATATAATGAATTTATTCCATTTCGCTTTTCCACACTGTATGTATATTTATCTCTCAATATAAATTTTTCAATAGTTTGAAATGGCTAGCTTTCGAAAAAGGAAAGGGTCGTCATCCGTGTACTTGACATTGACCCTAGCTATATTTTTTAATGGATAATTAGGTAGCATGAATTTTATTATAAATGACTTACTTCAAATTCGGACCTTGGTCTGATGGAAAGTGTTTTGCAAATTGAAATATGGACTTAATTAACAAAGTCATTTAAGTAGGTATGTATATGTAAAATGTGCAATTGGATCGCGAAGGGATAATTGGCTGTGGACGGTGCTAAAAATCGTCCATTTACCTCTTCCCCGAATCCGACGATAAATCTGTCACGCGAAAGTGGGGGTTTCAGGTGGCAATACTTGTAACGTTTTGATTTACGACCGTTTGTACGCTATTTATCGGCCATTTGTTTATTGTTTCGTTCTTTTCGTTGGACACAATCGGAAATCACGCTGAATAATAAAAGGTAATTAGATAAGGATAAAAGAACAAAGTGTTGTGTACACGGCGACGCGTTTTCGCCGAATAAATTCGACATTGTTGGAAGAACAAACTTTTCTCACGAATAGAAACATTGTATCAATTAGACCGATCGTAAAATATCTATATCTGTTTTAACGTTCAGATGTGTATAATGATACGTTATTTAGCAATTCATTATAACATTATCGTTGTCGTATATCGTTACAATTCCATCTACAGTCCGAGAGAGCGAGAACGGAAACCGAAAGATACCACCTGAGGAGAGACACGCAATTGAAAACTGCTTTTAATGACGGACCATTCGGAAAACAAATAAATATCGGCTCGACCGCCGCGCCTCTTATCTGAACGCCCCATCGGACTTTTATCCAATCCCAATATTAATAAATTACACATTTCAGGAACTGAACGACCCCGAAACGACAGCGGTACAAATGAATCGTTAGCGAAAAAAAAGAACATAGAAAAAACAGTAAATAGGGCGAGTCTATGAGTCCAGGGATGATTGATTGTTCGTTCGCCACGTGTCCGACAAGAATTCTAATCCGCTACCGTTTCCGGCCAACACAAATTGGTATCGGACAAGAAACCTGGCTCGGTCCGAAATTGATTCAACAAAACCGCTAGAGACTTACAATTAGATGGTCGGATAATTTTGATACAAAGTTTGTTTGACAGTTTTCCTATTCTACTGACATTCCGCATTCACTACAGCCAATAAAACTTAGATGTTAGAACAATAATCATAAAATATAGTACAGAGAATCATTCAACATGCAAAATTCCGAAGAATAAATATGACAGTATTGAACGTAGGGACACTTTTCTGAGAGGTACGCGCGCACATGCGAATATGTAGTTTCCATTTGGCTTTTACGAAACAATACCAAAGTTTATTGGTGCATATCGAAACACCGCATACGCGATTAACAAATCAACTAACGGTAATTAAACCTATTAAAAGTCCATTATGCGGACACGATTCCCGTTTTAAAAATCCGAATAGGTACGCTTATTGGCCCGTTAAACGACCAGGACGGAGGGCGAAAAAAAAGATGCTTGACGTGTTTGAAACGCACCAAAAATGTGAAAATTCGATCGATAAATTTCGATTTTAATACATAAATATACCTATGTATGTACCGTTCGTCTAAATGGAACATATAGAGCTCTTTGACGTTTACACGAATGCTCACGGTCCATGTTGATGATTGATGACGTTTACTTACCGTAAAAGGATCCTGAAACAAACGAAAAAACATCGTTAATAAAACTGAAGCAAAAATAACGAGTAACTACGCGTAAACGGGGAATAATTACGATAATTTTCGTAAAAATGATATCTCCTCATATACAATGTTTTCATCGTCGTTCTACGCGAATATTTAACTGAAAATCGACCCGATCGTTATTCGCAAACTGCCACTTACTTCCATCAAAATAAATTGGAATTGAAAAAGTTCGCGTAAGCTACCTAGGTCGACCCCTGCACAGCAATTTTCGAAATACCGCCCTGTAATCAGGTTACGCGACGATTCAATCAAGGCGAATCGATCCATAACGATAATTAGCTTCGCAATTTTGGATCCGAAATTTAGATGATCGTTGAATAATCGCAATTTACAAAACTACTGGGTTTTGTTGTATTTCCAATTGGACCGCATTTTTAGGAACCAAATACCAAATTATAAAAATACACAATGAAAATGTTATATTACCTCGATGATATTGTTTAACACACAATCTGCAGGTAGGTATTTGAAAATATTCTGGTGTTATATAATTAAAGATAAATAATAATATTATTAAAAATATTAATATATATAATAATATAATAATAATTCTAATTGAATTTTCACATAGTGGCTTGAACTATAAACTTCAGAATATTTGACAACAACGTTTCTAAAGTCTCAAATTTTTGATCGTATCATTTCGAAAGTTTTCTAACGATAATTGTTACAAATAACATCTAAAATTGTGATAATCTATGTAAGTATTCTTTCATTGTTAATACGCTATTTCTTTTCATACAACAATCTGTAGCGTTCTGAGGAGGGAATAAACCACTGAAAGCTCGAGGAAAAGAAAGAAGAGTCTTACTCTTTATTAAACCAGACTGCAATCCCAAGACTTCTATTCATTAATCATTTGGTACAGTCAACTAAAAGGTATTTATAATAATATGGTGTTACATAATAATGTATATGAAATCGATAGATCGCTAGTACCTTATAACTTCAATCTGGTGCATATTAATTATGCATCTTGTTCTTGTTTCAAAGATAAGATTATCCCACTATAGATTTTGGAAAATATCGTAATGTCAATTTCAGCGGACAATAGGAAAGCACTTCAGTAACTTCACAGGCAATTAAATCTCATTGGTATTAGAACATTTCGTTGTGGCGACTTTGATCTTGCAAATCGATGACATGGACAATCTGCAATGAAGATAGACATTCTGAAAGTCACAATGTCACATGATTTATTGTTTATTTTCAATGTAGCAAAAAAGATTATGTTTTTGTATGCAACAAAAGATGCGGAGGTTAAAAATTAGACAAATGGACATTAGTATCTTAAGAATAAATTATAACAAAAATATTATATTATATTATAAGGAATAAAAGTGCATGCTTTTTTTTCGAGCAATATTTGCAGTTGCGAAGCGGAGCGCAGCCCGTATGATATATACTATTTTCTCTTCAACCAAGTCAAAATTGAATAAAATTAGTTATTCAAAAATTGTTTAAGAATTGTTAGTAATAATTTCATTGGTGCTTTGAATGTTGGCAATAATTGTTCCAATTTTAGATTTTCGATAAATACCTATATATAGTTATCCAATTAGTTTGTTTTACTATGTTTGTAAGAAACGATGTTTGTTTCTTCAAATTTCAATTAGAGAGCTCAAATTCAATTAGTCCTAGCATTAAAAGTAGCGTTTTCAATCCAAGGATTAAAAGTGCTGCTAAGCAACAAGCAAATTTTTGTACGATAAGAGAACTGATGACTTTTGCACCTAAAAGTAGTACAAAAATGTCAACATTTTTTGACGGTTGAAGAAAAAGAACCATTTTTTCTTTTTCACTTTTTGTCCGCAACAAAAGCGAAATATTTTCTTACCGAATTCTAACGTCTTGTGGGAAATGAATTTTGTATTATAATCGCAAGCGTACGTTGGAGTGGTTCGACCAAAGGGAGCACCGAAAATTTGTCCGCAATGAGATATCCAACAGAAGAATTTGACGGTGACGGTTTGGTAGTCTAGCACTCGTGTCATCCATCACTAGGGAAGTGAATAAATAATCGATTTTTATTTTAATTCTCGTTAACCATAAAAATGTCATCCATTACTAAAACTCATACAAGTTGTTGACGAAAGTATTTTGTAGTGAATAAGGATGACACTGCACAACGTCAAAGCGTTTAACCAAGTGTGTAAGCGACGTCTTCTTCATAAACTGGATCATTTGTGTATAAAGGGACACCTGCTTCAATGGATCGACAATTTTCTGTCAAACAGAAGTTTTTGTGTTGTGTACCAGTCTTCATTCTATAGACCAGTATTAAGTGGTGTTCCGCAAGGGTCTGTTCTAGGACCCATTCTTTTTTTGAATACTGCTGATTTTCCTCACTCCATAAAAATCAGAACATACCTTATATGCTTATTTGACATCTTAGACAATCGCAACATCCAAGATGATCTCAACTCAACTTTCAACTTTCTACCTGGGGTTACCACTTCACTGAAAAAGTGCGTAGTTCTCCACATGGGCCCAACAACCCCGTCACAGATACACTATAGATGGTCAATCGATAACAGATTGTGGATCCGTGTGGCATCCAGAGTTGATGCGTGACAAAACCATGTTCAACGCAGTGCCACCATAATATTAGAGCAACGCAAAATGCATGGGGACTTGACTGTTACTTGTATTCTGAGGTACAATTAAGGAATATGAAACACCTGTTTCTAATGTACCATGAAAACAGACTGCGTGGATATTCATACAGATTAAAGAATGTTTTTCAACAGGGTGTTTCTGCTATGGAATGGTCTACCGCCTGGCGTAGTGGAATCTAATTCTATGAATACTTTCAACAAAAGGTGGACGAGTTTTTTCAGTGGATATCATTCTTGTGATTTATTTTGCTATATTTGCGGTGTTTATATATCAAAAAAAGAGAAGAAATATCACATACTTTGTCGCATACCCTCAGAAACCATGATGTTGCCAAATTCTCAGGAATTGGGACCGTCTACCAGTGGAAGTGAATGGGAGTGAAAAATCTACAAAATTATTTTCTCAAAATGAACTATCAGAACTATTGGCCTCAAAATTGAAGGAAAAAAATTTATTGGCACCAACAGTAACAATTACAACATACAGAACGCGAGAAAAAGAGTTATTAGAATTTTTTAGTGAAAATGAAGGATTGGTGTATTGTAATGACAACGTGAAGAAGCTTGTAGACATGAGTTTAAAAGAATACAAATCTACTGAATGGCGCCTTTATTGACAGTTGCAAAAGAAGTTAAAAATGCGTCTTATTGCACAATCCAAATAAATTTGAATTAACTCCAATTACCCATTCAACGAAACTCAAAGAAGAATACGAAAATGTAAAATTAGTTTTAGAGAAAATGAAATATTCGGAGCATCAATGGTCGATCTGTGTGGATTTAAAAATGGTTAATTTTTCACTTGGACAACAAAGTGGATACACAAAATACCCTTGCTTTAATTGTATGTGGGACAGTAGAGCAAAGCAACTTCACTGGGGACAAAATGTTTGGTCTGTAAGAAATTATTTAACTGTCGGTTAAGCCAATGTAATAAGGGAGCCGCTGGTGAGTAGAGACAAAATCATACTTCCACCATTACATATTAAGGGATGATAAAGCAATTGAATAAGGACGGAGATTGTTTTGAATACATTTGCAGAAATTTTCCAAAGTTTAGTATTGAAAAATTAAAAGGTGGAATATTTGATGGTCCTCAAATACGGCAATTGATGAAAGAAGGAAAGTAAAGCTTGGAAAAGTTTTGTATTGGTTGTAGAAAATTTCCTAGGTAACCATAAAGCAGTAAATTATGAAGAAATTGTGCAACATATTCTGACAAACTTTCAGACTGTAGGAGCAAATGTGAATATTGAATTACACTATCTCCGCAATAATTTAGATAAATTTCCGGATAACTTAGGAAATTATAGTGAGGAACAGGGAAAGCGGTTTCACCAAGATCTGAAAGTGATGGAGGAAAGATATCAAGGTCGATGGGATTGGCAGACTACTGCTGGTCTTTGAAAAGAGATTGGCCGTCAAAAAATTATAAAAGAAAATCCCATAAAAGGCGTTTTATGGAAATATAAAATATATTTTCGACATTTTTCCTCTTTATTTACTTCGATGTATCCTAATTTTTCGAAATATTACTGACATTATAAATTTATCTGTTATTTTAATTCTGTTTTTAATTTTTGTAATAAAAATCAAAATATAGATTTGAAAAAATCAGACCAAATCTAACAAAATCACAGATAGTTTCATGAATTGTGTGCATGAATGGACCCAAAATCATTTTTCTAAAAAACCTCTGTAGACCAGTGTTATATTAATCCCATGCTGACGTTGGAGATCTACGCCTCATTCAAAGTTTGTCTTGCTCGAAATTACTTCGTTTTAAACTCGAAATATGACCTGCCTGGTCTACCTATGGTCTCACTACTCAGTCCTCTATTGTTGGAAATATTTATGGGCAATCTATAAAACACCATCATTTTAAATAGCAATATCTCCAAAAACAAACTGTATTTTGGCATAGATAGGTGCACATTTAGAAGATTTCATTTAAAAGGACAAACAGAAACATAGTGCTTATCCAAGTACTTACAAATTACGAAACAACGATCTACACCTGCAAATTTCTACAAACTTCCTTACTACACACATTTAATCAATGCCTTGTTTTTCTTTCCTACGGACAACTCGAGTGCATTTTGAAAAATTATTGAGTTGAATTATTAATAAAAAGGGTCCTGAAATTTATTTGCCATTTATAAGAGGTACACTAAAAAAACAATGGCCTGCTCCTTAACACATGCAAATCTAATGAAAAAGGACAAACTTACAGTAATTTTCTAATATTTTTAATATTTTTGGGCAAAAAAATTCTGCTTCGGTTTTAAATATCTTGCAAAAAATGAAAAATCTCATTTTCATTTTATAATAAATTTTCACAAATCTTTAGGATTTAAATTTGTAAGTATTTTTTTCTACGAGGTGGTTAATTTTTTAAATTGGGCCCAATTTTGGGCATTTTGAGAGCGGCGTTGGAAAAATAATATGAAAAGTTTGGTTTTTTTGATCATTCACAAGAAAATTTTTTTGCGAAAATGAAAATTTGACAGAAGTCAAACTTTTTTGGGTTAAAAAACAATATGAATTGAAACAAATATAAAATAAAATGTTAAAAAAAATTAATTTTTAAATTTAAAAATGGGTTTTTATTCGTAACTTGGAAAAAGTATTGTTGGTTTGTAACCCAAAAAAAATTTTACTTCGTCAAAATTGTTTCTTTTTCGATTAAATTTTATCACAAATAGGCATGCGCTTGACAATGCACCTCCGTTGTAACGAGGAGTGAGGCCAAATTTTTCAAACTGTTTCCAATGGAAAATAGAAAAATTGTCCTTAACATTTGGAAGCAAAATTAATGATTTATTTTCATCCTTTATGTTTTCATCACTAGTTTCGTTCAAGTTGGTTTTAAACAAGAAAAGTTTTGACTTCGTCAAAATTTTTCATTTTCGTTCTAAATTTCATACTCGTAATACTGCGGATGAAACCGTATCAAAATACCTTTTACTACAGGAGGGGGATGGGCCAAATTTTTTCAACCAGTGTTTAATTTAAATGCGAAACCCATTGTCCTTAACTTTGGAAAAAATTAAAGTTTATTTTAACATTTTATTTTTCATCACAGTTTGAGTTATATTTTTTTGTAGGACTAACGCATAGGACCAATTTTTTTTGTAGGACATTGATGGATTTGAGTCACAATTGTTTTAATGTCTCATCTAATATTGGTGTCCCAATTATATTAATGAGGATGATTTTCTCCTGAAGTCAACAAATTTCATATGAAGGACTAAATAAATTGTAGGACAAAGTGAAATTTGGATTTTGTTTATGTTTGGCAAGGTGTTGCAAAAATTCAGAACTATATGTTACAAATTTTCTTCTTCTTTATGTCTACATGTTGGAAGTGGGGGACAAAGCTGACGGACCAATTTTTTTTGTAGGACAAATATGATTTCAAATTTTTACTCAAGTTATCTCCGGATTTTGAGAAAAAGAAACCTCTATTAATTGATCACCAATTCGACATGTTTGGCGACTGCTCATTTGACATTTTGACAGAGGAAAAATTTGTAGGACTTGATGAAATGAAGCCGCTCAGGAAAAACCAAACTTATAATAATTGTTTGCAAAAAGGGCGACCGGATCCTGAAACACAAGCGCTACTCCATTTACGTATGCCGCAGAAAAACCACGCGTAGCAACACAAGCAACTGTGACTCAATATGCGCCCGGTCTAACGATAGCCGCATGCACACTAAACTTAGTTTATTAAAGAAATTCATCACAATTTTGGGGACGTTTAACTATTTCGGACAGTCATGATGAGAAGGTTATAATAATCCAAAATTGGAAAAGAATCAAAATTTCTAGTATGAATTCTTTCAATTTTGATTGTTTAATGATTCACATCATTGCCTACATCTCTTCCATTTAAAATTAAGATTTCAAACTTCTGAGAATCTCATTTCTAATTCCGAGTGATGACAAAGAATATATTTCTACAAATAGAATAATGACGAAAAATAACTCCACCGGATGTTACCCTTCTACGAAATAGTTGAACGTTTTACAAATTAACTCTTCCTGTTAAAATCGCAAGTGACAGTACCATTTATCTCACCCCCCAATCTGAAGACAGTATTCATCAATTTGACCGACAATGTACAAAAAATATCCTTTTTTTAGACCAACTTGACAGAACCAGAATTTCATAATTGTGCAAGTCGATACCTTCCCCATCAATTTCTGAATATCAAAATACATAGATAGCGATAATTTAGCTCATTTCTTTTGGAAACATTCATCATTATATCGCGTTACTAACACTCGAAAAAAAAAGAGTCGTTTTGATTGGCCTGCGAAAAGTGGCTTTAAAAACCACTTTAACGGATGTTTAAATTTCAATGTATCGTGTGATGTCCCATCACCTGCCAAGGCGCCCAAAAGCTCAGCCATGCGATACAGATTCTTCTCCTCTTGAAAACGTTTCAGCGTTTTTGGACATACTAATATTGACGACGAAGAATACGAATGCATGCCTAATTAACTACATGTGTTGGGTGTACGATTTCAGCTCGTTAATATTTCGGTGAACGAAAGAGAACAACGTTTCGTGAGAAACGGAAAACGAATGTTTTCGAGGGGTTTAAATACATGTGTCTTTTTGTGTTCAACAACAACGATTTGTTGTCGTCGGGCACAGCGATAATGAGCTTCATACTCGAAACACCTGATAGATAGCGTCAGATTAGCGTCGTATAAAAATATCGGATGACGCAGAATTCTGACGGTGGCGGCCGATTCGTCCGACCTCAACAAAGAAAAAGGAAAATTTAATCCTCGTCCGCGACCACCTCAGCGTCCGCCGCCAGCTGGACCCGTCCCCATACGTCGTCGTTATTTATTTCGCGATTCGAGAACACTCACGCGGCTCAATCCGGTTCTAAATCCGGCACTTGACTCGCCGGGTACTTTTTGTTGGCTACCAATCAATTTGTCGACTTATTGATTAGCGATAAATTTATTGCTAATATTATGGAAAAGTGTATTGATCTTATAATATATGAGGGTGTAGAAGCAAAACGTACGAAGTCCAACTTAAAAAAAAATGACTTTTTAGCACGTTAATCGCCCAAGACAATTTTTTTTTTGAGTGTTCGGGGCCACTTCCGTTTTTTTGCTGCAACCGGTATTGAATCAATGAAAAATATTCAAAAAATTAAATAAAGAGATCAAAAACCCCCGTTTCGTTGAAAAAAAGGAAAATAAAATTGTGACTCCACGTCTGGTTCACAGAGCCCATGTGGTTATTTATTGTGTCTTATCATACAATGTGTCTCGCCTGCACCTGTGACTAACATCTGCAAACATTTTCGCTACTTCGATGTTTTGCGATTAGTCGTATAGTGAAGATCGTTGAAGTAGAAATGAGTTGTAGTTACGAAAGTGAACAAGCAAAATTGGAGAAACTGTGGAATGAAATTCTTTCCGAGCTCTCCACCTAGCGGACCCGAATTATGGACTCAATGTACGGACGCAACAAGACTTCATCGATGAATGGGAGAGTAAGTTCCTTCATGGTAGATATCCGAACTGCTTGAAAAGCAGAAACGTGAGCAAACAAGAATCGCTAGATTACATCAAGAAAGGACACTTGCGTGCTGAAACAGAAGGTCGCTTAATTGCCATACAGGATCAGGTGGTCGCCACTAGATCATATATCAAGAACATCACCAAGCAAAATATACCTACAGATGTATGCCGCAAGTGTTGTAAAAATCCTGAACACATCCAGCGCGTAACTTCCGCTTGCTCGATTTTGGCACCGAGGGATTACTTGGAAAGACACAATGCTGTGGCGAAGATTTATCATCAAGCATTGAGGGACAGGATGGGACTCCTAAAACAGACTTTCAAAATGGACTCATCAAACGAATACAATCCACTTTCTGATTCTAGTGACGAAAATTCTTCAGATGAAGAATT